>JAQQAC010009165.1:13984967-14064312 GCA_029783875.1 Phataginus tricuspis | reverse complement strand
AGGAGATAGTATCTTGTCATCTAGGAACTTCTAATACCTACAGTATAAGAATTTAGTGTAGGATCGGTATATCTCTTATATCTTGAATGAATACAATTTTTACTACAATGACAGATATTGTGTTAGGTACTTTCATCTAGGTACTAATTTAATTTGTACAACAAACCATTCTGAAGATGTGGTATAATTACAGATTATGGAAGTTATAAGTGTTACTGGGCTGAGTTTGTTCTCCCCAGTTCTTGTCCTCCCTGTAACAAAGAATTGAATGCCAGAGACACAATAGCAAAACAGAGCAAAAGTTTCCTTTAAATACACTCCAAAGGTGGAGTGGGACAGAGTCAAGGTAGACAAAGGCTTTGATCCCTTAGACAGTAGGCCTTTATATTGCAATCTGGCTAGGAGGTGCCTCTTTGCTTGACAAGGTGGGGTTATTTGATTGACAGGTCCATCTATATGGCCATCCTTCTTAGTGAGTGTGTCCTTTCCAATGAAGAAGTGTGGATTGGGCAGTTCTTAGTTTTGTTCAACTGTGCCCACATTGGGATCTGGATGGAACTGGTTTGCCCTGGTCCCGACAGGCAAGTAAGTTATCTGTGAAGCCTTAGTTGTGTTTCACATGGGACCCCCTACCTGGGGAGAGTTTGGGTGGTTTTATCTTTGAACCTTATCTGGGAAGTTTTTTCCCTTGAACCTTATCTTCCCCTTCCCTGGCTGCTCATGTCTATCTACCTAATATTCCTAATGTAAGTATGTGCTATTTTTGCTATAATATTTTATTTTAGTCTCACAGAACCCTATTAAGGAATTGTGGTTATTCCCATTATACAGACTGTAAAACTATGATTCAGAGAGCTTTCTGCAAGGTTATATAACTAGTAAGTGATGGGGATAAAATTAAATCCAGGTCTGTGTGCCTTCAAAGCTCACTCTATTATAGAACGGGTGCATAGCACAGTGTGTTATACTGAATAAAATGCAACTTAGAGTTCAAATAATTTAACCAGGGATTCATAGCAGGTGGCCTATCCAGTCCAACCCAGATCATCTGACTTTAGGCATAGAGCTCATTCCACTGCGCTGGAGCTGTCTCCCTATTATATCTCTGTAGCTGCATTCTGAAAGCCAAAGCTCCTCATGAACCACCTCAGACCCTGGACTCTGATTGCTTCTGGATTGCCAAACAGAGCTTAAACCTGGACATTTCCCACTTCTCCATCCCCTCTGATGTGATCAAAAAGTGATCATCAGTTTCTCAAAATAACTGAATTGTATTTTATTGACATTTTTTAAGTTGGTAGTGTAATTTGATTTAATATACTACACAATTAACCAGAATGCACCATTCCGCAATCATTTATTATATGCTTATCTCAAACCACAAAAAGGGGCTCTTTTATATAAATAACATTTTAGAACCCTTATTTCCAATTTTATTTTCTACAAAGGATCTAGAATATGTTTATTTTTGGGAACAGGTTTAAACTACAATTTACATTTTGGTTAAACTAAAATTTGCATTATTTTCCCAATCACATTTTTGTATGTCAGCTCTATAGGTATTAAAAAGTAAATAATAGCCATCCTCATTCCAATGAGGGAAATAAAATAAAATAGAAATGTCTTCATTAATTCATTCATCCACTCATTCTATATACAAATCATCCAGTTGTCTGCTCTTCATCAAATTAGCTTCTCAGGAATTATGATCTTCATGACCATCACAGGTACTCTCTATCTTATTTCTTATTTTCCCAGGCTTCTCTGAGGTATTGTTGCTGTTGGTCACACTTCCCTTCAAGAGGGGCCCTTCTCTGCTTAAAGAGTGCCATTCTCTGCTTATTCCCTTTTAATTAAACTATTTAATTTTAGATCATTTAAATTGTTAGCCAGTCCAGTGTATGCTCCAAGAACTAGGATATAGGTATGAAATAATCTTCATAAGAGGTACATTTTATGAACTATTAAAATAATGTGTTACATTCTTGAAAATCTCTAGCTACAAGTTGTCCTGGAGACTTCCACCTTCTTAAATTCATGCATTTAGTGTTGAAGACAAATCTTTCATTGCTCAAATCAAATCAGAATTATTGCACACATGTTTGGAAGGCCAACTTTCTTATGACATATACGTTTCTAAATCCTAAAATTTCTAGGAGCTTCCATTATCCAACCTGAGGTAGTATTTCTATGTAGTATTTTCCTAGTAGCTTCCAGGTAGCCTTTCCCCATCTAACCTTGGGGTCCAGATTAAGATATATGAGGTAGAGTCACTTCAGTTGATCTGTAGACTTGCAGAAATAGAAGCACCCAGTGACCTCACAAGCAAGTGAGTTAATGATTTATGCCACTAAATTTATGAGTGGTCTGTTATGGTGCATTATTGCAGCAATAGTTGACCAATACAGAAGTTGAAGCTTGAAGTCTGAATGTAAGATTTTATTATAAGACAACAGAGAGGACATCAGATTTGAAGACACAAAAGATTTTGGCTAAACAGCAAAATGTAATAAAAGTTTGAGTAGCAGACAGGAAGTGGAGATATTATGAGGAAAGGAGACTGGGGTTTAGATGTGTTCTACACAGAATGGAAGAGAGGCCTTTACAGTCTTCCCTAAGGAATAAAAAAATAAATTCATGGAGTCTCAAGATGGCAGCATGAGTAGGATGGTGGAAATCTCCTCCCAAAACCATATATATTTTGAAAATACAGCAAATACAACTATTCCTAAAAGAGTGACCAGACGATACAGTACACCAGCTAGGCTACATCTACATCTGTGAGAACTCAGCATCTCACAGAAAAAAGTAAGATACAAAGCCGTGACCCAGTGGGACCTGAGCTCTCCCCCCACCCCAGCTCACCGGCTGGAGGAAAAGAATCAGAGTGGGGAGGGAGTGGAAGCACAGGACTGCTAAATAACCAGCCCTAGTAATCTGCACTGGGAGCACAGACACACATTGCATGGTGTATTGGATATTAGAGGAACAGAAAAACAAAATCTGAGACCAAGACTGCGAACAGGTTCCCACAGCCGGCTGCCCTGGGACAAAAGAAAAGCAGGCGCTTTAAAAGTCTTAAAGGGACAAAGGTTTAACAGGTGGACAAAATCATCCTGACACACTCAGCCCAGCAGGCTGGGACTTTAAAGGACTTCAGATGCCTGAAACCCCTGGGTGGCAACGCAGCTCTGAAGCCCCTCACCACAATAAGCAGCCTGTCGTTCATACCCCAAGACAGCACTGCAAGCAATCTGGATGACCCGCCATTACTGTGGAACAGCCAGGGAGCAGCCCCGCCCACAGCAACCACACAAAGGCTTCTCCCTGAGGATGAATAACCGGCCCAAACCCAGAGGCTGCCCCCTGCGTGCAGTGGACGTGCACAGATGGTGGAGACCGGCGCAGAGTCTGGGAGACACAAAGACGCTTTGTTCTCACGGCAAAAACACGCTGCTCACCTACAACCCCCGCAAGTGCCCTAGACCATCCTGAGGGCCGCCCCGCCCATGGCAGCTCAGGATTAACCCAGAGGCTGCCCCTGGTGCATGGTTAACCGGCATAGACAGAGGAGATGGATGCAGAGTCTAAGAGGCAAGAAGAGGCCCTGTTCTGGGGCAAACACGCACCGCTGGCCAGTGAACGCCACCAGTGTACTAGGCCATCCTGAGGGCTGCACCACCCAAAGCAACTCAGGGGATTAACCCAAAGGCTGCTCCCTGTGTGTGGTTGACCAGCACAGGCAGCAGAGACAGACAAAGCTACCAGGAAGCAGGAAGGGACTTTACTCTCCCAGCTGACACAAGTGCCACTCGCTGGTGACCACTCCCATCACCATGAGAAGGCAGAAGAACCTTGTTGAGTCCAAACTCCCTTCAACACCAGAAAGAGGGCCTGGTGAGACAGAAATCACTCATCATCCTGAAAAAGAATTAAAAATAAAAGTCATAAGCATGCTGATGGAGCTACAGAGAAATATTCAAGAGCTAAGGGATGAATTCAGGAGTGAGAGAAATGAAACAAACAATGGAAGGATTTAAGAGCAGATTGATGAGGTGGAAGAGAGTGTTAATGGAATAGAAATAAGAGAACAGGAATACAGAGAAGCTGAGGCAGAGAGAGGTAAAAGACACTCTAGGAATGAAAGAATATTGAGAGTTGTGTGACCAATCCAAATGGAACAATATGCACATTATAGATGTACCAATAGAAGAAGAGAAAGAAAAATGGATAGAAAGTATCTTTGAAGAAATAATTGCTGAAAACTTCCCCAATCTGGGGAAGGAAATAGGCTCTTATGCCATGAAAGTTCACAGATGTCCTAACACGAGTAACCCAAGGAGGACAACACCAAGACATATAATAACTAAAATGGCAAATATTAAAGACTAGGGCAGAGGATTAAAAGCAGCCAGAAAGAGAAAAAAGATCACCTACAAAGGAAAACCCATCAGGCTATCATCAGACTTCTCAGCAGAAACCTTACAGGCCAGAAGGAAATGGCATGATATATTAAATGCAATGAAACAGAAGGCCTTGAACCAAGAATACCGTATCCAGCAAGATTATTGAAATTTGAAGGAGGGATTAAACAATTCCCAGATAAGCAAAAGTTGAGGGAATTTACCTCCCACAAACCATCTGTACAGTTCAGTATATTTTAAAGGGACTACTCTAGATGGAGGTACTCCTAAGGCTAAATAGATGTCATCAGAGAAAATAAAACCACAGCAAAGAAGGTAGACCAACCAAATACTAACTAAATGCAAAATAAAACCAGCTATCCACAAAATCAGTTAAGGGAAACACAAAGAGTACAGAATAAAACACCTAACTTATAGAGAGTGGAGGAGGAAGAAAAAGAAGGGAGAGAAATAAACAATCATCAGACTGTGTTTATAATAGTGTAATAAGTGAGTTAAGTTAGACAGTTTGATAGTAAAGAAGCTACTCTTGAACCTTTCATAACCACAAACCCAAAGCTTGCAGTGACAATCAGTACATATCTATTGATAATCACCCTTAATGTAAATGGACTGAATGCACAAATCAACAGACACAGAGTAATAGAATGGATCAAAAAGCAAGATCCATCTATATGCTGCTTACAAGAGACTCACCTCAAACCCAAAGATATACACAGACCAAAAGTGAAGGGATGGAAAAAGATATTTCATGCAAACAACAAGGAGAAAAAAGCAGAAGTACTTGTATCAGAAAATATAGACTTCAAAACAAAGAAAGTCACAAGAGACAAAAAAGGATATTACATAATGATTAAGGGGTCAATCCAACAAGATATAACCATTATAAATATCTATGCACTCAACACAAGAGCACCTACATATGTGAAACAAATACTAACAAATTTAAAGGAGGAAATAGAATGCAATGTATTCAATTTATGAGACTTCCACACACCACTCACTCCAAAGGACAGATCAGCCAGATAGAAAGTAAATAAGGACACAGAGGCACTGAACAACACACTAAAACATATGGACCTAACAGACATCTACAGAACTCTACATCCAAAAGCAGCAGGATACATATTCTTCTCAAGTACACATGGAACATTTTCCAGAATAGACAACATACTAGGCCACAAAAAGAGCCTCAGTAAATTCAAAAAGATTCAAATTGTACCAACTGACTTCTCAGATCACAAAACTAGAACTAAATTGTACAAAGAAAACAAAAAGGCTCACAAATGCATGGAGGCTTAACAACATGCCCCTAAATAATCAATGGATCAATGACCAAATTAAAACAGAGATCAAGAAATATATGGAGATAAATGAAAACAAAAGCACAATGTTTTAACTTCTGTGGGGCACAACGAAGACAGTTCTAAGAGGAAAGTATATAGCAATCCGGGCCTGTTTTAAAAAAGGAAGAACAATCCCAAATGAATAGTCTAAATTCACAATTATTGAAACTGAAAAAAGAAGAACAAATGAGGCCCAAAGTCAGTAGAAGGAGGGACATAATAAAGATCAGAGAAGAAATAAATATAATTGAGAAGAATAAAATAATAGAAAAAATTAATGACACCAAGTGCTGATTCTTTCAGAAAAGAAACAAAATAGATAAACCCCTAGCCAGACTTATTAAGAGAAAAAGAGAATCTACACACATAAACAGAATCGGAAATGAGAAATGGAAAATCATGACGGTCACAACAGAAATACAAAGAATTATTAGGGAATCCTATGAAAATCTATATGCTAACAAACTGGATAACCTAGAAGAAATGAACAACTTTCTAGAAAAATACAACCTTCCAAGACTGACCAAACAAGAAACAGAAAATCTAAACAGACCAATTATCAACAACGAAATTGAATTGGTAATCAAAAAACTACCCAAGAACAAAACCACCACACCAGATGGCTTCACCACTGAATTTTATCAGATCTATAGAGAAGATATAATACCAATTCTCCTTAAAGTGTTCCAAAAAATCAAAGAGGAGGGAATACTTCCAAACTCATTCTATGAAGCCAGCATCACTCTAATACCAAAACCAGGCAAAGACACCACAAAAAGAAAACGACAGACCAATATCCATGAGGAACATAGATGCAAAAATACTCAACAAAATATAAGCAAAACAAATTCAAAAATACATCAAGAGGATCATACACCATGATCAAGTGAGATTCATCTCTGGGATGCAAGGATGGTACAACATTTGAGAATCAATCAACTTCATCCACTACATCAACAAAAAGAAGGACAAAAACCTCCTTATCATCTCCATAGATGCTGAAAAAGCATTTGACAAAATTCAACATCCATCATCTTAAAAACTCTCAACAAAATGGGTATAGAGGGCAAGTACCTCAACATAATAAAGGCCATATATGACAAACACACAGCCAACATTATACATAACAGCAAGAAGCTGAAAGCTTTTCCCCTAAGATTGGGAACAAGACAAGGATGCCCACTCTCCCCATTATTATTCAACATAGTACTGGAGGTCCTAGCCATGGCAATCAGACAAAACAAAGAAAGAAAAGGCATCCAGATTGGTAAGGAAGTAGCCAAAGTGTCACTGTTTGCAGATGACAAGATATTGTACATAAAATATCCTAAAGAACCCACTCCAAAACTACTAGAACTAATATCTGAGTTCAGAAAAATTGCCAGATACAAAATTAATACAAAGAAATCTGTTGCATTCTTATACACTAATGATGAACTAGCAGAAAGAGAAATCAGGAAAACAATTCCATTCACAATGGCATCAAAAAGAATAATATACCGAGGAATAGACCTAACCAAGGAAGTGAAAGACCTAAACCCTGAAATCTACAAGACACTCTTAAGAGAAATTAAAGAGGACATTAATAAATGGAAATTCATCACATGCTCTTGGATAGGCATAATTAATATTGTCAAAATGACCATCCTGCCTACAGCATTCTTCAACGAACTGGGACAAATAGTTCTAAAATTTATATGAAACCACAAAAGACCCCAAATAGCCAAAGCAATCCTGAGAAGGAAGAATAAAGCCAGGGCATCTTGATTCCCAACTTCAAGCTCTACTACAAAGCCATAGTAATCAAGACAATTTGGTACTGGCACAAGAACAGACCCATAGACCAGTGGAACAGAATAGAGAGTCCAAATATTAACTTAAGCATATATGGTCAGTTAATATATGATAAAGAAGCCATGGATATACAATGGGGAAATGGCAGCCTCTTCAACAGCTGGTGTTGGCAAAACTGGACAGCTACATGTAAGAGAATGAAACTGGATTACTGCCTAACTCCATACACAAAAGTAAACTTGAAATGGATCAAAGACCTGAATGTAAATCATGAAACCATAAAACTCTTAGAAGAAAACATAGGCAAAACTCTCTTGGACATAAACATGAGCAACTTCTTCATGAACATATCTCCCCTGGCAAGGGAAACAAAAGCAAAAATGAACAAGTGGGACTATATTAAATGAAAAAGCTTCTGTACAACAAAGGACACCATCAGTAAAACAAAAAGGCATCCTACAGTATGGGAAAATATATTCATAAACGCCATATGTGATAAGGGGTTGACACGAAAAATATATAAAGAGCTCATGCACCTCAACAAACAAAAAGCAAATAATCCAATTAAAAAATAAGCAGAGGATCTGAACAGACACTTCTCCAAAGAAGAAATTCAGATGGCCAACAGGCACATGAAAAGATGCTCCATATTGCTAATCATCACAGAAATGCTAATTAAAACTTCAATGAGATATCACCTCACACCACTTAAGATGGGCACCATCCAAAAGACAAACCACAACAAATGTTGGCGAGGATGTGGAGAAAGGGGAACCCTCCTACACTGCTGATGGGAATGTAAATTATTTCAACCATTGTGGAAAGCAGTATGGAGGTTCCTCAAAAAACTAAAAACAGAAATACAATTTGACCCAGGAATCCACTCCTAGGAATTTACCTTAAGAATGCAGGAGCCCAGCATCAAAAAGACATATGCACCCCTATGTTTGTTGCAGCACTATTTACAATAGCCAAGAAATGGAAGCAACCTAAGTGTCCATCAGTAGATGAATGGATAAAGAAGAGGTGGTACATATACACAATGGAATATTATTCAGTCATAAGAAAAAAACAGATCTTACCATTTGCAACAATGTGGATGGAGCTAGAGGGTATTTTGCTCAGTGAAATAAGCCACGCAGAGAAAGACAGCTATCAGATGATTTCACTCATCTGTGGAGCATAAGAACAAAGAAAAAACTGAAGGAACAAAACAGCAGCAGACTCACAGAACCCAAGAATGGACTAACAGTTCCCAAAGGGAAAGGGACTGGGGAGGATGGTTGGGAAGGGAGATATAAGGGGAAAATGGGGCATTACAATTATCCCACACAATGTAGGGGTGCAGCACGGAGAAGGTAGTATAACACAGAGAAGACAAGTAGTGATTCTATAACATCTTACTACGCTGATGGACAGTGACTGTATTGGGGTATGTGGTGGGACTTGATAAAGAGGGGAGTCTAGTAACCATAATGTTGCTCAGGTAATTGTATATTGATGACACTAAAATTTAAATAATAAATAAAGATAAATCATTCTAAATTTCTCCAAAAGTAATTGGAAACATCTGTACTGTGCTAAGTCCTTGACAGGATTCTGGACGTCTTCTTAAGTTATTCTAGATGAATACATACAGCAATTAGGAAAACAAACAATGCTAACAAAACCACCATTGACATTTCTACCCATACCTTTATGTGACTTGCAGACAGGGAAGCAAAGGAACCTGGCTCAGGTGAGTTTCAGCTGAGCCTATATTTCTTAACCTGGAGAGGCAATGTAGCAGCATCTCACCCACTGGACAATAAGGCAGTTCATCTCATATGTATAATAATTAAAAATGCAATATTTTGGGTTCATTAAAATTAGGATAAAATTTTTGTATGAATTACTAATAAATGTATAAAATTTGATTGGAACTTAGTGCTTGCCATATTAATAGTGATCTTCAAACACTTTCCCCCTCCTAGTCTCATAATTTAAGATAGCAACAAAAAAAAATTTGTATCTTTCTAACCTCTTAAAATTGATGTTAAAGAAGCTCCTTATAAGCCTAATTTGGTGGAAAATATTCAGTCTCCAGTGCATTTTACATACTAACTTTAAAAATTAAAACCATCTTTTATTTCATTTTTATTTACTTTCATGTTTAATGAAGAGAAACAGAATTAGCTTTTTTGAAAACCGAATTTTTCAACTTCCCTCCTGTTTTCCTCTTTAAATTTTATTTGTTAGTTTTGAATAGGTTATACCTATACTTGGTTCAAAATCAAAATAATAACATAAGACATTGAGAAACCTTGTTTCTATACCTGTTCCCCACGGGTGACCACTTTATTAGTTTCTTGGTATTATGTCAGTGTTTTTAAGGCATATCCAAGCAAACATTTCAGGTCTAAAATCAAGATGTTTGCAGGGCTGATTCTTTCTGGGTGCTCCTGGGAGGAATCTATTTCTTGCAGCTTCTAGCTTCTAGAGTTAGCTTTGGCATTCCTTGACTTGTGCCCAGATGACTCCAGTATCTGCTCCAATTTCACATCACCTTCTCTTCTGTCTTTAAATCTTTCTTTGACTCCCTCTTACAAAGATAATTGAAATTACATTTAGGGCCCTCTTGGATTCCAGAATACTCTCCCCATATCAAGATCCTTAACTTAATTACTTTTATAAATTATATTTTTCCATATAAGGTAACACAGGTTCTGAGAGTTAAGATGTGGGTATCTTTGGTGAGATGCATTATTTAGCCTGACAAGGAATTTGTCCTGGAAATCAATCCTATCAGTCACTAGATGGGCAGCTTTCTCACTTTGTTTTTGTAATAGCATAGCATTTCCATATGTACCATATGGTCCATATCTGTACCATAGTTTATAGAACTAATATTCTACTGATGGACATTTTTTTTTGCTTTACAGACAATGCTGGATTAATAACTTCATAAATGCAACATTTTGAAACTGCACATATATATGATATATATTTAAGTATAAATACATATAATAATATGTACTTATGTTATATAGTTATTTAACATGTATTTAATATGTGTTTAACACATATTTAAGTATAAATACATATAAATATAAAATACTAATTTTGACACCTATTAAACATTAAAAGGAAAATTTCATAAAAATACATATATTAATCATTGGATTGACTTTATAATTAACTCTTGTTTCTGAGTATAAATTTATATAGCTTATTAGAGTGAGATAGTATTTGGCATCAATTATATTCTGTTTTTCTTTTTATACGTATAAGCTCTGAGAAACCTTGTTCACACAAATATAGATGTGAACTAAAAAAGCTAGAGTAATATCTTCAAATTATTTAAACTCTTTTTTAATCATATACTTAAAACCCCATAGTGATTTATCATCAAAAACTATTTAACAACTTATCAGATAACAATTCTGTGCTCTTTTAACTTCTGTTGAACATTAGTAGGTGGAAACTGAAAAATATTTGTTGTTCCCACTCATCAAAATTATCCACTTTTTCAAAATCAAAAGCAACATTTTGAAAGTATTTGAAAATCATTGCTACATTTGCTATTCTGGAGTTTGTACCTACTACAAAAATGGAAGATGGCAAAGTCTGGGAGGCGAACAGTTGGATAAGAAAAATTAGAAAGGAAAGTTAGGAAAGGGAGCAAAACTCAACTACATGTTCCCTCTTGGGCAGATCAATTTTGGTTACATATATATATATAAGAGAACTGAAAACTGATTCCTCTAAAATACTATTTTTGTATATTACTTGTGAATTCTTCATGTACCCCCATGATATAGATATCCCACCCAATACTGAAAACTACAGCTGTTCGCTGCTTCAGAAAGTATTCTCAAACATTGAAGGGTATGCTTTTATTCTTTTCTTAAATGGTATACATAAATTTTAGAAACATTGCATTACAGCAAAGAGTCTTTAAAATAATCCTTCTTGAAGAGCAAAGATGGTCTCCTCTACTTAAACTGTTCAGAATAACTCTTGGTGCTTGCCAAATATGGCCAAATATGTGTAGATAATAAATGCTTATGGACTGGTTAACAGAAAGTTATCAAAAGTAAATGCAGTGCATATATACCTAGTGAAGATTTGGTCAGCTTGCTGTTCATCTGCCAGTTCCTTTTAGTGGAGTCAGTCTTGGCCCTGTTAGGAAGGATCTACCCTGTTCGACTGTCTATGTAACTGTGGCAGGGTAGTAAGTGAGACTTTTCTTGCTGGTTCAGATGTTTCACTGGGGCTTGAAAGTGGAGCACAATGGGTGTTAAGTGACCACACATTCTGTAGAGGTGCTAGACCATCTATGCAGAACTTGTTGGAAAGTTGCCCAAATTCATTCTGCAATAGTTAACTCATCAGCACTGACACTTATATGTAAGAGGAGGCTAATAAATTATTGAATGAAGACGACTGAATAGGGATTTCTTTGGGGAAAATTTTGGAGTGCTATGCTTTTCCTCTCCATTTCTTGTGGGAAGGATGTGCTCCTTTTCAATTTAAGCCATATGAATAGAGCTTCAAGGAACCAACCAAAGAGCTTGGCGGTATCGAAATTCATGCTTGACACTCAGTAGAAAAGAAATAGTTAAAGATTGTCAGGTATTAGCCAGGAAGCAGAATAAAGAGAGAGAGGGCTTAATAGGGAATGGCTCCTGTTTCCAGGTATTTGGTGGAAGAAAATGAGTGTTCTCTTAGATTAAGAAGATGTTGAGTAATGTAGCCAAGCTTGAGCTAAGATGACAGGACCCCAAGAGCTATAGGCCAGGTGAGACATTAGCAAGAAGATGGCAGCTAAAGAGAAACTCAAGAGGTGTCATAGCCCCTCAGTGAAGAGTATGAAAGTGGAAGATATTAGAACTCTCAAGGGAGAGCTGATATTTAGTCACTGGCCATAAAGAGGGCTACAATTTTCAGATTAAAATAATATCAATTAATTCAAGTCCTTTGCCCATTTTTAAAATCAATTATTTTATTTTATTTTTTCTATTGGGATGTATAAGTTCCTTATATATTTTCCCAAAGATGATATACAAATGATCAACAGGTATATGAAAATGTGCTCAACATCACCAATTATCAGGGAAATGAAATAAAATCCACAATGAGATATCCCCTCATACCTGTTAGGATGGCTAATATCAAAAGGACAAGATATAACAAGTATTGGTGAGGATGTGGAGAAAAGGGAATTCTTGTACAGTGTACAGTGAATATTGGTACACACATTATGTAAAACAGTATGGTAATTCCTCAAAAAATTAAAAGTAGAACTAGCATATGTTCCAGCAATTCCACTTCCAAATATATATCCAAAGGAAACAAAGTGAGTGTCTTAGAGAGATACATGCAGCCTTATACTCATATCAGCACTATTCATAATAGCCAAGACATGGAGACAACCTAAGCGTCCATTGATGAATGAATGGATAAAGAAAATGTGATATGTGATAGATAGATAGATAGATAGATAGATAGATAGATAGATAGATAGAGAGAGAGAGAGAGAGAGATGGCATATGTAGATATATAGATACACACACACAACGGAATATTATTCAGCCATTGAGAAAAGGATGCCTTGCTATTTGCAACAACATGGATGAAACTAGGAGGCATTATGCTATGTAAAGAAGATAGAGAAAGACAAATACTATATAGTGTGACTTATATGTGGAGTCTGAAAAAAAACTGCACTTATATAAAAACAGAGAGTAGAACCAGGGCCTACTGCCAATGTTTCCCACCACTAGTATATACTCTTTCTAAATGCCCATAGTTAAAAGTATAAAATAGACTTTCCTAATAAGAAGACTATGCAAGCACCTTATTCTGTTGAAGTCCTCTCAAGTATCAGTGTGGAAAGGTTTCTTTTTCTCTTTGATACCATGATTTTGTTTTGTTTTCTTCAGGTGTTAAAGGAACAATGAGATAAAGCTGCTGATTTGGGCAGATATTTCCAGCTTCAGATTTCTATGATGAAAATGAGAAGACAGAGATGGATAATCCACCAGAAGATGTTGCTGAGGTAGGAGACCCAGAATGGGAAGAAAATGTAGTGAGCAACTTAGAGGGGGGAAGTGATGGACATGTATGAGAAGGCAGTTACCTCTCAACTCCTTCCAGTCAGTGCAGATATTATTAAATGGTCCAGGAATTCATTTCAGTTTATACTAGATGGTCTTTGCAAATGTTTCCTAATAAAATTATAGTGGCATCTACTGCCAAAGCATGAACATAGTGAGGAATCCAAGGAGAGAGATGGCCAGGTATGTTGATTAGAAGCCAAATACAGCCTCTACTTATCCTCTCCACCCTTCCCTTCCTTAAGTACAAGACCTTTTTTAAAGCTAATAATTTAATCATTGTACCTATTTTATGTGAGGCAATCTACTAAGAGTTTATGTACATATATATTATATTTCATTATATTTATATATTTTAAATTATTATTATATATATTTCATAATTTATTTTATATCCACCACAAGTCCTAAAGGGGTGTGTTATTATTCCCATTTTTTATGTGAGTCTTAGTAAAGTAAAACAACTTTAATAAACAGAAAATTGCAGAATTTAGAATCAAACTCAGATGCTAGACCCCAAAAACATGTTCCTAGCCTCAATACTAGATCACTCTGTCTCTTGGATTCAAGTGTATGAGGTATTAATATCTTCTTGGAATTTATGCTCAATTCTACTGTCATATTCCTAATGTACTTTACATCTTAACTACTTAATATCTGAAACAGATCAGAAGCAATTGATAAAGAAGTCCCTTTTTATTCTAGGTATATCTTTGATTTATTAAAGTGTACCCTATTCAAGTAACTAATGTGTCAGTTGGGGGAAAATATATTATAAAACTGGTTACTATGACAAGACTCCTTATAAAAGTAACAGTCTATCCATTACCTATCCATTATCCATCCTTTAACATGTTCTAGAAAATAAAGTAGCTGAAACACACAAAAAAGGAGATAATATAAACTGAAATTAAAAGGAATAATATACTCTGAATTTCTAATGTTACTTTATTATAGATTTTTTAAAATTCAGATTGATACATCTAAAATATTGCTGTTTTTTAGGGACTATGTACAATTATGTATAATTTGTGTTTCTTTTAAAATGATAAATTTGACTTAATTTAAACAAGTATTAAAGAATATAGATATTGAGAGCAAGAAATGACTGGGAGTCATATAAGGCCAGGTATTTTTTATTTTCAAATAATATTGAGTTTTACAGCTAATAACTACATAAAAATAAATTAATAAATGCCCTTTCTGAACTCAATTTCATAATCTTTAAGTACCAGAAATATCTATCCAATTGAGACTTTGAGGTATGAAATAATCAGTGGAGAAAAAGTGAACAGTTCTTAACATAAAGCTAATGACTCAACAGATCGTTCAAACTTTATTCATTGGTTATAGGGTCTTCCAGTTTCAGACCAAGGTAGCTTATACCATTGAAATTTGAATTATAAAGCTAAGTATCAATTTAAAAGCAATGCTATTGGTGTTATTTTTTGCCTATTCCATTTTTCTCTTTTTGAAATGTGTTGTTACACATTTGCATTTCAACTTGCATGTTTTCATTTTTGCATTGTCACACCTGTGAATCATCTTTTAAAGAAGTTTTGTATTCTCAGCTAAGAAATATATGAAAACCAAGAATCTTTTAAAAGGTTCATACGAGAATAAATAGGGAAAAGATACATCTATCTTACTGTTGTTTTTTTTCTCTAATGATTCTCTCAGAAGCATATATCCCTGTGATGTAAAGTTTATCCTTAGGCTTCATTTTTCTTGCCTATATACAGGGTAAAGTGATTAATATTTATAGAAGCCTGATTTTTAATTTATATCCCTGATATCTCTCAGTCGAAGTTTCCAGTTAGTATCAATAAATTGGTATGATGGAATTCCATCTTGTATTTTACAGCTGCATACTCTTCTAAGTGTCCCTGCATTACAAAATTCACCATCTAAGCACCAGTCACTGGATTCTAGCAGTTCAGAATGCAACTGAATGTCCAAAGGTTAATATTGTTACCAAGGCAAACAATCAAATGAGTGTAATGTTGGAAAGTGTGGGGAGAGGGTTCGGACTAGGATTCTGAGGCATCATGAAAATATGAATGGAAAAGAGATCACTGGTATACTATATTCTGCAGCTCTCATGGAAAGTGTTTGCCAGAAGTAAAATATCCTTCTGGTCAATAATGCTGTCACAATAGTCTATTTCTATGAGTGTCTATTTAAAATTTTGGTATACTTTCAGTAAAAATTAAAACTATCTTTCTCATATTATGTGATTTAAATTAATATTATTTCATTAAATATGTCTTGATATGGTATTGAAGTACTACTTTTCAAACACTTAATACCCTTTAATCACCAATTTGAACATTATAAGTGGATGCATGTGTCTATCTGAATATTGTATACAAGTATGATTAATCATGTATGTATGTATTACTGTATGCATTTATAAGAACTTTAATCAACTGTTCCTGGCCTCATACCATAGTATCCAATCTGTACTGTCAAAGAAATTGGACCTTAAGTAAGTATCTCTCAAACTAGGTCATGCCACTTATTGCTTTTGTTTTTTCAGATGCTTTGCAATTACCTGAATAGATCAAAGGATTAAAGAAAAAAATGTTAATGAGATATAAAGCTATGGCAGTGTTTATAGAATCAGCCATAGTTCCAACATGACATGAACCAAATTTTTCCAAATAACTTGAATTATTATCATTATTATATTTTGATGGTGTGTATGGGAGGAGATGGGGGGGGTGTTGTTTCATATCTCCCCTTAGGGGACATGAATATTTATAGCTAACCTGGAGTAAGTTCAGATGAAGCAGGAAAAGATAAATATTTCTCTTAATGCTATCTTAGGCCAGAAGAAGTAAAAATATAATTGATTAAATACAAAATCAAATATCCATAAGCCAATTAAATAACTACCTTTGCACTCTGTATTTGATGCCAATAGCTTTGTTAGGAAGGAAGGAACTCAGCTCAGTGTCTCGGGGAAGTCAGATATAGTGAGATGAGAAACCAAAGTCAAGAAAGCAAAGTAAATTTTAATGCACTTTGCATAGAGTAGCAGAATGGGCCTGCTTAAGGTGAGACAGGCCTGGATGCTCATTCTGAGGCTTCTTTTATGTGGTTTTGGCGGACAGAGAAGTCCCTGATTGACAGCTCTTAGCTCTCTAGACTTGTTCTGATTGGTGAAATGAGAACATGGGCTGTGCCGTGCCTCTGCTTTTGATGTTTCTTATCTAGGGAGACTCTGAACATTTCCTGAGTCACTCTTGGACCCTGTGGGTTCATCTGATTAACTCTCTGAGTCATCTCTGGCTCTCTGGGTCTATCCAATCCACTCCCTGAGTCATTTTGTGGGGGCCCCTCTCTCCTTTTCATTCCGCTCATTTCTGTCCCTTTGCCTAACAGCTTTATAATATGTATTGCATGTGATGGGGACATTCTATTAATGAGAAATGCATCTAGTTGTTGACTAGTCATTACAAATATTCTTTTCTTGACACACATAATCTTCCTTCCTTCCTACCTCCCTCTCCATCTCCCTCTGTCCCTTTCTCCCTCCTCCTTCCTCCTTTCTTTCTGTTTAAATAACTGGCCCTTAAAAGGTTTGTGTGTGATTTTTTATAACTCCTCTTTTGTATACATTCTTGAATTTTCAAAGGGAAATATATTTGCTTCATGTGTGAAGAGTGTATTAATTTTAAATATAACAATATTTGTTAAGCAAGGTGCTTTTGTAATTTGTGCACATTGAAAGACACTGCTTACATATTTCAGACTTGAGATTGTTAAATGTTATAGTTTATGAAACTGTTATTACTGACACCATCTGGATAATGCTTGGTATAATTAAAAAGTCTGAGTACATACATAAGTTAAGGCTATTTTCTCATTCCAGGAGGTTGTATTGAAACTCCATGTAGAAAGGAGTCTATATAAGGAAAGAACATTGTTCATATTTGAAAGGGGACAACAGAAGGCAAGTGAAGTATGCAGGAGTTTTATGGGATTTAAGATGAGGAACAGCTAATAAAATTATGCTTGCATGACTCTGCATGGCAGGAGGGTCAAGGAAGTTTAATGTGAAATTACCAAATGAAATATTTCAAAGAAATTGACAGATTTAAATGGAGTCAGCCCTTCCCGTAATTTAGACCTAGAAGCTTAGTGTTTTCAATTCAGAACTGGTTAGTTTACTTGTGAAGTCTGATTTCAGACAGGATAAGACAACTATCTGGGTCTCTGAGCTTGAATTAAAAATCCTTTGGGGAAAAATTTAATGAAGAGCTTGAGCAAATGAAGAGATAAGAATCTAATCAGCTGCTACCTACAGTTTCAATATCAACTAGTTTCATTTTTACCCCATGTCAGACTGGTCCATAAGGCAGCAACCTCCATCTCCCAGTGCCAAAGTACAGTCTCACAAGCTTTTAGAAACTGTGTGTTTAGGATTATCCCCAGGGTGGTTTCCAAGGGTCTTTGGAATGACATCTCCATTTGTCTCTTCTCTCAGAGGTTAAAAGAAACACAATCTCTGCTTTTCTTTCTCTGGCACATATGATCTTTACATCCAAAGTGGATATCAAGAGCCAAACAAATAATATAACATTTTTTCAAAATAAGTCAGCTGGTTACCTTCACATTAACCAGGGTTTCACAAATTTTTGTTTTTTAACTACCGAGAATTCTTCTATTATTTACTTCCTGCTCCATGAACTTTTAAATTTAAAGAAAAGAAAAAGTCTGTAAAATTTACTCAATAAGTAAAAACTCATTTCCCATTATTTTTCCCCTAGGTAAGTCATTTGGAGATTCTAATAATCATAATAGAATTAAGAGCAAAACCCTTGAAAAGAGAGCATAACACCCCCATGAAGATTATGAAAGCTGAAGACTGGTTTTCTATCCTGGCTCTGCGACTTACTAACCATATAACCATGAACAGTTTATTTAACCTTCCTAGGCCTCTTCCTAATCTGTGAAAAATGGGAAAGCAGTGGTACCCACGTGATGCCACTGTGGGGACTAAATGTATTCATATGTGTAAAGCACTTATATAGTATCATTATATAAGTGCCTATTGCACTTGATATTTTAATTAGCCTGTGAAGAGTTAATAACAGTAAATGTATGACTCCTTTAAAGTTTTATTTTCTTTAACCATTATAACTTTTTAAAAATAAAAAGATTCTTGGGCCTAAGATGTCTCGGAGCAGAAATCACTGTGACGGCATATACATCCCTCGAGGGGAGATGCGGTAATTGCACTCATTTTCATATTCCTGTTCTTGGTAACACAGATTTTTGTATATAGACTCAATAAATCTGTTGATGAGTTTATATTTTCATGTTTCTTATTATATATATGCATCTATTCTAAATGGTTCCTGATCAAATTTGGATATAATGTTTTATAATATACACTGTTTTAAGTTAGTTATTAACTTTTATCATTTGAACTGGTTACATTGTAACGACTTACATCACTTACAGTTAATACTGGTTTGCCAGATTTCTTAACAGTGACAGCAAGAAGAATTGCCCTAAACTAGAACCTGAGAAAGATTTTCTTTAGTTAAATAATCGAGAAATAGTTAAGAACAGAAACTGGGAAACACTTAGGGAAGATAAAGGGCACAGAATAAGCTAAGCTTAAACTGCGAAGACATTTAATTAGCCTGTCACCCTTGACTTATATTGCATATTTCTAAAAGCCCATTTAAACTGTAAATGTGACATAATGAAAGATATCTTCACTTTTATTATTTTACTAGTAATATTTCTATGATCACTATCCCAACCAGGCTGTATCTTTAGAAAAGGAATCATTGAGAGAGGTTTCCATCTTTTAGCTGCATTGGCCAAATGTTTTCATTCCCAAAGCTGAGAATAACAGCTATATGAAGCTAATATTTAATAGCATTCAATGCACTAATTCTATTCTTGGTCCAAAGCAAGCATTCAGGTTGTAACAAACGTTGGCAAAGACCAGTCAGCTGGAATAGATAGCTTTGTGTGCAGTAGGATCATGGCATGGAATCTAAGGACGCATCGACCAGAACTGATTATGTCAAAACAGGATTCTCTAAGTGAGAGCGTTGGAGTCAGCACTTCCTAAAGGATAAACAGCTCAGAATATTCCTGTGTAAGGAATCTGAGGCTCCTCTTGAATGCTTTTGAATTCTCTTAAGTTTCTTGTTGAAATGTTCAGTGGCTTAGTTAGACTCTGTGTATTGAACATGTGCATATCTCCATCTTTCTCATCATTTCTGGACATATTTCTTCTTAATAAAGTATTTTTGATGTACATTTCTTTGGAGATGCTCCACTAAGTTTGTTAACAAGGCTGTGATCTGATGTCAGAAAACCACTGATGAGTTGCATAAGGTCAGTTAAGTTCATGTTAAATATAAGGAAAGTAATACACTCAAGGAATATGAGGGTGGGTGGGGGCAAAGGGACTCATTAACACAGTGGAAGAATTCTTATCTAATTCTAGTTTCCTCTTTATATGCTATAATAATTACATACTCTCTTTCTCCAGCATGTTTCACATTCCATGTTCCTTATTTATATATCACTTTTTCATTAATTCATAGCATTTCTTCTCTTCTGTTTTTTTTTTGTGTGGATAGTAAAACTCCAGCAAAATCTTGCACTCAAGGAAGTACCCCTAATGACTTGTACAAAATTAAAGAATAACTAAGATTTTTTTGAAATAAGTTATCATAAAGAGCATTTTTATATGAGTTACAAAGTTCTAGGAGATTTCTTCCTTAAAGTTTAAAATAACAGCAGTATTATTTTATAATTATCCCCAACTCAGAGTGTTCCCTAATTTATCAATTTATCTAAAAATAAAGATGATTTATGCCTTCTAAGAACTCCTCCTGAATGATGTGCATCAACTAGGCAGCCTATGGCTATGCTCAACCTTCTGATAGTGAAAGAAACTGACTGCTAAGGTTGAAGATTGGGCAACTATCAGATGAAGACTATAAATCCTTTAGAAATAATTGTGATATTAGTAAAATATAAAAAATATGTGCAAGCGCCATAGGAACACCTGGCCAAAATTTCCTCATTTTTAAAGAAATCTTAGTCCCAAAATATGTGGATTATAACAATACACTTCTAAATAACACATGGGCCAAAAAAGAAATATCAAGAGAAATTTAAGTATTGAAGTGCATTAAAATGAAATAAAATTTATCAATTTTTGTGGGATGCAACAAAGCAATGATTACAGGGAAATTTATAGCATTGAGTGTATATATTAGAAAAGAAGAAAGATCTAAAATCAATAGCCTAAATTTCTACTTTAGGAAACATAAGAAACTTGAAAAAGAGGAGCAAATTAAATCCAAAGTAAGCAGAACAAAAGAAATAGAAATTAGAGCAGAAAGCAATGAAATTGAAAGCAAAAGATCAATAGAGAAAATCAATGAAAACAAAAACTCATTCTTTGAAAAGATAAAGTTGATAAGCCTCTAGCCAGGCTAAGGAAAAAAGAGAACATGATATAGTTTCTACTTTAGGAATCTAGAATGGTAAGAAACACAAAACTTTCTCAGTAAGACCACCACTCCTTTTCAACTTCATGTTGCAAATTCCAGCTAATAAAATAAGACAGGAAAAGGAAATTAAAAAGTTGCCTAGATTGGGCAGGAAGAAGTAAAACTGTCTATGTTTGCACATGACATGATCACCTATGAAGAAAATCCAAGAGAATCAACAAAAAAAAATTCCTGGAATTAATATGCAATTATAGTTATACTGTAGAATACAAAGTTAATATATAAGTTAGTGGAATTTGGCATTTTGAACCTAATAACATTTACATTAACAATACAAAAATATACTTGGGTATAAATCTAACAGAATTTGTATGAGACATATACACAGAAGACTACAAAAATCTAATGAAATATATCAAAGAACTAAATAAATAGATATTCCATGTTCATGCATAGGAAGACTCAATACTGACAGGATGTCAGATCTCAATTTTATCTAAATTCAGTGCAACCCCTTTCAAAATCTCAGTAAGTTATTTGATAAATGAACTAATTCTGAAGTTTATATGGAGAGATGAAAGACCCAGGATAGCCAACTTAATATTGAAGGAGAAGAATGAAGTCTAACGACTGACACTACCCAATGACTAGACTTACTATAAACCTGCAGTAATCAAGACAATGTAATATTGGTGAAAGGAAAGACAAATACATCAATGGAATAAAATAGCCAAGAAATAGACCCAAACTCATCATTGGAAAAGAAGCAAAGGCAGTACAATGGAGCAACGACAGTCTTTTCAACAAATGATGCAAAAACAACTGGACAGCCACATGCAAATAAATTAATCTAGACACAGAACTTAACCATTAAAAATTAACTCATAATGTATCATAGATTTAAACATAAAACACAAAACTATAAAACTCCTATAAGATAATATAGGAGAAAGTCTAAATGCCTTTGAGTGTGGTACAAAACACACAATCAGTGAAAGAAATAATTGGTATGGTGGACTTCATTAAAATTTAAAACTTCTGCTCTGTGAAAGACAAATCAAGAAATGAGAAGACAAACCACAGACTGAATGAAAATATATTTGCAAAACACATTTCTGTTTATGATGTCTCATGAACTGTTTTCCAAAATATATAAAGAACTCAAAACTCAACAATAAGAAAATGAAATACCCAATTTAAAAATGGACCAAAGACCTTAAAATACATATTACCAAAGAAGATATACAGATGGCAACCAAATATATGAAAAGTTGCTCCATATCATGTTTTAAGAAAAAAGCAGATTGAAGCAACAATAAGATACCACAACACACCTATTAGAATGGCCATAATCTAGACACTGACAACACCAAATCCTGAAGAGGATGTGGTGCAATGGGAACTCTCATACACTGCTGGTAGGAAAGTAAAATAGTACAGCCACATGAAAACATAGTTTAGAGGTTTCTTCCAAAACTAAACATATTCTTATCCTACAATTCAGGAATAGCACTCCTTTGTATTTACTCAGACATGAAAACTGATGTCTACACAAAAACCTGTTCCCAGATGTTTGTAGCAGCTTTTTTCAATTGCCAAATTGAATTAAAGCTTTATTTAATTGCTAAAACTTGGAAGCAACTAAGAAACATGTCAACAGTGAAAATTACTCAGCATTAAAAAGCAATGAGGGGAAAAAAGATGGCAGCATGAGAAGTGAGAGAGAAATCTCCCAAAACAACATATAATATGAAAATACAGCAAATAAAACTATTCCTAAAAGAGTGGCCAGAAATAAGATTGCACCAGCCAGTCTACATCTGGGAAAAGAGAACATCTCACAGAAAAGGGTAAAGTAATAAAGCTGTGACCTGGTGGGACTTGAGCACTCCCCAACCCCAGTTCACTGGCTGAAGGAAGAGAATCAGAGCGGGGAGGGAGTAGAAGCCCAGGACTCCTAAATACCCAGCCCTAGAAATCTACTCCAGAAGCACAAACCCATATTTCATGGTGCTCTGGAGCTTAGAGGGGTTGAAAACCAAAGTCAGAGACTGAGATTCTGGCTGTGGACAAAAGAAAGGCAAGTTCTTTGAAAGACTTACCAACAGTGAGAGGGCTGCAAAAGGGGCAAGGATTCAGGAGAAGGAACAGGTGGACACAATCATCCCAACACACTCAGCCCAGCACGCTGGAGCTTTCAGGAGCTTCAGGCACTGCATTGCCCTGGCTGGCATGCATCCCCGAGGCCCCCCACCATTATAAGCAGCCTGCAGCTCCTTCCTCCCTGCTGGCACCTGTGCACAAACCCACCGCCCCTGTCATTGCTCCAGACCAGCTGGAAGGGAGCCCCACCAACATCAACTACAGCAGCTTAAGGCAGAGGCTGCTCCCTGCGCACGGCTCACTGTTCCTGACAGCGGAGGCAGGTGCTGCAGCTGGGAAGCAAGGAAGGGCTTTGTCCTCACAGCAGGTGCTGGTGCTGCTTGTCTAGGACCCCTGCCATTGCTCCAGGCCCACCAGAGGGCAGCTCCACACATGGCAGCATAGGGGATTAAAAAAGAGGCTGCTCCCTGCGCACAGCTCACAGGCCCTAGAGCAGAGGCAGGCACTATGGCCAGGAAGAAGGAATGGGCATTCTTCTCCTGGCAGGCACTGGTACCACTCACCAGCAACCCTTGCCATTTCTCCAGACCAGCCATAGGGCAGCCCTGCCTACAGGAGCTTAGGAGTTTAATGCAGAGGCTGCTCCCTGTGCATGGTTCACTGGACCTAACAACAGAGGCAGGCACTGCTGCCAGGAAGCAGGATAGAGCTTGCTCTTTAGGGTAGACACTGGCACTGCTTGCCTGCAACAACTGCCATTGCTCCAGGTACTGGACAGCTCCAAACAGATGAGCATCTGGGCACTAGAGGGTGCCACCTATACAAACCTAATATTTCCAACTATCCAATAGGATTATGAAAAGGCAGAAGAACTTTGTTCAATCCAAAATCCCTCAAACACCAGAAAGAGTGCTCAGTGAAACAAATCACCAATCTTCCTGAAAAATAATTCAAAATAAAAGCCATAAGCATGCTAATGGAGCTATAAAAAATCTTCAAGAGCTAAGGGACAAATTAAATAGGGAGAAAGACACCTTAAAAATACAGTAGCTGAAATGAACCATACAATGGAAGGATTAAAAAGCAGATTAAACGAGGTAGAGAGATGGTAAATGGAATAGAAATTAGAGAATAGGAAATCAAAGAAGCTGAGGCAGAGAGAGAAAAAAAGGATCTTTAGGAATGAAAGAATATTAAGAGAACTGTGTGACCAATCCAAATGGAACAATACTCCTATTATAGGGGTACCAGAAGAAGAAGAGAGAGAAAAAGGGATAGAAAGTGTCTTTGAAGAAATAATTGCTGAAAACTGCCCCAGTCTGGGGAAGGAAATAATCTCTCAGGCCATGGAAGTGTGCAGATCTCCCAAGACAAGGAACCCAAGGAAAACACCAAGATA
Organism: Phataginus tricuspis; assembly: GCA_029783875.1. Lineage (NCBI taxonomy): Eukaryota > Metazoa > Chordata > Mammalia > Pholidota > Manidae > Phataginus > Phataginus tricuspis. The sequence goes on along the minus strand of JAQQAC010009165.1, from coordinate 14,039,652 downwards.
TATAATTATTAAAATGGCAAAGATCAAGGACAAGAGTATTAAAAGCAGCCAGAGAGAGAAGAAAGATCACATACAAAGGAAAACCCATCAGGCTATCATCAGACTTCTCAGAAGAAACCTTACAGGCCAGAAGGGAGTGGATGATATATTCAATGCAATGAAACAGAAGGACCCCCAACCAAGAATACTCTATTCAGCAAGATTATTATTTAAATTTGAAGTAGGGATCAAACAATTTCCAATAAGCAACAGTTGAGGGAATTTACATCCCACAAACCATCTATACAATGTATTTTAAAGAGAATGCTCTAGATATAAGTGCTCCTAAGGCTAAATAAAACCACAATGAAGGAACTAGACCAATTAATTACTAACCAAATAGCAAAATTAAATCAGCTACCCACAAAGTCAGTGAAGGGATACACAAAGAGTACAGGATATGACACCTAACATATAAAGAGTGGAGGAGGAAAAAAAAGAAGGGAGAAGAAAAAGAACCTTCAGATTGTGTTTATAATAGCTTAATAAGTGAGGTAAGTTATACTGTTAGATAGAAAAGAAGCTGCCCTTGAGCCTTTGGTAACCACGAATCCAAAGCCTACAATGGCAATAAGTACATATCTATTGATAATCACCATAAATATAAAAGGACTGAAAGCACCTATCAAAAGACATAGAGTTACAGAATGGTTAAAATAACAAGACCCATCTATATGCTGCCTACAAGAGATTCACTTCAAACCCAAAGACATAAACAGACTAAAAGTGAAGGGATGGAAAAAGATATTTCATGCAAACCACAGAGAGAAAAAAGCAGAACTTGAAATACTTGTATGTATCAGACAAAATAGTCTTCCAAACAAAGAAAGTAACAAGAGACAAAGTACATTATATAATGATAAAGGTGTCAGTCCAACAACATCATATAACCATTATAAATACCTATATATTCAACAGGGGCACCCAAATATGTGCAAAATACTAACAGAATTAAAGGGAGAAATAGAAGGCAATGCATTCATTTTAGGAGACTTCAACACACCACTCACTCCAAAGGACAGATCAACCAGACAGAAATTAAGTAAGGAGACAGAGGCACTGAACAACACATTAGAACAGATGGAAGTAACAGACATCTACAGAACACTCCACCAAAAAGCAGAAGGGTACACATTCTCACATGCACATGGAATATTTTCAAGAATAGATCACATACTAGGCCACAAAAAGAGCATCAACAAATTAAAAAAGATTGATATTGTACCAACCAACTTCTCAGATCACAAAGGTATGAAAATAGAAATAAATTGTACAAAGAATACAAAAAGGCTCCCAAACACATGGAGGCTTAACAACATGCTTCTAAATAGTCAATGGATCAATGACCAAATAAAAACAGGCATCAAGCAATATATGGAGACAAATGAAGACAACAGCTCAATGCCCCAACTTCATGGGAAGTAGCGAAAGCAGTTCTAAGAGGAAAGTATATAGCAATACAGGCCTATCTCAAGAAAGAATAACAATTGCAAATGAACAGTCTAAATTCACAATTAATGAAACTGGAAAGGGAAAAATAAATGAGGCTCAAAGTCAGCACTAGGGGGGACATAATAAAGATCAGAGCAAAAATAAATAACATTCAGTAGAATAAAACAATAGAAAGAATTAATGAAACCAAGGGCTGGTTCTTTGAGAAAATAAACAAAATAGATCAACCCCTAGCCAGACTTATCAAGAAAAAAAGAGATTTTTACTCATAAACAGATTCAGAAATGAGAAAGTAAAAATCACTATGGACACCACCAAAATACAAAGAATTATTAGAGAATACTATGAAAAATTATATGCTAACAAACTGGATAACCTAGAAGAAATGGACAATTTTCTAAAGAAATACAACCTTCCAAGACTGACTCAGGAAAAAACAGAAAATCTGAACAGATGAATTACCAGCAAAGAAATTGAATCAGTAATCAAAACACTACCAAGAACAAAACCCCTACACCAGATGGCTTCACCGCTGAATTTTATCAGAAAATTAGACAAGAACTAATCCCATCCTCCTTAAAGTTTTCCAAAAAGTAGAAGAGGAGGGAATACTTTCAAAGTCATTCTATGAGGCCAGCATCACTCTAATACCAAAACCAGACAAAGACACCACAAAAAAATTCCAGACCAATATCCCTGATGAACAAAGATGCAAAAAAGTTCAACAAAATATAAGCAAACTGAATTCAAAAATACATCAAAAAGATCATACATCATGATCAAGTAGGATTTATTCCATGGATGCAAGGATGGTACAACATTTGAAAATCCATCAACATCATCCACCACATCAACAAAAAGAAGGACAAAAACCACATGATAATCTCCATAGATGCTGAAAAAGCATTTGACAAAATTCAGCACCCATTCATGATAAAAACTCTCAATAAAATGGGTATAGAGGGCAAATACCTCAACATAATAAAGCCCATATACAACAAACGCACAGCTAACATCATACTTAACAGTGAGAAACTGAAAGCTTTCCCTCTAAGATCCAGAACAAGACAAGGATACCCACTCTCCCTGCTTTTATTCAATATAGTATTGGAGGTCCTAGCCACAGCAATCAGAAAACAAAGGAATAAAAAGCAACCAGATTGGTAAGGAAGAAGTCAACCTTTCACTATTTGCAGATGACATGATATTGTACATAAAAAACCCTTAAGTATCCACTCCAAAACTACTAGAACCAATATCTGAATTCAGCAAAGTTCCAGGATACAAAATTAACACAGAGAAGTCTGTTGCTTTCCTATACACTAACAATGAACTAGCAGAAAGAGAAATCAGGAAAACAATTCCATTCACAATTGCATCAAAAAGAATGAAATACCTAGGAATAAACCTAACCAAGGAATTGAAAAACCTATACCCTGAAACCTACAAGAAGCTCTTGAGAGAAATTAAGGACACTCATAAATGGAAACTCATCCCATGCTCTTGGGTAGGAAGAATTAATGTTGTCAAAATGGCCATCCTGCCTAAAGCAATCTACAGATTCAATGCAATCCCTATCAAAATACCAACAGCATTCTTCAACGAACAAGAGAAAATCATTCTAAAACTCATGTAGACTCACAAAAGACACCGAATAGACAAAACAATCCTTAGAAGGAAGACTAAAGTGGGGGGATTACATTCCCCAACTTCAAGCTATACTACAAAGTTACAATAATCAAGACAATTTGGTACTGGCACAAGAACAGACCCATAGACCAATGGAACAGACTAGAGAGCCCAGATATAAATGTACACCTTTATAGCCAATTAATATATGATAAAGGAGCCCTGGACATACAATGGGGAAATGACAGCCTCTTCAACAACTAGTGTTGGAAAAACTGCACAGCTACATGTCCAGAATGAAACTGGATTACTGTCTAACTCCATACACAAAAGTACACTTGAGATAGATCAAAGACTTGAATGTGAGTCATGAAACCATAAACTCTTAGAAGAAAACATAGGCAAAACCCTCTTGAATATATACATGAGCAACTTTTTCATGAACATAACTTGTCAGGCAAGGGAAACAAAGGAAAAATGAACTAGTGGGACTACATCAAACTAAAAAGCTTCTGTACAGCCAAGGACACCATCAGTAGAACCAAAAGGCATCCTACAGTATGGGAGAATATATTCATAAATAACATATCTGATAAGGGGTTAATATCCAAAATATATCAAGAGCTCACACGCCTGAACACCCAAAAACTAAATAATCCCTTTAAAAAATGGGCAGAGGATCTGAACAGACACTTCTCCAGAGAAAAAATTCAGATGGCCAACAGGCACATAAAAGATGCTACACATCAGTAATCATCAGGGAAATGCAAATTAAAATCACAATGAGATATCACCTGACACCAGTTAGGATGGCCACCATCCAAAAGACAAGCAACAACAAATGCTGGTGAGGATGCACAGAAAGGAGAACCCGCCTACACTGTTGGTCGGATTGTAAATTAGTTCAACCATTGTGAAAAGCAATATGGAGGTTCCTCAAAATACTAAAAATAGAAATACCATTTGACCCAGGAATTCCACTCCTAGGAATTTACCCTTAGCAAACAGGATCCCAAATTCAAAAAGACATATGCACCCCTATGTTTATTGCAACACTATTTACAATAGCCAAGAAATGGAAGCGAGCTAAGTGTCCATCAGTAGATGAATGGATAAAGAAGAGGTGGTACATATACACAATGGAATACTATTCAGCCAGTAGAAGAAAACAAATCCTACCATTTGCAACAAGATGGATGGAGCTAGGGGGTATTATGCTCAGTGAAATTAGCCATGCAGAGAAAGACAAGTACCAAATGATTTCACTCATCTGTGGAGTATCAAAGAAAAAACTGATGGAACAGAACAGCAGCAGATTCATAGACTCCAAGAATGGACTAATGGTTACCAAAGGGAAAGGGATTAGGAAGGGTGGGTAGGTAGGGAGGGATAAGGGGATTAAGGAGTATTATGATTATTGCACATAATATGGGGGGGCACAAGGAAGGCACTATAACACAGAGAAGACAAGTAGTGATTCTATAGCATCTTACTATGCTGATGGACAGTGATCGTAATGGGCTTTATGGGAGGGACTTGATGATGTGGGGGCATGTAGTAACCACAATGTTGCACTCATGTGAAACATGAGCCTAACATTGTATATCAATAATTTCCTAATAAAAAAAATGAAATGAGCTATCAAGCCATGAAAAGACCTGGAAGAACCTTAAATGCATATTACTAAATGATAAAGCCAATCCTTAAGTGCTACATACTGTTTGATTTCAAATATATGACATTCTGGAAAAGGCAAAAGTATAGAGAGTGAAAAGATCAGTGGTTACCAGAGGTTGTAGGGCATGGTGTGGAGGGATAAGTAGGCAGAGCACAGAGGATTTTTAGGGCAGTGAAAATTCTCTGTATGATGTTATAATGATGGATACATGTCATAGATTTGTCCAAACTCATGGAATGAGCAACACCAAGAGTGCACTGTAATGGAAACTATGGACTTCAGTTGATTATGATGTATCAGATTAGGTTCATCAATTATAACCAGTGTACAACTCTGGTGGGGGATGCTGATAATGGGGTGGCTATGCATGTGTAGGGGCAGCAGGCATATAAGAAATCTCTGTACCTTTCCTTCAATTTTGCTGTGAATCTCTAACTTTTTTTAAAAAACATAGTCTTAACTAAAAAAATACTTAGGTGATCATGGAATATTTTATAAGGGGATTTTAGACACTTTTATTTTCATGTCTTCTGTAACAAATTCTTGTTTCAAATGATTTTTCCTCATTGTAAAATAATTCTCTAATTTCCACAAGTCGTGTCACAACTTTCCTGCTTTTCCAGTTTTGGAACATTCAGGGCCATGTATATTTCCCCTCTTATCCGATCTTATCATATCGTATCTTATCTGCCAGTCTCTATCAATGATTCTTGCTTCCATCAGACTGTCCCAATTCATTATCACCTGACTCTTGAACCATAACCAGATCTAGTTTACCATGCTCCTTATTTCACTTGCAATGTGCTTTTACCTTCATCTTTTTACTCTGATTTGATCATTTCTCTCTTGAGCCAAACATTTCTAATGGTCTTTAAGGTAAAATCTAAAATTTTCCCTTTGTCTTTGATGTATCTTCCTCTCCTCCATATGGACCTCCTTTTCCAGCTCAGTATTTCTGCTCACATACCTCCTCTGGTAGGTGGAATAATGTCCCCAGCCACTTACTTCACATTCCCCTCCCCTGCCAAAGAGCCTTTGTATTGCAAAGGAAATAAAGGTTACAGATGGATCAGGGTTACTAATCAGCTGACCTTGAGAGAGGAAGATTATTCTGCATTTTCCAAGTAGGCCCAAGGTAATAACAAGGGTAACAAGGGTCCATATACATAAAAGAGGGAGGCAAAGGAGAGACATGGTAGTATGAGAAGGACTTAAACTTCAAAGTTGGAAGAAGAGGTTCATGAACCAAGAAAAGTAGATGGCCTCTAGAAGTAGGGAAATGAAAGACACAGATTCTCCTCTGGAGCTTCCCAGAAGGAGCACAACCTTGATGACACATTGATTTTAGCCTGAGACATTTTTGACTACTAACTTCCAGAACTCTAAGAAAATAAGTTTGTGTTTTTTAAGACACTGGTAATTTGTTAAAAAATCAATAGAAAAATAATTCATCTTATATTAAAGTCATCCTACTAATTACTTAGAGCACATCCTACTTTCAGTTATTGGCTACTTATTGTTATCTCTTTAATTACAGGATAAACTAGTAAGAACAGGGAGCTAATGCTGCTATATAACTAAAGATTATGCTTATGTACACTATGTAGCCTTGGATATGGCAGATCCTTGGTTGTCTCTACTGATAATTTGATTAGGTTGGGCAATTTTTTTATTACTTCTGGTAAATATCCATTATAGAGGCCAATTCTCAGACAGAAAAGATATAGTGACAGTTCCGCTACATAGCATTTATAGATCAATTTACATGGTCAAGGAAATTTGTCACCTTAATTAGTTCATATGAACAATGTCTCTGAGCAGTTACTACTTAATTAACTAAACTAGGGAGCTAAGCTCGAGTAAGGCAAATGGATTGCTGTGTGATTAAGTAGTTATACAGAGGAAGAATCCAAATTTATGGTTATCATGTTTGTCTGATTCCAAGGTCCTGAACTATCTTGATTTCCAAAATGCTTGTTTACAACAAAATTAAATGAGCCACTCAGTACTGGGCCTCAGTATGTAGATTTAATTCATATGTGAATTCCTCTGACTCAATCAATCCTTAGAAAGCTGTAGTATTTCACATTTAGCAATGTTATGTACAGAACATCTAATGAGTATGGAAACCTCTAAATCAACATTTTGGGGAGAAAAAGAAGAAAAGTAAATGAGAGGGAGAAAAACCTGTTTACTTTATTTACAATTAAGAGCTATAGTGATTGCAAATTACAAAGGCCAGTAGACACATATAAGTGCTAGAATTACATTTTTTAAAATTGAACTTGAAATTATTTTTTCCTTATTTAAAATAAAATTATACTCTTAATAACATAATTCATTCTGTCATATTTATTGATAGGCACATAAATACTTTCTAAAATCCCATATTTCAATCGAATTCATCTCCATTTAATGAAGACAATAACAGATGTACACCTATAAGAGGCAAGAGATGATTTGGTGATCCTAGAATCTCCTGGAAAGCCATAACAAACACTCATGATCAGGCTCCTCTGTTACAACAGAATCTCTGGAAATGCAGCTATGCTTGAGTATTTCTGTATAGTTCCCAGTTGGTTCTAATGTACAATTTCAGAAACCACTGAGATAGGAGACAGAAAACATGTTCTTTTTATGTAGTTAATCTCACTTTCCCTCAGGTAGAGTACAAAAAAGGAATAAACTTCAACAGTTGCTAAAATTGAAAGATAACCAAGATGCTGCAAAAATGAAGGGATATGAACATATGTTGTATGAAGCATGCTTAAAAAGAAGTAGGTATCTTGGAAAAAAAGGTGATATTTTGGTGAGCTTCAATATGAAACATCAACTGTTACAGAACATGTGTTCACAATTTTAATTCCGTTCTATAGTACTGGAAAAATATTGACTTTCATTTTACACCTGAAACAAATATTTTTAGAGGTTATCTAGTTGTATTCTTTCAATGTAGTTTTGATTTTGGCATGTGGTGAATTCTGTGCTCAACAATTCCCAATGCAAAATTGAAGACCAGCTACAAAACTATAGCCACATACTTCATGGATAAACTACCCATTTATTTAGAAGAAAATCTTAGTGAATTTCTATACTGGACATTACATTTTCCTACCTACTTTCTTTTTTCCTTTTTTAAATAGAAATATAGTTGATATACAATATTATATTGGTTCAGGTGTAGAATATTATTCAACAGTTATACACATTACTAAATGCTCACCATGGTAAGTGTAGTTACCATCTGTCAACATGAAAATATATTACAAATATATTATTAACTATATTCCCTATGCTGTACTTTCATCCCCATGGCTAATTTATTTATGATTGGAATTTTGTACCTCTTTATCCCCTCCACCTGGTTCACCCATCCTGTGAACCCTCTCCCCTATGGCAACGACCAGTCTATTCTCTGTGTTTTGAGTCTATTTGTTTTGTTTGTTTGTTGTTCGCTTGTTTTATTTTTTAGATTCCAGATGAGTGAAATCATATGATGTTTGTTTTTCTCTGAATTTATTCATTTAGCATCATACCTTCTAGGTCCATTCATGTTGTCACATATGACAGGATTTCATTTTTTTTTTTTTGTAACTGAGAAATATTCCATTGTGTATATATACCACATCTTCTTTATCCATTCTTCTATTGATGGACACTTAGGTTGCTTCCATGTTAGCTATTGTAAATAATGCTGTGATAAACAGGAGGACATATGTCTTCTCAAATTAGTGGTTTTATTTTCTTTGGGAAAATTACCAGTAAAGGAATTAGTGGATAGTATGGTATTTCTATTTTTAGTTTTTTGAGAAGTCTACATACTGCTTTCCATTGGCTGCACTAGTTTACATTCCCATGAACAGTGTATGACAGTCCTATTTTAAAATATTGCTATTTGTTAGAAACAGGAAAATGGTAAATGTATTGGTAGAATTTTTTTAAAGAGTATGTAACAAATCAACACATTTATATTTATATTCCCATTTTAATATTCAAATTTACTAATTTGAGATTAATCCAATCCAAGCAGGAGAGCATTAAGCATAGTCAAGGTGATGACAAATCAGTACTATAAATCTATAGTTGAAATGAAAGAGTTTGAAAAAAGTTCTAGGTTTCAACTATTAGGAAAGCTTTGGTATTGTCTAAAGAAGATGTCACAAAAGCTACTTAACACTGAAGGATCAAAAGGGAGGGAATGTAACCCTCAGAATGAGTTATAAGCGACAGCTAAACACTGACCATTAAAACTAATGGCAATCAGAACCAAGTGAGAGGATTATAGAATCAGATAATACTCCCATCAAGTCTGAACAGAGATGTCACCTGGGAACTGAGAATACTGTCTGTAGATTATAAACTGTTCTCTCCAGAAAAATAAGTTGAAAAATTGGTTCTTAAAAGTAAATCAGTGGCTTCCATCAAGTTGCAACAGTTCCATTCCTTCCAGATACTCACTCATAGACCTAACAAAAACCCTTTGACATAACAGCAACGATCACAGCAAGACACTGAAAATCAAGAAGCCTAGGAACCTCAGGACTTGTGGAATGATAAGGTGACGGGTTCTCTGAGTTTCTTTATTGCCTCCAATGTATCTAGAACAGAGCACGGCAGCAGCCCACAACCTGAAACTGCCAATGGACACAGACAAAAAAGGTTCAAAGAAAAGCCTGTACCTAGCGAAAGTACCAGGAAAAGAACATCCTAACAATAGAAAACCTTTCTGCATTACTTGCCCTATTCCCACTACACACATACATAAAAATGTGTGCGTGCACACACACACACATGCACACGCTTACACACAGGCAGGTATTTTGTGGGTAAGTTTAATTTCATTTAGGTAAATACCATAGAGTGTGATTATTGGATTATATAGTAAGAGTATTTTTAGTTTTGTAAGAAACTGTTAAACTGTATTCCAAAGTGGCTGGACCATTTTGCAGTCCTGCCAGCAATGAATGAGAGTTCTTGTTGTACTAAATGCTGAGTGGAAAAAGTCAATCCCATGATTCCATTTATATAATATTTTTTAAATAACAAATTATATAAACTAATGATGGCAAGGGGTTAGGCATGGGTGTGAGGTGTACTGTAGGAAGGAGGTGGATGTGGCAATGAAAGTCCATCAAGCATCCCTGTGGTGATGGATGCGTTCTGTATCTTGAATGTATCGTTATCAATAGACTGATTGTTCTATTGTACTACAGTTTTAAAAGATGTTACCTTTGGGAGAAACTGGGTAATGAGCATGTGAGATTTCTCTGCGTTACTTTTTACAATGGCATATGAATCAATTATCTCAAAATAAAAGATTAATTTAAGACATTAACCAACTGCCCCTCCCTCAGAAAGAAAACAGATAAAGTTAGCTTTTTTGGCATAAATTCTTTCATCTCCATGAAGAAATTTGAATTTACATACAAATAAATGCCATATGCATATAGCTTATCAGTTTACAAAGCAACTTCACAAATGTTACCTCATGTAGTTCTTCCAACAACCTGATTAGTTTTCACCTCCATTTAACAGATAATGAAATTGAGAGACAGTGTGTGACTTGCCCAAGGTGATCCAACTAGTAACAGAGTAAGAACTCAGTCTCTATTGTGCACATATGCTTTTCTCACAAATGCACTCCCTTTGGCTTTCTTCTGTTCACATGTCCAATCCTATTCCAAGAATTAGCTTCTGTGTAAAGATTTATTTCTGAAGAATTTTTACCCTTTCTATGTGGCTAGCTGCTTTTTTTGTCTGATAAATTTTTACATCTTATATTTTTTTATTGTATGACCCACTATACAGATTTACTAAAGGAAACAGTAGAATAATTATGAAATTAGAAAAAAATACAATCTGTTAATAACTTGAGAGAAAAAAAGACATGATATATTATTGAGGCATGGTATTTAAAAAGTGTTTGTTTTTTATTATTAAGGTATCATTGATATACAATCTTATGTTGGTTTCGAATATACAACACAGTGGTTCAACAGTTACCTATATTATTAACTCCTCAACCTCTCCAGTACGGTCACTATCTAACAATGTAGTAAGATGTTACAGAATCATTAACTGTATTCTCCATGCTGTACTACAGTCCCTGTGACCAACTTATATTAGGATTGTGAATTATTGTGCCCCTTTATTATTTTCTCCTTCCACCCCACCCAAACCCCTCTCCATTGGTAACCACTAGTTCCTTCTCAGGTCTGTGAGTCTATGGCTATTTTGTTCCTTCTGTTTTGCTTTCTTTTTATACTCAACAAAAGTGTTAGATCATTTGGTATTTGTCATTCTCTGCCTGACTTATTTAACTGTGCCTAATACGCTCTAGATCCATCCATGTTGTTGTAAATGGCAGTATTTCTTTTCTTTTTATGGCTAATATTCCATTGTGTATATGTATCACCTCTTCTTTATCCATTCATCTACTGATGGATATTTAGGTTGCTTCCATATATTGGCTTTGGCAAACAGTGCAGCGATAAACATAGGGATGCATATGTCTTTTTGAATAAGGGTTTTTTTTCTTTGGGTAAATTCCTAAGAGTGGAATTACTGGGTCAAATGGTATTTCTATTTTTAGTTTTTTGAAGAACCTCCATATTGCTTCCTCCAATGGTTGCACCAATTTAAATTCCCAACAATAGTGTAGGAGGGTTCCTATTTCTCTGCATCTTCACCAGCATTTGTTATTTCTTGTTTTTAGGATAGTGGCCATCCTAACTGATGTGAAGTGCTATCTAATTGAGGTTTTATTCTCATTTCCCTGATGATTAGCAATGTGGAACATCTTTTCATGTGCCTGTTGGCCATTTGTATTTCTTCTTTGAAGAAGTGTCTGTTCAGCTCCTCTACCCATTTCTTAATTGGGTTATTTTTTTTAAGGTGTGGAGGCATATGAGTTCTATGTATATTTTGGATGTTAAACCCTTATAAGATGAATCATTTAAGAATATATTCTCCCATACTGTCTGGTGCCTTTTTGCTCTACTGATAGTGTCCTTTGCTGTACAGAAGCTTTTTAGTTTGATGTTGTCTCACTTTTTCACTTTATATTTTGTTTCCTTGCCTGAGGAGATGTGTCCAGAAAAAAATTGCTCATGCTTATGTTCAGGAGATTTTTGCCTATGTTTTCTCCTAAGAGTTTTATGGTTTCATGACTTATATTCAGGCCTTTGATCAATTTGATGTTACTTTTCTGTATGCAGTTAGACAATAATTCAGTTTCATTCTCTTACATGTAGCTCTCCCATTTTGCCAACACCAGTTGTTGAAGGGGCTGTCAATTTCTCATTGTATATCCATGGCTCCTTTATCATATATTAATTAATGATATATGTATGGGTTTTTATCTGAGCTCTCTATTCTGTTCCATTGAATTATGGGTCTGTTCTTGTGCCAGTACCAAATTGCTTTGATTACTGTGACTTTGTAGTAGAGCTTGAAGTTGGGGACCATAATCACCCAAGCTTTGTTCTTCTCTGAATTGCTTTGGCTGTTCAGGATCTTTTGTGGTTCCACATGAATTTTAGAACTACTAGTTCTAGACTGTTGAAGAAGGCTGTTGGTATTTTGATAGGTATAGCATTGAATCTGTAGATTGCTTTGAACAGGATGACCATTTCAACAATATTAATTCTTCCTATCCATGAGGATGGGATGTATTTCCATTTATTGGTGTCTTCCTTAATGTCTCTCATGAGTGTCTTGTAGTTTTTAGGGGTACAGGTCTTTTACCTCCTTGGCTAGGTTTCCTAGGTATTTTATTCTTTTTGATGCACTTGTAAATGGAATTGTTTTCTTGATTTCTCTATCTACTAGTTAATCATTAGTATACAAGGATGCCACAGATTTCTATGTATTAATTTTGTATCCTGAAATTTTGCTGAATTCAGTTATTAGTTCTAGTAGTATTGGAGTTGATTCTTTAGGTTTTTTTATGTACAACATTATGTCATCTGCAAACAATGACAGTTTAACTTGTTCCTTGTTGATCTGTATGCCTTTTATTTCTTTGTGTTGTCTGATTGCCATGGCTAGGACCTCCAGTACTATGCTGAATAGAAGTGGAGAGAGTGGGCATCCTTGTCTTGTTCCCAATCTTAGAAGAAAAGCTTTCAGCTTTTTGCTGTTAACTCTGATGTTGGCTGTGGGTTTGTCATATATAGCCTTCATTATGTTGAGGTACTTGCCCTCTTATACTCATATTTTTGAGAGTTTTATCATGAATGGCTGTTGAATTTTGTCAAATGCTTTTTCAGCATCTATTGAGATGATCATATAATTTTTGTCCTTCTTTTCTTTGATGTGTATGATGTTGATGGATTTTCAAATATTATATCATCCTTGCATCCCTAGAATGAATCCTACCTGATCATGATGGGTGATCTTTTTGATGTATTTTTGAATTCAGTTTGCTAATATTTTGTTGAGTATTTTTGCATCTATGTTCATCAGGGATAATGGTCTGTAATTTTCTTTGTTTTCTTGTGATATCTGATTTTGGCATTAGAGTGACACTGGCCTCATAGAATGAGTTTGGAAATATTTCCTCCTCTTCTGTTTTTTGAAATACTTTAAGAAGTATGGGTGTTAACTCTTTTTTAAATGTGTAGTCAGATTTAGCTACAAAGCCATCTGGAAATAGAGTTTTGTTTTTAGGTCGTTTTTGATTACCAGTTAGATTTTAGTTGCTGGTAATTGGTCTGTTCAGTTTTTCTGTTTCTTCCCATTTAGCCTTGGGAGATTGTATTTTTCTAGAAAGTTGTCTATTTCTTCTAGGTTGTCCATTTTACTGACATAATTTTTCATAGTATTCTCTAATAATTCTTTGAATTTCTGTTGTGTCCATTGTGATTATTCCTTCTTCATTTCTGATTTTGTTCATGTGTGTATACTGTCTTTTTTTCTTGATAAGTTTTCATGCAGGTTTATCTATTCTGTTTATTTTCTCAAAGAACTAGTTCCTGGTTTCACTGATTTTTGTTCTATTGGCTTATTCTTCTCTCTTTTATTTATTTCTTCCCTGATATTTATTATGTACCTCCTTCTACTAACTTTGGGCTTCATTTGTTCTTCATTTGACACTTGTCTTTCTCTGCCTGGCTTATTTCACTGAGCATAATACCTTCTAGCTCCATCCATGTTGTTGCAAATTGTAGGATTTGTTTTCTTCTTATGGCTGAATACTATTCCATTGTGTATATGTACCACATCTTCTTTATCCGTTCATCTACTGATGGTCACTTAGGTTGCTTCCAATTCTTGGCTATTGTAAATAGTGCTGCAATAAACATAGGGGTGCATATGTCTTTTTGAATCTGGGATCTTGTTTTCTTTGGGTAAATTCCTAGGAGTGGAATTCCTGGGTCAAATGGTATTTCTATTTTAGTATTTTGAGGAACCTCCATACTGCTTTCCACAATGGTTGAACTAGCTTACATTCCCACCAGCAGTGTAGGAGGGTTCCCTTTCTCTGCATCCTCGCCAGCATTTGTTGTTCCTAGTGTTTTCTATATAGGTCATCCTAACTGGTGTGAGTTGATATCTCGTTGTGCTTTTAATTTGCATTTCCCTGATAATTAATGATGTGGAGCATCTTTTCATGTGCCTGTTGGCCATCTGAATTTCTTCTTTGGAGAAGTGTCTATTCATATCCTCTGCCCATTTTTTAATAGAGTTATTTGCTTTTTGGGTGTTGAGGCATGTGAGTTCTTTGTATATTTTGGATATTAAACCCTTGTCAGGTATGTCATTTACAAATATATTCTCCCATACTGTAGATGCCTTTTTGTTCTGCTGATGGTTTCCTTTTCTGTATAGAAGCTTTTTAACATAATGTAGTCCCGTTTGTTTATTTTTTATTTTGTTTCCCTTTCCTGAGGAGATACATTCAGGAAAAAGTTGTTCAAGTTCATATTCAAGAAATTTTTGCCAAAGTTTTCTTCTAAGAGTTTTATGGTTCCATGACTTACATTCAAGTTCTTGATCCATTTTGAGTTTACTTTTGTGTATGAGGTTAGACAATAATCCAGTTTCATTCTCTTACATGTAGCTGTCCAGTTTTGCCAACACCAGTTGTTGAAGAGGCTGTCATTTCTCCATTGTATATCCATGACTCCTTTATCATTTATTAATTGACCATATATGCTTGGGTTTATATCTCGGCTCTCTATTCCCTAATTTCCATTTCATTTACTGTTTCTTCAACCTGTGATACTCTGCTATTAAATCTCTCCATTGTATATTTCATTTCAGTTACTGTACTCGTTAACTCTGAGTGGCTCTTTTGCAAGTCTTCTTTTTGTTGAAGTCCTCCCTGAGATTGTAAATATTTTTCTGTAGAACTGTGACCATGTTTATGACTTTTACTTCAGCCCTCTTTCTGATGTTTTGTCTTGTAGTTTTGTTTGGGATATATTCCTCTGTCTCCTTATTTTGTCAGGTTTTCTGTGTTTCTTCCTATGGAGCAGTAGCTTTATGAAGGAGGCACCCACTAGTGCCCAGAAGCTCAAGACTCTTTACTTTCCAGTGTGGCAGCCCCAACTGTTGCTGTTAGTTGGCTTTTTGTTTGGCCATGTCTTTTTTATCAGCACAGAAGTATCTGCTGGAGTTGCTGTGGGTGGCTACCCTGTGCCTGGCCTGTGGCAATGGAGGGGGCTGCATGGTTAATGGGGTGGGCAGGCTGATGTGTGGCTCTGCCCAGGCCTGTCATGTAGGACTTGGTGCCTACAGGGAGGAAGAAGCTGTTGGGACTGACACCTGCAGGCATCTTGGGCTGGAACACAGCCAAGAAAGCTGGAAGGTTCTTTCTCTGCCTACCTGGCACCACAGTCTGACACTATTGCTGGGCCAAGTGAGTTATTTGCTGTCCATGTGCTCAGGGAGGAGCCTTGGGGCTGCATTGCCAGCAAGGAGGATGGAGCGTCTGGGGCTCCCAAGAGTTTCCATTCTGTTGGGCCAAGGGCGGGCTGGGGAGATATCATCCAGCTGCCCTTTCTTCTGAGAAGAGAGCTCCGTCCAACAGTTGCCTCTCTGGCACCCCTCCTGCTGCTGGGAATTCTTTCAAACTGCCCGCTTATCTTTTGTCTTGGGGACAATAGAGCTTGCCTTTTCTCCATCAGCTGCTGAGATCTCAGCCTCCCCAAGTGCTCTGCCTGTCTTTTTTGTCCAGCCAGAACACTAATCACCAGAACACCATGTAATGCGGGCTCATGCTCCCAGAGCAGGTTCCAAGGTCAGGTATTCAGCAGTCCTGGCCTCCTATGCCCTTCCTCTTCCATTCCTCTTTCTCCCACATGCAGGCTGGGGTAGGGGCAGGGCTTGGGTCCCGCTCACTCGGCTTTGCCACTTGACCCTTTTCTATGAGGTCTTCTGTTCTTCCCCAGATGTAGGTAGTCTGGCAGTCTTCAGGTTGTTTCAGCTTTACTTGTATTTGCTATACTTTTATGTTTGATGTGTTTTTGGTAGGAGGTTTCCACCTTGCCTTCCTACTCTGCCATCTTTTTCACCCTGGACAGCTGCTTCTTTTTATAAATATCCTTAGTGCCTATGTTTACCATTTAAGACTTCTCAGATTCAGTCTGCCAATGTCTGTTCCTGAGACTGTGAGTCTTCAGTGGACCTGGGTCTCAGTCCCAAGTCCTTTTCAGTACTAATGCTTTTTATTCAAAAAAAGTTTCTCTTGGGTGCACAAATGTCCATCACCCACACCTGGAGCAAATCTTCTTTCCAATCAGGCTGTGAAAAAATACAGTACACATTTCTCCAAATACATTATTTGCTTCAGTATGTAGAATATAAAGAATAAGTGGGCCATAGTATAAAAGTGACCCTAAGCAGCACCCATTTGCCTTTGCATTCATACTCATACCGATATGTAACTGAATTTCCATTTGATGTGCCAGGCTTCTGAGGAATGTTGAAAGTATTTAAACATTTGTGAATAAGAGTACGAAGAAATGGAATTGGCCCAAAGAAAGACCTCCTTTACCAGTATTTTAAAACGCTTATATTCAATGTTATAAATAATATAGTGTTCTTCAGATACTTCCAAATCCTAAAAAGGATACCTTTTGGATTAGATGATATTTAAATAAATCATAATCTTTTTTTAATATCTATAACATAAATATGCATATATAAGCAAAATTTATATAATAAATAAGTGACATTAATGAATCAAGAGATGTTAATTAAATCTGTCACTTCTTGAACATAAAATATTCATACAGAGTCATGCATGGAAGCTTAGCTTAATACTTTTCTGTGTATTGATGTTAAATTCAAAATCCAAATGAACACAATCACTCCTAGATTTCTACTTCATTCATTAACTAATTTATTCAAGTTCCACTTGTGCTTATTTGTAATAACACCCATACTAGTGGATATGGTTCTTTTTGAGTTTAAAACAATAAAGGTTTTCCTGATTTTTCTTCATCCATTATAAGCTACAAACTATAGAAACATCTTAATGGAAACAAATGATTGGATTTGGGCCAAAAAATTTACAAAGTCATGTCTTGCCATATTTCTTGCTAACATTACTTTACAACATACAGTCTCATAATTAAATGCTCACCTTGTCCCCTTGCCATTCCTCACTCGTTTCCCCTCTGTCATCTCCTGTCCCCCTCACGTCTCTGTGTTTCTGCCTGTCTCTATTCCCACTTGTCCTTATCCCTACCCCACCTCTTACTTTCTCTTCTCTCCACTCCTTCCCTATCCCTACTCCTCTTCACCTCATCACTTCTCCCGTATCCACTACCTCCCATTCCTCTACACTTTACTTCCATCTCTTTTTTCCACTCCCAACGTGTGGTTCTCAAAGTATATGCTCTTTATAAAAGTATTTTTATTCAATAAGTCAATATCCTCAGCTTTTCTGGAGGGATATCTAGTCCTAATCACCTCTTATGTGGAGGGAGAATCATATTCTACCAACAGGAGATGAGCGTTTCTACAGTTATGAAAATGGGCATTGTAAATTGGAGCTCTTTGTGGCAACCAGGCATTCATGGCAACTTCATATTTTCTATATGGCCGCCAATAATTATAATTTTGGAAATATGTGTTCTTATTCTTTGAGTTTTAAATCCTAACTATGAATATATTAATATAGTAATAATAAGAACAACAGAGTCTTTGCCATAGTATTGTGATATGCTGTATTGATTTGTCCTTTACTGATTAGGTCCCAACTAGTATTTTTTCCCTTACTAGTAAAGAATTTATTGAACAAGATACAGATCTTCACAAGTTAATGTTCTCTTGCCCCAGTTAAAAATATGTGTTTTTTTTCCACTGCTTTACAAATTTTCTGCAGAAAGTTTACAGATGTGAGATTAGCAGTTTTATGAAATGTGCTGAAGATACAGCTATGTGGTTAGCACAATCTCACAGCAAGAACATATAAGTTAAAAATAAAGCATAGCTACCATACCTAAAAATGTCTCTCTTTTTTCATTCTGTTGTGGGTCACATTTGTTCTCCTTGGTTCTTGTTTCTGCCAAAAAAAAAGAACTGAAAACCAGAGAAACAATAGTAAAGCAAAGTGAAAGATTTATCTGAATACACTCCAAGGGAGAAGTGGGCCAGAGTCAAGGTAGAAAAAGGTCCTAATCTTTTTAGGGGAGGATGTATTTATCATGTCCTACTGGGAGGCACCTCTTTGATTAGCAGGCTGAGGTCATTTGATTGATAGCTCTAGTTGTATACCTGTTCTTCTTCTTGTGCTTGTCTTTTCCCAAAATGCACACAGAAAGCCCCTGCAGGGAGCAAAACTGCAACGTAAATTTTATTTTAATGAGATTGTGATGAGGTTTGGTTATGTGCAGTTATAGTTTTGTTTGATTTTGCTTGCACAGTGACCTGGTTGGGAAGGGTTTGACTTGGTCCATAGGAAAGGAAGTTATGTACCTGTAAAGCCTTTGTTGTCTTCACGTGGGACTCCCTAACTGGGCATAGCTTGGGTGGTTCTTTCCTTGAACCTTGTCTTCCCCTTCCCTGGCTACCCATGTCTATCTTTGTACCTAACAATTCAAACAAATGTTTTAGTAATTTGTTACAAAACAAAAATGCACATTCAGTAGGTGATAGCTGAGCACAACTTTTTTGCCAAAAAGAAAGAAGAATGGAATAAAAAGTAAAAAGCCTCAATTGTATTGTACTTAAGAGAAGGATATGATTTTTTTTAAAGAATATTATTTAAAAAATATGAGTAAAGCCACATTGTATGACTTAAAGTAGGCAAATCAGAAAACTTGACTTCAAGAGTAATAGTCTCTTAAGAAAGTTTTTATGAAGAAACTGTACTAAGAAAAATAATTGACATAGGAAGGGCTTTACAAATTAATAAATAAGTGGCTTACTGCTTTACTAAATTCCAAAGAACCATATGCTAGGTCAAGTCATAACCAGTTGAAGTAGCAGTTTAATTTACTCACATATCATTTTATCATTTTACTGAATTTGACTGGGGCAGCTTCATGAATTTTATTGTTATTGCCATTTTTCTATATCAATGACCTCATTTGGGCTATAGTTTTAAAAATGCAATTCACAAACAAAATTAATAAATTTAAGTTTAAGTTTCCCATTTATATTTAAATGTTAATTATTACCATTTTATTATGTTCAATTACTAGGAACTGCTCAACTGCAAAGGAAGAAGAAATAGTCCCTCATACTTTCTTTATGTTAATATATGTTACAAATACATAATGTACTTTTAAATTTCCGTAAGTTCTCATAAGACTTTCAGAAAATGTTTACCCACTACAGTGCTTCAAATGTCTTTAAATACGGCATTATTTTCTTTTATCAGTGATTTCTAAGCTTGATTTAACATTGGAGTCAACCCCAGATTTGGAAGCACTTCCACCTAGTTGGGTGTGACTTCCAGAGATTATGATGTTACCAGTTTTGTGATTAGCCTTGGGTATTTATATTTTTTAAGTGATTTTTATTTGAAGCTGTGTTTTAGAATCACTGCTGTATGTGAACTTTGGAGCTAAAGTAAATGAAGTTCAGCACTACATTTTTTTTGATAGTTACCGCTATTACTAACACCTTACAAGTCCATAGTTTCTATTCAGTTTCACTTTTTGAGTTGTACATTCTACAGATTTTAACAAATGTATAATGACATGCACCCACCATTACAGTATCATACAGAATAGTTACACTGTTCTAAAAGTGCTGTGTGCTCTGCCTATTAACCCCTCTTGTAGCTCAGGGTGGAAGCCTGTTCCTGGCCGAGGGTGAATTAACTGGTATTGACTGAAATTAGTCAAGGGAAAGGACAGATTGGGAGAAACCCTTTTATTGCTCACACTGCGGCCGGCCGTCCATACCCTCTGCCTGCAGCTCTAGCTCTGCCCTCACTATGCGCTCTCTCCTTTCTCTCCGGTCGCCTCCACCCAAAGCCCGGGTGGTCCTCTCCATCCCCTGCAGCCACAGCAGACCCACTGCCCGCTCTCCTCTCCATCCACCCCTTCAGGGAGGAACTCCACCAGCCAGTCCCCAGTGACTGACAGGCGCCAGACCAATTATGCAATGGAGGGAAAGAGAGAACCGCCTCTCTCCACCCCTTGCCCCGGAGGCTGCGGGAAGTACCGGTATATGTAAATGGACTGAGGCCAGGCAGGAGATTCTGGACATTTACCCCACACCTCCCTTCCTACATCACTCCAATTTTACAAATTCCTATTTCCATTGCCATTTTCTAGTGCAAAAATATCCTAATCCCAGAACAAAAAGAGAAACCACTAAACCAAACCTTGGGTAGTGAGAATTAATAGAGAAAGGAGACCATGGGAAGGGCATGTTTTCATAGTAGAACTAGTTTTTATGTTGGTCTTCAAAATCAGGAAGTTGGGATATGTTATGTATACTGTGAGTAGACATTACTGGAGATGCGTCCTTGGTCTCTCCTTGTGAGAAATAATTCAAGAAGGGATGCAGAAAGTCCACTGACCATTAAGAGTTTATTTGGAGATTTAGAGTTTTGAGAAGGGAGAGAGTACACATCAGAGGGGGTTGCTCTGAGGAGACCATAGGGAGCCTTTTTTTGTATGAAGGGATATTCACTTCATTAAGTGGCGTTAGGTTTCAAAGGGAACAGATTGAGTCTTCCTGGAGTTCCTGCTTGTTCTTCCCTCACATCTGGTGGGGCAAGTTTTTTGACTATATTTGGTTCTCCTTGGATCTGTCACGGCTCAGGGAGGTGTGATTTTTACTATGTTAGTGAATGTATAATGTATTTGGAGGTGAAGTCAGGGTCAGTTTCTCCATGTTGGAACCAGCCTGTTTTGGCCAATATATATTTTATATATATGTATATTTCCCTCCACATCCCACGAGAACAGCTTAAATGGAAGTTGTAGAATATAAGCAAGCATCTAGCCAAATGTAAACACCAGCTGAAGTCCTCCTCCCCCTTCCCGGTTCATGTCTGGCTATCTACCCACTATAACAAACACACACACATCATTGTATAGAGAGAAGAGGGAATTGTGTTTGCCCAGTGCTGGGGAGGAAACATAATTTTCTTTTTACCCTTCTAGGTTCTTGACTCAGACCCCCCTATAATAAAAAGACAGATTAATAGGAGAACAAACAGAAGTTTAATAGCATGTATAACTCATGTACACGGGAAAGACTCAGGAAAATGGAGTAACTCGCTGAAAGGGCCTAAGCTATCACCTTAAATAACATCTCCAGCTAAAGACAAAGAAGACTTTGTGGGGGAGGGAGTCAGTAATGGGAGGTTCTCAGACAGAGCATAGTAAAGGAAGATTTGGTTGTTACACAGATTTAAGTCATTGCTTTCTCCTTTGATCAGTTTCAGAAATTTAGTCATCCTCTTCCTTGTACAAAGATGGAGACAGCCTTACAAATGGACATTCTTCTTTTAAATGTAAATGTCTCTTTCAAAAGGGTAAATTCTAGGATTTCAGAGCTTTTCCAGTGTCTATTGTTTCTTAAAAATAATCAGTATAAAATAATCCTTATGCCAAAGAGGCATATTCTGCTCCCCTTCACCAGCAATGGCCAAAAAAATCACAGTAATAAAAGAACAGTTTTTACATCATAAAGACTACATATGCTATCTTCTGGGGTGTCTGGCTGCCACAGGTGCTCAATAAATGGTCGCTGAGTGATTAAATTTATTTGTGGGACCCATGATAACCTCACTATGAAATTGCATTTAAAACATGTATTTTATAGTCAGAAATAAAATTGGTTATTCAAAATGAAAACAATATTTTACTAGTATTATTTTTATATATGAATACATTGTCTTTAATCTCTCACAAAAATACCTGTCTCCCCTCTTCATACTCATACACATGTGTTCATTCATGCACATTGTTGGGAAAAGGGAAATTCCATGGCCAGGATCCTCACCTGATACTCATTGTGTAGGTGCAGTGAAGTAATACTTAGCCTACTGTTCAGGCATATGCTTGCATACCCATTGGCAATAAGCCATTACTACTGCTATTGCTATAAGAGGAATTCCACCTCCTGCTAAGAGCAGAGGGAAGCAGGAGAGGAGATCTTACAGAAGAGAGCAAGAGAACAGAGGACTGGAGAGCAGAGCCTGGTGAACAGGCTGAGCACGGGGCAGAGATGGATTCAGACAGGATTCTAGTGCTCAACCTACTGCCATGAGAATAAAGCTGGGTATGAGCCTCTTTTTACCCTCAATGTTCTGTTGTCATTATTCTGTCTCAATCAGCAGTGAATTTGTCTGAGGCTGAAACCCTCAGGTGAGACACACATGCACACATGTATACACATCAGTCTATCCATCTACCTGCTTCATTGGCCTTTGCATTTCCCTTTTTACTTCAAAGGATTTCACAAATTCTTAGAAACTCTATTTTGCATTATCTTTTATAGTTGTTTATTCAATCTTTTATAAAGAGGTTAACTGAGATTGTTACCGGACCAAGTTGGGCTTGTTTGCCTGAGTACATAGGCAAACCAATCATCAAAGCACCAGTCTTTCCCAGAAAGTTTGATTGCAAGGTGACCAAGCAAGGAAATGGGAGACTGGCTCAAATCTGTCTCCCCAAACTCAGATGAGGTACAAAATTTATACAGAAGGTCTATGTATATTCTGCAGGGGATGGTGTAATTAACGAAGTGCATAATTTTCTTGTGGGCCTGTGTAGCAAATTAACAGGTTACTTCATCCATTGTGTGTTCACAAGTAGTGGCCAAACCTCACCCAGAAGTGGAGATTTTCGTGTGGTAATGAAGGGAAGTTAACTTGAGGCCATCTGGAGCTGTTTCTGTGCAGGCTCCGATGAAGGTCTGCTGGCTCATCATCCATCTGGGACCGGCATGCTCCAGGTGAAGATGGCTCTACAGAATACAGAATACTGAAAAATATCTTAACCAAACAACTGGTAACTTCTGTGTCAAAGAGGTTATCTTAAAAAAAAGGCAGCATAGGGTTTCCAATGAAAAGGCCACCAATTTTAGCAGTTTTGAGATCAAGGCAAATTTATTGTCTTTAGTTTCATTTTTCAAGAGTGTAGTGCACATTGCTGATGAGGTTTGGTAAATAAAATTTTAGTTTAAGAAAACATAGGTGTTGAATGAATATTTTGACATAAAGGTGCTCCTCTGCATGTCATATATCTAGCATGAGTTTTTATCTCACCATTTTATCATAATAGCAGGGCCATAACTTTGGTATTAAGCTGAAAACTTTGGGTGTACACTAAGCTCTCTTCAGAGAAAAAAATATTCTTAAAAACCAAGCACTTGTTTAGTCTCAAAAAGATAAGCCATTCACATATTGGCTAAAGAATATAAAAACAAAATAACTGCCCATAAATTATAAAAAGTGCTTCCATAAAAGCATATAATATTTTCACGTATATTTATATTTATATTATAAGAGGTAAATATGGTTTATGTAATCTAAAATGAAATAGTCTATATTGTACTATATAGGTTGGTATTCAAAAATACTTAATAATGATTAGGCTGCTTACAATATCTTCTATATTTTTTCAGTCATCCTTATTAAAGGTAGTAATTACAACTTTCTTTTTTCTGTTATGGTGAGTTTTTTAAGTGGAGTTTTACTTTATAAAGTAAAAACAGACCAGAGGGGAGAAAAGCTCAGAAATTAATCTACTTTATTTGTATTTTTGTCAATAGTAGACCCAAAAACTTTATTATTTTTTTCTATAGTGATTAATAAGTCAATTTTCCTCACTTCCATTTTGTTATTTTCTGGATTTACTGGCTCAAGAAAAAAAATGTTTCACCACAGAGAATTATCTACAACAATTCCAGAGAGAAATGTTGGATTGGCAGCTGTCTAGGGAAATGTGTGTTTCTCTGTTTTTTTTCTGTCCGCAGAGCTCTGTGCACTTCCAGAGACTTCTTATGTGTGAATGAAAATGAGCTGAACATTAGAAACTGAGTTAACAAGAAAGTTCATTTAATTAATTATTTTTTTTGAAATGCCCTCAAGAAGAGAGGGGTTTGGTTAGTGAGGGATTAGGCAAGAACTCTTTTAATTGCTCAGATCTGTACCCCTATTTTAGCTCACAAGGATGATAGATAAAATGTTTAAAAATGGTTTTTTGTTTTGTTTGTTCGTTTGCCTTTAATAGAATTACTGGGTTAAGTTTGAAAACAAAGAACTCAGAAGATCTCCCAACTGGAGCTTTAGCTCTGTATTGGGCTAATTAACTGCTATTTTCAGAACCACTGTTTTTGCCACTTTCCTACCCTAAAGCAGAATGTGTCCTCTCTGATTTTCCCAATAGGTTTCCAGGGAAATCTGTCATTGCAGTTTGAATTACCTCATTCTCCAAATATGGCTGAATTTTTCACTTAACAAAACACATACACAGTCTTCAGTGATCTGGCCAAGTCCTGGTTTCCACCTCCCCATCCCGTTACTCAATTTTACTAACATTGTCTGCATAAGTATACATATTCCATAACTCCTAGTTTCACAAACGATGTCATTCAGTATCTGCATTGTGCCCAATTAGGGTGCTTTATATTAGGTACTGAGCTCCTTGAGGACAGGTAGTAGATTGCAGTCATCTTTGTATCACTTGTGCTTAGGATAATTTCAAGAATATAGCAAATGCTCAATAAACATTTATTAAAAGAATGAAAAGATTAATTAATGGTCTATAAGCAGTAACTTAGGAATAGTTGGGGCACAATGTGATTATCTTTCATAAATTTAATTTAAAAAGCATTTATTTAACCCAGGAAGGAGGGTGTGAAGGGTGTGACTCAGTACCCAAAATAATCTACATGGATTTGATTATTTATTTTCTCCCAATGATGCTTAACAAAAGATGTAAGGTCCCTTCCATGACCAGATAGATAAGCTTGCTAGGAGAAACTTGCTGATGTATATGACACTCCGGCTTAGTAACAAAGAGATGTTTGAAAGATACTATAGCATTGCAAATAGAAAATGAATACATGCCACAACAGATGATTAAAGGGACTGTGAAAAATACCTAATAGAGAGAACTAAGTAAAAACCAAACAAATATTTGAAGACATGAAGTTTAATCAGTTAACAAAAGATCATGATTCATTGAAGGAAATAATGAATTTATATCTAGCATTTGTTTTTAAGCCATAAACTGTATTATTTTAGGTTCATAAATAGGGTTTATGTAATTTTTAATGCCTAGATAAAGTAATCTCTTGGTTCTTTTTAAATTAACATTTTTTAGTATCATGGACCTAGTTTTTCCTGTAATCCACATATGAAGTAAGTCTATTGTTTTCAGAAAGAATTTTGTGCTTTATTAAAGCTACGGTGTGTTGAATGCAATTTAACTAGTAATATCTCATCTTAAAAACAAAAATCTTGACTGCATTGAACTGACAGTGACTACCCAGTCCAGATATCTAGGACAAGGCATAAAGGTGTTTTCCTTTGTTTCCATGTCATGATGAGATATCTCCACATTTTGTTATTCAGCTATCATTAGCAGATCCTCACAGAACAACCATGATACAGGGGTGTTCTGGTATCAGTGTGGAGGCCTTCTCAAAAGTGCCATGCTATGACTAAGATTCTTGTTCTCCATTTTTATCTGGATTTCTTTTCTCAGATTATTTTGTGTTGTAAATGTTTTAATCCTGTGCTGTCCCTTGTCACTGACAGTTTATATGGAACTCATATATCAGGATTCCTACTCCCATGCTTTGCTCATGTACTTTATACAAAGTTCATTTTTTAGTATAGTTTTTATCAATTTTATTGCCAATGAGAGTTGTTTCCTCAAATGTGTTCTACAGGATGTCCACTGTTATTTACTTGCTATAATGTGTGTATGTGTCTCTATTCTGTGTCTTATTGTCCTGAACTGCTGTGCTATAGTGTTGAAGATAGAGTTATTTTTTATTTATTATCTTAAATATTGGTATTAATAAATTATTGAATGTTTCCTCAAAAAATACAGAACTGCTATTGCACAGAGCATAGTTGTCCTGACATGTTCATTGTTAAACTTTAAATACATTTTCAGGAATGGACCTTCTGTTTATTTCATGCCTTTTTTTGTGTAGGTTATATTTGCCCAACAACCCTAACAGGTGTTACCAATCACTGAACGGCAACTGTCCAAGTTGTAGGCATGGTGATTGGAAATATTGATTCCTTCTATAATTTCAATCACCTTTGACTGATGGAAGTGCCACAATATAATATATGAAGGGAGGCCTAGGATATTCATGAAGAAGGTAGACTTATTATGAGTTTTTAAATAATGCAAAGTTCTAGAGGGATGGGGAAAAGGGGCACAAATGACAATGAAATATACAGGTGCTCTGAAAAAAATGGGGGTACAAAAAGTGAGCAAAAGAAGGGATTATTACAGGTTTTAATTAACCCACAGGATAAAATATCTTTTAGCTTCAGGGGGGAAGTAGATAATAATGTATATACTAGGAAGACCACCTTGGTGGATATTGAGAGAGGAAGAAGAATCTTTCTCTATATCCCCTGGCTTTCCTTAGGTGAACCAACCTTGGATATATATTAAGTAAATAAATAAAATTGTTAGGGTATGTTTCTGGGTTTTCAATTGTCTTAAGAGAAAGCAGTAATCCATGAAGAGTGTTTCTTTACTGCTTGCAGTTAAAATAGCAAGATTACAAGTCTTTCCATGTTGCCTACATAAGAGCAGCGTCTGGATAGACTCAATATTTCAAACTAACTAGTGTTTGCTTCCAGGAAACTATGTGTGTGTATGCATATATATATGTTATATAATGTATATAAAGAATATACAGAAAGAAAAACTTTATGTAATCCTGAGTTTTTCACAATTTTTGTTGGTTTTTGTAACAATTTAGCTTTTTGTAACACACTTTTTAAAATAAAAGTCTGTAATTTCCACCCCCACTTAAAATGGGGTGTTTTCATTTTGTATGGGAATGTCTATAAACTATAAGCTTAAAATATTTTTTATTTCTTCTGTTAAACAATTATTTTATATGATTACATCTGCATACAACCACAGGCAGTGATAACATTCTAAATGTTATTTGAAACTCAGTAAAATAATATAAGAAACAAAGGATTAAGATGGTTTGGGCAGACTGGGTATTTCTGTTTGCCTTGCAGTGCATATTGGTGTACAGTCTTCTTGCTTTCAGTCTGAACTGATTCGATCTAAATTTGATCCATCAGTAGGATTCTTGGTGGCTTAGGCTTCGAAGGGAATCATATGGCTCAGGGCTGTTAAAGTCTTCAGAATATTCTCCTAATGTGTTAAATTCTAACTATATACTTAAAAAAAACGGAGCTACTAATGTTGGAAAGACTCAAGTAACTTTTGACACTTGCAACACAAGTCCAAACTATGATTTCTACACTTTGTCACATTTCAGTTTATCTAAGCTCCAATCAAAACAGCACCCAGTGTTTCTTGCCCCAAGGCAACTCATCTTCTTGACAAGTCTCATTTCCATTTACCTATTATCATCCTTCTCTCTGGAAACCTTGTCATTATCTCTGAAACCTCACCTTCCTCATCCTGAATATCAGTCCGGGGCCAACTTTTACAGTCTCTCTCTCTGTCATATCTTTTCCCATCTATACTGTCGATTTTCAAGGCTAGTACCCAGAGAACCTTATTATGTCTTACCTGGCCTAGGCCTACGCTGACTCATTTAATTTATGCTCCTGACAACAGCCAAATTAAATTTCCTAAAATTCAGATCATGGTTTATTATTTTTCAATTCAAAAAGCTTAAAGATCTGCCTTCCTTAAGTCTCCATAACACCCCCAATTTCCCTTTCTTTCTCATCTCTACTACAGTATTACCAGTTTCTTATACTTCAAGCCATTTAAATGATTTTCAAAATATGGCCAGAATCCTCAACTTTATTCTTGATTCCCTTCTACCTAAATGCCATTTCTCCTTTTAGGTATATCTTCTCCCCAACAAACCTTAAACCACAAAAAGTTTCTCAATTTATTAGGAGTAACTAAGATGCCACATAACCTAGAAAACATTTTCAGACATCACTCATATTTAAGCTCAAGTTGTTTATGGACCTTTTAACCTTTGGCACTTTTAATTACACTTCCCTTTGTCATTTATTCATTCCTGATTATATTTTGCTTTATTTTGAATTTGCTTATCCTTAGGCTCTCTTTCTTCTGATCAGGAAGCAAATTTCACATGGGAATCTGTTGATATGATAGTCATTTTACATGTGAATTATGTAAATAAATTTTTGTCCTATTCAGTGAGGTGCTTCTACCCAACTTATATATTTTTCCTTGACAGAAACATTAGACAATATTTCCCATAATTTTCTGTTGCCATAAATGATCAGTTTCTTAACACTTTTTTCCCAGAGAAAAAGATAAATCACTTACATTCAGAACCTACTATTTCCCACTGAGTTAATTAAACTTACACAGAAATTCTATCAGTGCTACAAAATGATTGACTCTCCTATCCGTACCTGTACAATTACTTAAAATACCTCTAAGTGAAAAATCAGTGAAAATAATATGGTATTCCACAAAAAGAAATGATAATAATCAACTCATGATTTTCTAAGGGGAAAACATCATTTAGGAATCTCATTTTCTCCTGGCATTTATAATAGAAATGAGCTCAATGCAAATCACGAACTGCAGCAGTGCTATTTACATATTTTTGTAAAATACGCCCGTTATTTTAATGCTTGTTGTTCAATGCGCTACTCATAACACATTGAGGCTTAAAGTTTAGAAATTGAGAAACTGGGACTTAGAGATATTGAATGATCAGCCAGGTCTACAGAAACAGAGACTTATCAGAAGTAGGACTTAACACCTTGATCCGCTACTTAAAAAATGTATCCTAATTTCATGTTACTCTGGGGATTCCCATGCAAGCCAAATTAATTCATTAAGAAGTAATAGTAATTATTGACATAAATCTTGCTGATTTTCTACTGGAAAGTACTCTTGTTTCAGATAAACTCTGAACAATAATTCTTACCCAACAATTTGAGATTTCATTTTTTCCCATGCTCTTTTATTCATTCATTATTTTTTTTTCACTAAATGTTTATTGATAGGTTACTATTATGCCAAGAACAGTGTTGGGTACTAGCTAAAATGATGAATAATGCAGATATACAGGCTTCCCTAACAGAGATTATTGTTTAGCAAGGAAGCAAAGAATAATTAGTCTATTTTTGATAGTGTGGGCCACCTGCTCGCTGAAAGGACTAAAATTGCTGAATATTTCTTTTTATTTCAAATTCCATCTTGAATACAGATGACCATAAATTAAGAAATATTCAGAGACCCCAAAGAGTGAAAGTGGGAAACCAAAAAGGCAGCTGTTCCCTTAAGCTGGCTCCTATTTTGGGACATCTGCTGGACTCAGGTGACCTTGAGATTGTGTTGATAAACTCATGGGATACATAGGCTGAAGCAAACTAAAATAGTAAGCCTCATAGGAGACCCAGTTTAAACCTATTTCTCCAAAAGTCTACACCTCAGAACAGAGGTAATATTTTAAATAAGACATAAAAGAGACCTTTTTTTAAAAAAAAAAATCTCTCCCTAATTGGGTAAAGGGAAAGCAGAAATCTCCTTGTCATTTAAAACCAAAAGTTAGTCCTTCCATGTGTTTGCAGAACAAAGGCTTACTACAGATGTCACACAGGAATTGGAGGGATGCCAATTAAAAGGAGATAATATTTCATAGTCATTACATAGGCAAAAATTTTAATCTGTTAACACCAAGCACTGACATCGACATGATGAAGTGGACCTGTTATAAAATGGTGGTAGGATTAAAATTGGTACAGCCACTTTGCAGAGTACTTAGTAAAACAGAAGATGCCCATATTCTATGACATAGCAATTTTGTATCCAAAAATATATCTTTGGCAAAATAAAGAGATTTATGCTAGGATATGTACTGTAGTAGGACAAAAACAAAACAATCCAACTATTTATCAATAAGGAAATAAGTATACACAATGTTAAACACATAATGGAATAATATAGCACAATAAAATAAACAAAGAACATACATATGTGTATATCTAATATATATGTTTATTTAACCCAGTAAATCTCAAAACTAGATTAAAAAATCTCAAAAATAGAATATTGAGGGAAAAAACAAATTAAAAAGGGCACATAGATGCATTTTCATGTAAATAAATTTATTGCTTATGGACACATATGAAATAAAAGTATAAAATACATTGATGAATGATATACAACAAATTCAGGTCTGGGGAAGTAGGGGGAAAAAGGATAAAAAGAAAAATTTAAGATGTATTTATAGGACATAGTTTTTCTGTAAAATGAAAAATGTGATTCAAAGATGGCAAAATTTTATTTGTTAATATTATCATGTAATTTTGTGTTTAATGCATATTTGAAATATTTTATTATTACATGTGAAATTGTGAAGAAAATACAAACAGTACCTGAACTCATCACATTAATTGATCAAGGGAGAAAAATATTGATTACTCCAGTCAATGCAATAAAAGTACTGGATAAGATTTGACTTCTATTTGTAATTTCAAATATCATAGCAAATTAGATATAGATGGAATTTTCTCTCATGAGTGAAAGGGATTTACCAAAATACTACAATAAATTTCCTATTTTATCATAAAATTAAAATCACTTTCTGAAGTCAGTAATAACATTTCTGAGGCTCTTTTCAAGTCTTGAAATCAGTAAAGGTAATAGTATCTCCATTGTAATATTATACCACTTTCAAAATAATATTTCCATTAAGATAATTTTCATTTCCAATAACATATAATATATGCTCTAAAAATAGCATCTATTTTTTAAGGTAAGAGCAACATCCCACTTCTCAACCACTTGACATCACTGTTTGAAAACACAGAATGTATAATAAACTTAAGAAAAATTCTGACCTGAAGGCTACTGATCATATACTTTATTTTGAGTAATCTAAGTAACCCACATAAAAAGAATAGCTTTTGTAGTTTTAGAGAATGGTCAGTCTGGTCATTTTTAGGATCATTTCTTATATTAAATATTCAGATGAAAGAAGAATCTCTGCTTACTTTATAGGCATGTCTCAGATTTCCTGGACCTAATTTTTACTTTCTATCTGAAAAGAGCGAAAAGAATTACTTTTCTCTCAGCTTAGGTTGACAAAGCTTCAATGAGAACCCTCAGAAATTGGCCCATTTTTTTCCCCCACAATTTTACTAAATTTATGCTATATTGTTTGACCAGTGAATTCATTTTTCTTATAGTTACTTCATTATTTGAATATACTTTTCCTAAAGAGTGATGCATTTATTATGGTTATCATTCATGTTTATGCAAAAGGATTCCAATAAAAAGTGAAGGGGAAAACAGTAGCTTGCAGACCTTCATCTTATTTATTTTTAAACACAAATTGCTATTCTTCTATAATCACTGTAATGTAATTCTGCATTTTATTTCTTAATGACAGGACTTAGAGGCTAATTGCAATGTAAAGGTGACTAATGGTTGTGATACTGAGGTGAATGTCAGGCCACAAACAGTGTCTTTTTAATCACCACTCTCCTTCCTCCACATTAATTTGGCATGTTGTATTCTCTAATACAAAATACGTTGTCATAGGAGTCAATAGATTATTTATTCTTCTGTCAGTTTGCTGTGAGATCTATCTGTCTATATGCTCATATTCTCATCTTTAAGGATCTAACCCTTAACAAGAAGACAATAACTTGATCTTTAGGGTGTTCTAAGAACGTAGCACCTCAGAAGTGTGTTAAGTTCTTGGACATGGTCAAATACAAATAGCAAGTAAATCATGTAAAAATAATGGTGGACGCTGTGTGTCAAGTTGTGTATTTTCTTTGCCCTTATGTTACAGAAAAAAAATCAGTTGTTTTTTAAAAGTATTTGTTCTGCTACTACTGCCAATTGAAGATACTGGATCATCTTGGACAGTACTTGAGGAGGTGGGAGATGACAGGGTATCAGCAAAATATCAAATGTAAATGATCCCACGAATAACTCATCATGTACTGAATAATTTGAGTCTTTTGAGGCAACTTGCTCTTCTGCCAGAGTACTTAACCAACTGGTCACAGCAAACCTAGTTACTAACTTTCTGACCACCTGCAAACTCCCGTCTCCCATTTCCCATCCATAAAACAGAGAGAGCACTTTGTACATAAATACATAGTAGATATGTTCTGTGAAAAAAACACATAAATTAACTGAATCAGTCAGTATTTAGAATCCTTTATAACAGTGAGTGATGATGGTATCTCCAGGTCCAGTTTAATCAGTGCATCAGAGTGCCTTAAAAACCACTGCTAATTTTCAAGGGCATTGTTCTCCAATCTTTTCTTTTCTTTCTTCCTTTCTTCCTTTCTTCTTTCCTTCCCTCCTTTTTATTATTAGACAAATTTTAGGAAAAACTTGAAAAAAAATTAAAGTATTAACTTTAAAACAAACTAGTTCTTAGAACAGTCCTGACATTTAGCTTCTAATAACTTATGCATGAAAAGATTGTATCTTCTGATAAAGCATATGCTCTGAAATATACTTTTTGAAATTGGCTTTGGAAAGATCAGTTAATTACAATAATTATTTCATTGTTTCTGGGCAGTAGTTCATCAGCAAAGGTGACTAGACACATCTGCAGCAATACTGTCACCACAGTTAGGAAGGAAGGAATAATGGGGATGAGGTGAGGAAGAAACCTTGGGCCTCATTCAAGAGAATGAAGCCCTAGTGTAATGCTACCTTCCATGGCTGTGACTTTCAGCAACAGTAGTTCACCTCCTTGTCAATTCTCTCAACAATAAAATAAGTGAAGGCATCACCACTCCCTTGATAGCTCTGTCATTTTCTAGTTAATCTCCACTGATACACCAGTGAGGCATGTTCACATTTTAGAGTTATATTCTTGGGAAGTAGACCTGGGAAAATCAGAGTCAGTAGGCGCTCCTAATTTATCCTTTTAATTCTCGGATGAGAAAACTGAAGCCATAGATGGTACATGCTCACCATCACATACTGATTATGCAACAGGCCTGAGACTGGAACCTTAGGTGTCAACTTCTGTTTCAGTGTGGTTCTCGGTATGCAGCACAGCCTGGTTGTAATGATTCTCATTTTCTTAATGTAAAGTTAGTTTTAGTCCTCTAAAAGTATATGAGTAGAAGAAATTATTAACAATTTTAAGTATGGTGAAGTGCATAATGAGTATTTAAAAAGATACTGAAATTAGTAATAATTATGAAATGCACTCTATCCACAAATATTAATTGCCTGTATGATTAAGTTAAAATTATAAATATGTAATTTGTGGATTTAACACTTTTACTTTAATCACATGGAGTATTAGCTATTTCCATATTTCCTATTTCTGTAAATTGCCTATATATGCTGCAGCTAATTATATTTATTGAATAAATTAATTTTTTTTACCTAAATTATACTTATTTAAATACTGTTGTAAAAGGAATTTTTTTTCCCCATTAGCCTGTCTTCCTGGGGTTATTTTGGCTGTGTTTAAAATTCCACTACCATGTTCTTTACATATTTTAATGTATTGATGATTGCATTTAGTTTTATTTAACTTCATTAATTATTTAGCTATTTAAGTATTATATAACATAGTGTCTAAATCTCTTCTGTCCAGTTCCTCATAATTCTTCCCTATTTATCTTATATTCTTCATCTGTCACTATCTTAGTCAACCAAACAATGTATCCCTATCCTAGATAAATTTTAGTAAAACAAATATGTCGAAGTGTTTCAATTTAGTAAACATTAACCTTTATTATATTCCTAGAAATAATAAAAATAGACCTCAAAACCCAAAATGCTATCGCTTACTTTCAAAGCAATCCTATAGAAAATTTCCCTTTT
This sequence comes from Phataginus tricuspis, assembly GCA_029783875.1. Classification (NCBI taxonomy): domain Eukaryota; kingdom Metazoa; phylum Chordata; class Mammalia; order Pholidota; family Manidae; genus Phataginus; species Phataginus tricuspis. The sequence continues at coordinate 14,005,437 of JAQQAC010009165.1, read as the reverse complement.
TATCCCCTTGCAAATAAAAATGGCTCGTAATGATTCATAAGTATAAATAGAGGTTTTTTTCTCCTGAGATAGTCTGAAAGAAAAAATAAGGTAAAGTCCCTCCTCCCCCCTCCCCCTGCTTCTAACAATTCTCACTTTATATTTTCTTCTAACCATTAACCTTGACTAATGGAACCAGTTTTCCTCACCAATGTGAATAACAACATCGTATTAATAAAGCAAGAAATTGGACAGAGAAAAGAAACTTTCTAAAAATCCCCAAAGAGATAGGAGAATGACCTCAAAGACAGCAGATCATCATAAACGTAAGTGTGAAGAGGGTAGCCAAACCTGCTTTTTTCATTCAGTAATTATTAACTTGTTTACTGTGTGCTAAGTACTGTCCTAGGCACAAGATCCAGCCAGAGACATCTAGCTGTGTCAGAAAACAAAGAAATTCTCAAAGACTGAGTAGCATTGTGAAAATGACATAGGAGTAAAGAGGAAGTGGCTCCTATTGGCCAAAGATAGGATTGTTAAAGCGCCAAAAAGAATAAGGAATACAATTGGCTGTAACAAACTGCATCAAGTCTCTGGTCCTGATACTCCACAAGAAAGAGGAAAGCCCTCTCTCTCCCTCAGGCACAACAGGGGCAACCATACCGACTCAGTGCAGCAGAGGAAGTGAGTGATGGTGCCAGTTTCTTCCCTGGTGATTAACAACTGAAGGAAAATGATTAAATATTCATTCTGCTTTTCCTTTACAAACCGTTTTTATTGTAGCCCGTCTTAGTTCATGCTGTATAACAAACTACATATGGCTGGCTTAAACAATAAACATTTATTTCTCACAGTTTTGATGTCTGTGAAATCCAAGCTCAAAGTGCAGGCAGATGTGGTGAGGTCTGGTGTGGATCTATCTCTGGGTTTGCAGACTGCCGTCTCTCCTTATACCCTCACATGGTGGAAAGCAGAGAGCAAGTTCTCTAGCCTCTTCTTAGAAAGGCACTAATAATCACTTCCCAAAGGCCCTACTCCAAATACCATCACACTGGGTATTAGATTTTACGATCTAGTAGAACACAAACATTCAGACTGCAGCATAGCCAACTAGCTCTAGATTCCTTAGTTGATGAAAGGCATATATTTTTTTCTTTGCATGTGATTTAATATATATGTGGAGGAAATTGTAGAATTGGAAAACAACCATTTTGTAACTCCTAATGAAACAGCTGATTTAGGCATTACTCATCAATTCATTAAAATTCTTATGTGAAAGGTTAATTAAAATTCTTATGTGAAAGGTTAATACATCTTTACATGGAGCAACCAAGTTGTCACCAGCTGAGCCCCTGTGATATTAGCATTACTAAAAATGGTGCTAAGAAACAGGCCACGTCTTATCTTCCTGTATTCTGTGTGGTGGGCAGAGTGTAACATCACTAAAAAGCAGGACAACCACACACTATATCCTAATGTGATGCAATAAAAAGCCACGACAGGAGTTGTGAAGTTGTCTTGCTAAACATTTATCTGAATCTGTTCAAGCCTCTGAGCTATTCTTTACCTACCTGAAATGAAGAAAATAGAGGAACATTAAACAATACCCAAAGGAAGTGTAACTCCGGGGGAAAAATTCCAGGCAAATACCTTTGAAACCAAAATCAAAGGGAGAAATAAAGTTTATTTCTTACAAGCAGTCATCCACTTCTACTTCCCCCGTGCCTCACGTGACCAGGCTGCAGAAGAAGTCCCCACCCAACCTCTCTGGTCCAGATAAGCCCTTTCTTGCCCTTGTAATTACCTATTGATATGGAGATGGACTACTCCTCTCTACCCCCTGGAAACACCCATGATATGGAGATGCACTAAAGCTAAGTGAGAGATTCTGGAAATATCGTAATTTTACCCACAGGCGTAACCAGAACAATCTAGAATGTGGATCATTCATTTCATCTTCATGTAACAGAAAGAAACTTTCTGTTATAAACCAAAGGCATAGTGGACAGAAGGAGATAGACTGTTCTAGGGAGAAAAAATAAAACTAAATTGAATATAATGTATGGACCTTGCTTGGAACTTGAACAAACTACAAAAGATATATTTTAGCATAAATGAAGAAACTTAACTGATTATAGAATGGATATAAAATGATAATAGCTGTGAAGTGAGATAATATTATGGTTATATATTATATATATGCAATAAAATGTCTATAATTTTTAAAGATGCATGCTGAGATATATAAGGTAATATGATATTTACAATTTATTTTAAAATTTTTCAAAGAAAAGAAAAAAGGAGAAAAAAACTTAGAAGCAGATACAGGAAATCTTCATATAAGTGATTGGTATATGGGGCTGTTGTATGATTAAATAACTTTTGTGTGTATTTGAAAATATCCATATTATTTCTTAAAGCTGTTGCAAAAATCCAGGTGAGAAATGAACATGGCTTGGACATGAGTAGTTTTGATAGAAAGTAGATAGATTTAGATGATAGTCAACAGAGTTGCTAAAGGAATGGATAATTGAGAATTGTACAGGTAAGAGTGAAATTGAAGAACTGGATTTATTGGATGCTAAATGTGGAGGGGCATGTAAATACTGACTGTTGAACAGTGGTCTAAAGGAAACAGTATGTGATATCCAAAAGGACACTTATTTAAACGCCACCCTTAGTTACAGGGCCTGTGAAACTAAGCGACCTCTTCCCTTCCACGCAGCCTCAGCCATTGCCATGGCTTCGGTTCCCCCTCAGCCTTCAGCAGGTCTCAGGTCTACCTCGTTAGTCTGAATTCCAGGCTACCCCCTGACAACACCAATTAGATCACTCATAGACCCTCAAACCTGAGCTATGAGAAATCGATGTATTATATTTTCCACTCTCCATCTTGACCCCAAATCTGCTCTTCCTCCTGTATTCCCTGGTAATGACTCAATCATCTACCCAGTCATTTAACATAGAAACTCAAGATGATCCTATCTCTTTATCCTTCTTCCATACAGGCACAAAGTCCTATACCTCCAAAACATCTCTGACATTTGTCCACTCTTTCTACAGCCACTACTTTTACCCTAGTTGATTTCTTCATCCTCTCACTATGTTGGTGAGGTTTTATACATGTCTCTCCTTTCCCACATGACCATCAGAATTCTTTTTCTAAGACCAACAATGTAAAGTCAATTACACCACTATCAGAACCCAGCGTGCCTTTCCAATCTCATCTTGACATACTTGCTTATGTGCATTAGGTTCTACTCATGTGTTCCAGTCAGCCATTCCCAGAAAACAATATGTTCCTTTCTTCCTCTGAACCTTTGCTTAAGCTTGTTCTGTTCATTTCTAATGAAATGTAATCATTTTCCAAGCCCTTTATGAATCTTTGCTGATCCCACTGTGCTCCTAGCCCAAGGACCAATTCATAGCACTTCCCTCTCTACTCCTACAGAAGTCTTAGTAGAAGCGCTACCACCATCTACTGTAGAGTTAGCTGAGTGCATGTCTGTCTGCCTTTCTGTACTGTGGATAAATCAAGGACAAAGAGCTTGTCTTACCCATTTTTATTGCCTTGTCACTCAATGTCAGACATATTTTAAATGTTCAATTACTATTGTGTGAATTGTGCTATAATCCACATTTTATTTTTCAAATAAGTATGATAAGTTATGATTGGTACCCTAAGGATGAAATGCAGATATACCTTCCTATTGCACCTTATTTAATTAAATAAACATATGCCTTAGTCATTAGAGACTGAAATAAAACAATGCATGTTAGACTTCACTGGTTTCATTTGAGAATTCTGTCCTGATCTCTTTTCAAACTTATGAAAGAGATATTTTTGCAACTAATTTTTTTTACTAAAAGAATTCTCCTTTTTGTACTGTTGCCTAAATTTGCTTGCACAAGTATCTAATAGGAGAGGTTACAGAGGCACTGAAACTTCACTTGGTCTAGCAAGTTAATAAGTCATTAGCAAAACTATGGTAGGTGAAGGCAGATAGTTGTGCATTTTCTTATAAGTCCTTCCCCATGGTGACTGTTCACTGGTCAGTTAAGAATAGCATGATAAGGGATGCAAGGATGGTACAATATTAGAAAACCCATCAATATCATACATCACATGAACAAAAGGAAGGACAAAAACCACATGATCATCTCCACTGATGTTGAAAAAGCACTGGACAAAATTCAATATCCATTCATGATAAAAACTCTCAACAAAATGGGTATAGAGGGCAAGTACCTCAACATAATAAAGGCCATATATGACAAACACACAGCCAACATCACATTTAACAGCAAGAAGCTGAAAGCTTTTCCTTTAAGATCATGAAGAAGACAAGGATGTCCACTCTCCCCACTTCCATTCAACATAGTACTGGAGTCCTAGCCATGGCAATAAAAAGCATCCAGATTGGTAAAGAAGGAGTTAAACTGTCACTGTTTGCAGATGACATTATATTATACTTAAAAAACCCTAAAGAATATACTCCAAACTACTAGATATAATATCTGAATTCAGCAAAGTTACAGGATACCAAATTAATACACAGAAATTTGTTGCATTCCTATACACTAACAATGAACTAGCAGAAAGAGAAATCAGGAAAACAATTCCATTCATGATTGCATCAAAAAAGAATAAAATACCTAGGAATAAACCTAACGAAGGAAGTGAAAGACCTATACTCTGAAACTACAAGACACTCATGAAAGAAACTAAAGAAAATACCAATAAATGGAAACAGATCCCATGCTTATGGATAGGAAGAATTAATATTGTCTAAATGGCCATCCTGACTAAAGCAATCTATAGATTCAATGCAATTCCTATCAAAATACCAAGAGCATTCTTCAATTAACTAGAGCAAATCATTCTAAAATTCATATGGAACCATAAAATACCCAGAATAGCCAAAGCAATCCAGAGAAGGAGGAATAAAGCTGGAGGGATTATGCTTCCCAACTTCAAGCGCTACTACAAAGCCACAGTAATCAAGATGATTTGGTACTGGCACAAGAACAGACACATAGATGAATGGAACAGACTAAAGAGACCAAACAAAAACCCAACCATATATGGTCAATTAATATACGATAAAGGAGCTATGGACCTACAATGAGGAAATGACAGCCTCTTCAACAACTGGTGTTGGCAAAACTGGACAGCTACATTCAAGAGAATGAAACTGGATTATTGTTTAACCCCATACATATCAGCTTGAAATGAATCAAAGACCTGAATTAAGTCATGAAACTATAAAACTTTTACAAGACAACATAGGCAAAAATCTCCTGAATATAAACATGAGCAACTTCTTCCTGAACGCATCTCCTCGAGCAGGGGAAACAAAACCACAAATGAACACATGGGACTACATCAAACTAAAAAGCTTCTGTACAGCAAAGGACACCATCAACAGACCAGAAAGGCATCCTACAGTATGGGAGAATATGTTTGTAAATGACATATCCGACAAGAGGTTAACATCCAAAATATATAAAGAACTCACACACCTCAACACCCAAAAGCAAATAACCCGATTCAAAAATGGTTGGTGGATACGAACAGACACTTCTCCAAAGAAGTTCAGATAGCCAACAGGCACATGAAAAGATTCTCCACATCACTAATTTTCAGGGATATGAAAATATCACCTCACACCAGTTAGGATTGCCAGCATAGAAAAGACTAGAAACAACAATGCTGGCGAGGATGTGGAGGAAGGGGAACCCTCCTACACTGCTAGTGGGAATGTAAACTAGTTCAAACATTGTGGAAAGCAATATGAAGGTTCTACAAAAAACTAAAAATAGAAATACCATTTGATTTGGGAATTCCACTCCTAGGAATTTACCCAAAGAATACAAGTTCTCAGATTCAAAAAGACACATGCACCCCTATGTTTATCACAGCACTATTTACAACAGCCAAGATATGGAAGCAACCTAAGTGTCCATCAGTAGATGAATGGATATAGAAGATGTTGTACATATACACAATGGAATACTCTTCAGCCATAAGAAAGAAAGAAATCCTACCATTTGCAACAACATGGATGGAGCTGGAAGATACTATGCTCGATGAAATAAGCCAGGTGGAGAAGACAAGTGCCGACTGATTTCCCTCATTTGTGGAGTATAACAATGAAGCAAAACTGAAGGGATAAAATAGCAGCAGACTCGGAGACTCCAAAAAGGAACTAGTGGTTACCAAAGTGGAGTGGTGTGGGAGGGTGGGTAGGAGGGAGAAGGGGATTGAGGGGTATTATGTTTAGTACCCATGGTGTGGGGGGTTATAGGGAAGACAGTGTAGTACAGAGAAGGCAAATAGTGAGTCTGTGAATCTTACTACACTGATGGACAGTGACTGCAATGGAGTTTGGGGGGACACAATTATATGGGTGAATGTAGTAACCACATTGTTTTTTCATCTGAAACCTTCATAAGAGTGTATATCAATAATACTTTAATAAAAAAATGAATAGGGTGATAATATTAGGCTGTCTGTACAGGATAATATTAGGCTCTCTGTACAATCAGCAGGGATACTGATTGTACCCTTGTCTACACAGAAGTCAAAATATATCTCAATCTTACACAGTATTTCTCAGTACTTAGCTCAAGTTGCCATTTCTGAGAAAACCATTTTTGACCGATTTCATACGTCTTCTCTACTCATGCTTTGCTATGATGTCTAAACTTGATGGGGGGGCAGCTATTTCTGGCGTGTCTATTGTTGTGGGGTAGCAGAACTGGGAAGACAGTATGAGACTGCATGCCAATGGGTTTTATCCCTAAGTCTTATTCCAGAAATGTCCACATGTTATTGCTTAGCCGAGAGATACTGAGAAATAGATTCTTTTTCCATTGCCTTCTCACAGTTAACTGGTAGGAGTTAAATAGAGAGGATAGGGAGGCTATGTGAGGGTAGGAAATAAGGAAGGAAGGCATTTGAAAACTGCTTTTGACCATTGTCATGCTGATGATGGAAGGACCAAAAAAAAAATGAACTCAAAAATCTCAAGTACTTAAAATCCCAGAACTTTCTTCTGTATAGCTAAAATGTGCCTTACCTTGGTCACATGGGATTACATTATGAATTTTGCCCATTCACCTGGGTTGCTTTTTCTTCTTTCATTGTGCATGTACTGTTATTCATTGTGCAAACAAAGAGAAATAACAAAATGGGCAATGTGATAATCGGTTTACTTGGTATTGAATCTGATGTGTTTTGTATTTTTTCTTAGACAACCCAAGCCAGTTCCTTAAGAACTATAGAAGCATCCCCAAACTATGGATCTTTGTATACATAATGACAATTAAAATTTAAAATTTTCAAAAACTTATGTTATTCAGATTCACTAACCGTCCCACATTAATTGTTGCTGAAGTCACTGCCTGTAAAGAACAAAGGAGCTTGCAAATTATCTTCAGCCTTTTTTGTTAAACAATGAAGAATTTTTCTTTTCTATTTGAATCTAGAAAGATTAGGACTCAAGTGACTTGTGTTAATTATTTCATTTTTTTCAGAACAGGAAAAAAACAGTTCTTTATCCAACTCCCTTTATGTGCAATTAATTAGAAAGGAATACAAAGTAATGAAGACCATCTGAGCAAATACTTTTAAATGTCATGTTGGGGAATGCATTTTCTTGAAAACGTTTTTGAAAGAAGCTAAATGGGTAAAAAGTGCAACATTGAAACATCACCATTATACAGATTAAATAAGCATGCTGAAAAGTGAAAATAGTGAAATACATGTGGTAGCAAATTTTGGGAGGATTTTTTGACATTATAAAACAATACTTCTACAATATACAATTACAAGGAAAATTGCTTAGTATGGTCTTGCCTTATAAAACTTGTGATTTTTGGTACTGTCACAAAGAATGAAGTTGTAATCACATTCCTGGACATTTGTAATCTTTGTGGATGTCAAAGTTGACTTATAAACATACTAATAAATTGAATCTCTTGGGAAGTGGTAGTTTGTGGAATTTGCACCCCTTAATCTAAGCAGATACTCAAAGTGATCCTGGAGATATATTTATGTGGCAAACTTATAAATGTCACCACAGATGGGCAATAGTCAAATGAATTATTTGTGACTTCCTCCTAAGAGCACATTGAAAAACAGAAGACACACCAAAAAAAGGAAATTCCATCTGTAAATTTTAGCACTGGAATCTGACATCAGGATGTTTTGTTTCAACAGAACATCAACAAAGTTGAAACAGCACAGGGATTGGCAGAATACTTCAGAAAGGCTTTGCTAACTGTGGCTTTGGTCTCTAAATTTCCTTTAGTACTTTTTAAAGGCAGTCTTACGGTGTGTTTGCATGCATTATCTGTACCTATATACTTCGGCATCTTGCACAAAGTCCCAGTGAAAGAGTGACTCCTTCATCCTGCTTATGTGTGATTCTGTTAGAGCAATCAAAGCCAGTACAAGTTATTTTCTCTCAGCACTCAAACTTAGATAACATTGGCTTAGTTTTTAGAATCTGCCAAATCTCTTTTTAGAGTTTTGAGACTTTTTATTTTTAAATTAAGTATAAAACCCATGCAAATATTGTTCATAACAATGTTTCTCTATTGAAAACTGATTTACTGGAATTGTTTTTAAGTTCTTCACAGAAAGATTTTCTATAAAATTTTCAGCTACCATTCAATCTATAAAATTATCTCTAATAATTTTATATGTACATTTATTTCAATAGCATCAAGAAAATATTAATGCCATCAAGATAGAAAGCTCTAGTACTGATTTGTAATTAAATAGAGTAAACTAAGGTCTACAAAAACTATGAAACTATTTTATATGTATTTCCATCACTTTTTTTTTGTTGGTAACTATCAATGTGATGTCTAAAATTATGTGCCTACAAAAAAATTGAGTTAGAGAAAAGGATTTATTATTAAAATAACATACCTATGAAGAGTGGTTGCCAAAATAAAACACTGATATATACATATGTTTAAAAATAGGAAAGGATTAGCCTCTGTGAACTTCAGTCATCAATTGTGTTAGGCACTGGGCCAAATTCTGTCTTTGTACATGAACAGTTCATATTCAGATATGTGGGACTGCCCCTTAGAATTCTAGGCCATAATTTATCCCAGTACCTACATACAGCACTGTTTATAAAGGCAGTCCTGTTGAAGGGGTTGTTCCTTGTATTCCAGAGAAGTAAACATTGATATAATTTAAAGTTTTCAGCTATTGAGGTCCACAGACTGAAATTGTAAACATAAGTTTGCCTCACTCACATTGGTTCTTAAAGATTCATAATCGTCAAACCTTCCTTACATGGTAGGAAATTTTGTTGGGATGTGCAGAAAAGTAACATACGAAGATTTTTAAATATTTTTATTTTGTCAAAAGAGCTGTTACTTCCCTTACGTGACCATTTAACTTTTATTGTGAGAAATTGGAAAATTCTTATTTTTTTTAGTTTATTTGTATAATGGTATAGTAATGGACACTCTTAAAAGCTATATAAATTACTCTGCAATTAATAAAATAATAATAATAGCTATTATTAATTGAGTGCATATCTTGCACTAGGCGATGTTCCAATAATTTTGCTTGCATTATTTTGTTGAATTGGCCATTCATTCACTAGATGAGCTATAGGGAGGCAGTAGAGAAATCATGACGCATCCACATGAATGAATTGGCTGTGCATCCAAACTTATAGATAGTTCTAATTGTTCCTTAGGCTGTTAACAAGTGTAACAGTAAATGATGATAAATTATATACTGGATTTCCCAGAATTGAACTAAATTCATATATTCTCATTTTAAGATATATTTAAGATTGTAGAATATGCTAGGCTTAGAACACTTTCCCAGATTTCTACTTTTTAAGGCTGATTCCCAGAATTAAGGCCACAAATGTAGAAGTGACTATTTTGAGATAGAGATAAAATCTGGCTTTTATTGGATAACTCCAAGTAAACATAAACCTTCTTAGGATCTTTGCGATCAGGACTTAGAAGAAATTCAGGGATTCAGGAAACATGACTAGAATTTCCAAAGCCACTAATAATTCAAGAAGTGTTGGAGACCCAGGTGACACCTCTATAACATGTGGAGGAACCCTAGGGGGATGCTGTTTGCCTAAGACTGTTATCACTGTGAGCTAAGATAAGTCCAGATATAATGAATAAAAATCAACTGTTTTCATAACAGGAAAAATGAGTATAGTGCAAAAAATTTAAATAATATAAAAAAGTATAAACTGACACCTCCCTGCCTACTTCAGTCATCTGTCACTTGGTGGCAAATATGCTTTTACTTGTTTGTGTATCATTCCAGGCATTCTGTGCATAAAGAATTTATGACTATTCTTTTTACAAAAATGAAAAACTGGAAATTTAAACTGTTGAAAATAACAGAATACAATGCATGCTTTCTTTTGAAAAATTTTCCAACCTATATATATATAGAGATAGATAGATGTTCTTTTTTAACGGCTGTGTAATATTTCTATTGCATTAACATAACATATTAACCAATGTCTTGCCATCAGACATTTATTTGGTTCTAGTTTTTGATATTATAAACTAAGCTACATGATCTCTATGTCAATTTTTGTTCACATATCTTAGAAATAGGATTGCAAAGTCAAGGTGCATGCATACTTTTATTATTCATATATAATGGACAAATTTTTTTCCTGAGAAGTTATAACAATTTGCATGCTTATAACTTATGCATGGATGTTTCTTTTCTCACTCAGAAGACCACAAAAGGCGCTTATCTGTTTGATCTTTTCCAAACCAGCAGATGAAAAATGACCTCTCATTTTTAATTCACATTTATTTAATCTTGAATACCATTGAACATCTTCAGTTTAAAGGGTATCTTTTGTTATTTTATGACTTCTCTGATCATGCTTTTGGTAAATATTGTGCCAACTTTAGTTTTCCTTTATTGTAATTAGTTTTTGGCTTGCAGAAAATTTTAAATTTTGTATAGTTTAATCTTTTTTTAATGATATCAGAATTGTGGATCATCACACTGCAAGGAGTTTTTAGTTAGTTAATAATAGATAGTTATTTAATAATAGTTAGTTAATAATAGCTTTTAGCAAGTTAATAATAGAATTTTCTTGAGAACAAGTTATCTTAAAGTTTTGTACTCAAGATTAACTTTATCATTGATAATGAAATTGCTAAATTCCTTTTCCCTCTGATACCTCTTCTGGACACTTCCTTATGTATTCCTATTTGCCTTTTATCCTAGAAAGCACAAAGTTAAAAAGAGTTGCTCTCTTTACAAAAACTATTCTTAGGCTTGGTTCTTCTATAACTTAATTTTTGTCCTTTTATTTAATTACGTCTTATATCTGTGCTTTTTTATGTCAAATGCCTTTTAGGTACAGGAAGATAATAGTTATAATTTTAAAGCACTTTACATATTTCTATCATATAGATTAATTAATTTGGTCTCCATATTGGGTATTCTCATCCTTACTTTGTTACAAGAGGAATGAATATTTGAAAATTAATGACTTTACAAAATAGCTTAAGTAATAAGTTAACCTAAGTATTTTGTTTTAAATATACTGTGTTTTCTACTATATTCCTCTCCACACTAGCCAACATTTTTAAAATATTTTTTCTTAGAATAACAAATATCATGTTAATGGTTCAAGATGTGCTTTAATACCAATCACCTGAGAGTGATTTTAAGTTGTATAAATTAAGATTCAGAATATGCATAGGACTGAAAGGATCCCACAAAATTTCACCTTGGAAAATTCAGAAAATAACCTATAAATATGAGGATTAGTTAAAATATATTTTAGGATTTTAAATAATCACACCTGCAATCATAATCTAATTAAATGCTTGCCAAGTAAAATGGAAAGATGAATGATAATGTAGTTTGACATTCTTAGATTAGGTTCTCAAGAACCTAAGGTCTTGTCAACATTTAAATTGATTTAAATTTACATTAGTACCCAATTAATGCTGATATCACTTTTACTGTAGATTTTAATTATTGAAGCCCTATATGATGGTTAAGAATATTGATTTCTCCCAAAGCATCCATTATGGCTTTTGGACAGTAGCTGATCCTCAACTCCCTATTAAGATATTATTTCTCCTTTTTTGATATCCTATGCCAGGTATGATCCCAACCAGAGGCCACAAACTTCAATGCTTTGGAAAACTTACCTTTTCACTGCTTTTCATCTCCAAGCATATGTGACAGAATTTTTCTCCTTTTAGGATCATGCCATATTCACACTCAGTCTTACATCTTCAGCTCTTTTGTTTTGTTTTTTCTTACAAAAGTAAGGAATAGAACAAAATTATCTCTAAGTCCCTTTCAGCCCTAGAGTTCTATAACCCTGTGATTCATCCATTAAGAACCTAGAATCTTGGTGTATTTGAGAAGTAAATGGACTTCAACCTAAAAAGTCTTGGATTTTTACCACAGGATGTATATATTTCAAAATTTTTGTGTACAAGATATATTTTACTACTAGTACGAATTTTTCTATAGCTTTGAAAATTTCTCACTTATACCTTACGAAACAAAGCCTCTTGGCTATACACCCACTTGAGAATGCACCGTCTCCTGATGAGTGATCAGATAATTTCTCACCATCTCCATCCACTTCTGACCCTCAATCAGGTCACATTTTCTCACTTACCCTACTTCTCATTCAGAGTCCTTACCTTTTGCCCCCACTTACTAAAGTTAATGACTTTATCACCTGGAGCTCTGTCTTCTAAAATAATGTAAATATTTGAGGAATAAATAAAAGAAACTCATTCTGCAAACATATCCACAATTTATCTTTGAAAGCTTGTATCATTTATGCCCAAACACATTACATACTATAAAGAGGAATCCTCAAGAGTCTTATGCAGCAAATACTCAGCATATAAGTTAAAAAAAAAGACCAATATGTGGAAAACTATAAAATTTATTGAAGAGCATGAAAGATAATCAGAATAAATAGAAAGTCATAGCATGGTTCTAGATAAGAAGAATCAGTGTTGTGATGACATAAATTTCCTCCAAATTATTCTATAAATCCACAGAAACAAACACAAAATATCAATGAAATATTTTGTGGAACTTGTGAACTTAATTCTAAAGTTCACCTTGAGGAGGAAATGTCTAACAATACTCAAGAACTAATGGAAAAAATGATAATGAGGGATAAGTTATGCTACCAGAATTCAAATATGGCAGCTTCTGTTATACTGTAAAACTAGAGTAATTCAAATGACAGCACATTTGTAAGGAAATACACTCGTCTATGTACCAAGATAGAAATTCTAGAATAACAATAATGTATGTTTGGGAATTTAGTATGGCATAAATATAGATGGTATGTAAAATCAATGGGGAAGGAAGAAACCTAAAAAGACAATATCATTTGGCCCAAAATTAGTAAAATATTTTATTTAATCCCTATCTCTTATTTATGCAAAAGTAAATTCCAGATAATTTAATGATTAAGTATATATGTATAAATAAAATTAATATATATTTGCAAATATATTTTTAAAGTGTGAATTTACTAGAAGAACCTACAGACTAGTAACTAGTTATCTTGGGGTGGTGAGAATTTGCCTAATCAAAATGAAGAATACACACTGTATGATATAAAATAAATAGAGGCCTATAAAATGGAAATAGATATGTATAAAAAATTTTGAGATAATTATAAGGGTAAAAGATGGCATAAGCAGGAGAAAGAGAGAGAAACAAACAGGGATAAATATCTGTCACAGATAAAATAATGGCATAGTATCCTTCATAGATCTCATAAATCCATCATGGATCTCATAAACCAATAATAAAAAACCAACAACCTAATAGAAAAGTGGGCAAATATGCAAATAGGCCATTCCCAGAAGAATGATTTTAAGATTGAAAAAAAGATATAAATACATGCTTAACCTCAGTAGTAGTCAAGTAAATACAAATGTATTTGTTGACCAGATTTGCTAAGAAAAAACTATAGAATTAGATTATATGAAGAGTTATTAAGATGTGGAAAAATAAGCATTTAGGTCTGTTTTGGACTACAGAGTGTTTTTATCAAAACATATTATGTGTACTCTCTTTTGACTGTAGAAACTCTGCTGACTGTTAGGGGCTATAAATAATCACAAATATGTGCATGTGTACATGCACATAAATGTTCTACACAGTTTTGTTCTTATTGTTTGGAAAAAGTAGAAACAATCTATATTGCCATCACTAATACAAAAATTAAGAAATTCTGTAATTCTATGGTATATATGGAGTTCTATGATGTTTTCTTCCTTCAGTTAAATAATATTGAATATCTAGTATTGAATTTTTAAGATATTTTGAAAAGTGTAATAAAACTAGTTGCAGAATAACATATACTTTAGGATTCCATTTATGTAAGATGTACATACAACATGCTATGTGTGTGTACGTGTGTATGAATGTTTCAACACACAGAAACATTTCTCGAAGTAAATGTACCCTGTTTGATAATGGTTATCTAAAGAAAAGAGTGAGATTATGGTGTTGGTGAAGGATGTGTGTGTATAGGGGAAGTGGTTTTACTTTGTATTCAAAATTTTTTAAACTTCAAGTATTCATTACATTTAACGCACTTTTAAGAGACAGTTTAGAAAGTGAGTTCAATGCAGTAGCTGTTTACCATTGTTGGCATTCAAAAGCATGTTTTGGACATTGTATAAAGCAGTTATGATCACTCTCTTTGTCTCAAATACAAGGGTTCATTTTACAGTTGTTGGGGTCAGAGATGAGGCTCAAATCTCAACCTGGCATATTAGTTATTTGTTTAACCTCAAAGTCTTTGCTGTAGAAAAAGCTGCCTGGTTGTTTCTGGAAGGGATGAAGAAACATCAGCGTCACTCCCACTCCATCTGCATCAGAGCATAGAGCCACAGGAAGAACACCACTGTGCAGCCAGGGGTCTGAGAGCTTTTCTGTGCAGCAGCAGGAACTCATGCCCACGACTTCATTGTATTTGGTGTGAAAGAGCAGAAAGAATCATCAAATCTCCTGAATAGAGGGGACACTTTTATTGAACCATTCACTGGGCTAAATTAATTGAGCAGTGGAACATGACAGTTCAATAGGTGAGGTTATCAAAAGAAAACTGCCCCCCTAAGGCAAAAGCCCCAGATGGGTGCCTGAGCTTTTCTGAGAATAGTATTGCTTCATGATAAAAATATAATTGCCCCCTGTTGTTACATTGCCCTTTAATGAATCCCATCCAGCACCTAAATATGACAAATAGGAAGGGATGTTGTTTAAAAGGGTTGACAGTTACATCTGATGTTAAATCATGCTACACAGCTTTAAAGAGAAGCTGTTCTTTGTCTTGTAAAATCAAAGAATCACTTCTTGGTTGTTTCAGTAGGACTTTGATTAAAACAAAATTTGAAGAATGTTGTATTTTATTTCAAATGACCCAAATAAATTAATTTACTCTCAGAAAAAACAATGAGCCAAAAAGCTGTTTTTGTGAGAAAAACATGCAATATTAAGTGGAAGGAGCTTTGTAATTTATTAAATCATTCCTTTATTAACTGACCAAAAATTTTTAGTACTTACTAAAGGGCCAGACAAAATGATAGGAGCTGTCATTTAAGAGAATCACAGTTTTTATTTGGTAAACAAAAATATCTTTATTTTAAATATTTAAATAGCTTAACCCTCTAATCAGCTAGGGTGCTTCCAGCTGGAAGGAATTAAAAGCTGAGCTCAAACTAGCATAAACAACAATGGCATTTATTGATTCACATGTCAGGAAGTCCAGAGGTAGGGCAAGGTTCAGGGTTGATTTAATCTAATGTTTTCAGTGTTGTTTCTTTGTGATTCTCTAGAACAACACTATCCAATAGAACTTTCTGCAATGACAGAAATACTCTATGTCAGCACAGTACAATGGTAGCCATTAGCCACACATGGCTATTTAGTAGTTAAAAAGTGTTACTATAATTCAGGAAGTTAATTTTTTATTTTATTTAATTTTCAGTGATTTAAATTTAAATAAGCACATACAGTAGTAGCCATTGTATTGGACAGCGCAGCTCTATGCTGTTCTCCCTTATGTACATCATGACAGCATCACCCACAGGCTTATAATGTATTGTTTGCAGCTAATTAGAAATGAAATCACTCAGATCAAAATAAGAAATAGTTAAGAGAATTCAACCAAAAGAACAAATATCCTCTTTTTTTGCTTACATTGACTAAAATTAGATCACAAGTGCATTCCTGAACTAATCACTGGTAGAAAGATGATATAATCATTAGGCCTCCTGAGTTTATTCCTTTCAGGTTTGCTTTCTCTTGGGTCCATAGACTGGGTGGTGATGGATGGAACCTGAATAATATTGGTATTTACATAGTGGAGGAAGAGGGATTGAGTGCTGGGAAGGCAGCTACCCATATCCCTCCTCACCCTTTAAACTGCAGTTTCCATCAGGTAGAATGAGAGAAGTGCCTTTGTTCTGGTTTCTGCCATGGGCTCATGTCTAACCTCCTCATTCTACTACTCTGTCAAAAGTTGCTGGGGAAAATCAGACTTAAAAGATTTCTGCCCCCATACTTGGTAGGGTCGCTAGTAGTGACAGCAAGTTGCCCCTCTTTTATTCTTCTAAAGTGTTAACTATGTTCCCTGGTAGTCAAAAGAAAATGCCTGGGACTGAATTCACGAATATCACTAAACTCTCATCACAGTCTCATAAAGCTTCTGCTGCTCTGTTTTGATGTAACTATGCTTAGCTTCTTACAGTTGTCCGCCATGCTCTTCAGCAACTCAAATATTTCAAAGTCATGGGATTCTCTCTGCGTACAACTCCTTGCCACCCTCCAGATGTCACCTTAGACATCTTTTCTTCCCAGAAGTCTCCCTTGACCCATCCAAGTCTGAGTTAGGTGCCCTGGTTTGTGCTTCTATAGCATTCCCTTCTTCCCATATCTTAGTCCCTTTCATACTCTTGTTTTTTCTATTCACTTGTCTTTATATTCTATTGGACTGGCAAGTCTACAGGGGACTTGTACTGTGTCTTAATTCCTTAAAGCTTTTAATTAATGATGTTCACTTGAATATCTTTAAGATATATCCCTAATATCACAGACATTAGAGGCAATCAATATCTACTTTGAATTAACAAATGATGTGTGTTGAATAAATGAATTGGTTAATAAATGAACATGCTCTACACCCATCATATTACATCACATAATATGCATCTCCCTAATCCTCATATTTCATACATATGCACACACACACTCATTAGAAAGCTTCAACTAGCTATATTTCAATAATTACCACATTCTGATATGCCTTATAAACTAAAGATGCCTTGCTAGCATAGCTGCCGGTTTTTGGTTCATTAACAGTGACAAAACTCTCTCGGTTTAGAAGTTTTATAGGACTTTGATATTTTAAGAATCTAAGGAATTTCATTTTAAACATCTATATGCAGCACAGAAGTATTTCTTTCCAGATAGCTTTTCTCATGTGAAAGACTGGAACTCATTTGAGAAGCAGACAAACCATTGAAGCAGACCTTGAATGACCAGATATAAAAGTTCTACAGTGACTCTGCTTTTATTCAATATAAACATACCTTTTCATTATGGTTTGATTTTTACTGATTGCAAAACCCCAATCCTTAGTCTCTGTGCATCATTAATTAAAAGCTTTAAGGAATTAAGACACAGTACAACAAAATAAGGTATGCCTTATTATTGCTTTTCATGCAGAACTACTGGGATAAATGCAGTCCAGTATTCCTAGTGGAATAAAACTACACGCCTTAAAACTCTTCCTCCCTGAGGAGGAAAATTCACTTATTAAATGCAGAAGTAAGAATAGGTATTTTCCACTTTATTCTGTATATATAACTGTTCTGGCCCTTTATTCCAATAAAAAATATGTTGGAGTCACACTGAGGACAAATGAGCATCTAGGAACATAACTATGATGGCTTATATTTGGCTGGAGTCAGAAAAGGTGCTAATGTAACAGATTTGTTCTTTCCCCTATGGGAGGCCATAAAAGGGCTACACTACAAATTTGTAGACATTTATTCTTGATTTATAGGATACATATACATGTTCTGATGCTTAGTATGTATGTAAAAAAAAACTCTTAAGACAAATATTTTTCTTATTTTGTCAACAATTATGCAATACCAGCTATAAATTCAGCCTTAGAGACAAAATGACTAAAATATAGATTATAGGGAACCAAAAATAAGGGTACTTTATAAAAAGGTGCTAACATTGTTTTGAGTAAGACTATATAAGGTAGCTTTGCCATTAATTGCAGAAAGCGGGAACACAGAAAAATGTAGTCATCATTTACTTAAAAAATCCAGTGCTTTTTTATTTATAAAAGCACTCACTTATTTATTCATTCAAAAAATATTTATTACCCCACTATAATGTTCTAGACACGGAATGATCTTTGTCCATAAGAAAATTATGGTCTGATAGAGGGAACAGCCATTAGCAAATAATAATTATATAGTGTAATCCATATTATTAGATAGAAATGTGTACCAAGCATACACACACACACATCAGGAATGAAGTATAATGACTAATCTTAACTTTGAAGCTTGGGAAGGGGGACGTTTATGCATAGGACTTGAGGGTTGTGGGTGTCTGGTAGGGGCAGGGAGAGGGAAGACAATTTGTAAGGAAGAAGGTTTGTCAAAGCATGACAGCACATACTGCATGATATATTTAGGAAAAAGAGGAGATCTATGCCAGAAGAAAACTGGCAAAGGATAAATCTGAAATGCTTGAAACTTGGGATCAGAATGTGAAGAACTTTATATAATCTATGGATCTTGAACTTATTCGATAGATAATAAGATTGGTCTCTATGCAGCATATGACACTATACAGTGTACATTTTAAAATATTTTTCTGGCAAAAAGGAGAGAAAGGTATGAAGTGGGAAGAGATTAGGAAAAATAGGGTTAGCAATCATGAAGTCGCTTTGATACCATCATAGAAAATGATAAACATTTGGGTGAAGGTATGCCAGAGGGGATTAGCAGGGTATACAGGCACAGGGTATACATTTGGGAAGTAAGCAGTCTTTATTGATTGTATGGGATGACAGTTGTATGAAAAGAGTCAAAGATGGTTAAGACAATTGGTTGAGTGGTAAAGATTTCATACTAGATAGGAAAACAGAAAGAAAAGTACAGTTAGAAAGAACAGTTTAATTTTAGACATGCTGAATCTGCCATATCCGAGGGGCCTCCAAATGCAGGTGTTCAGAGGGCTGATGAAAATATTGACCTGGACCTCAGAAAGGAGGTAAGAACTAGAGGCTTAGAAACTGCAGTGATAGTTTTAAAGATGAGAGTTTCTTCTCTGACAGTGGATAAGATACTCTAGAGAGAGTGTAAAATGAAAAAGGAAGATCTAGAGTACAAACTACATTTACAGAGCTCACCCAGCTAATAAAATAATTAATAAACAAAGAGTGGATGTAGAATCTGAGGGGGCAGTTGGAATAAGGTTTGTTTTCAAAATTGAGTAGAGAAATCTGCAGGGCCGGACATTACCAAGAAAATATAAGTGCTTAATAGGGGGAAAAATGTCAAAAGCCCCTGGATATAGGTAAAGGGACGCCTCTAGTGACTGTGATACTTTTTCTGCTCAAGTAATGGAGATTGAAGCTGGACTGCAGTGGGTTAGATTATTGACCACTATTCTAAGAAGGCTGACAGCATAGGTAAACGGAGGAGATCCGGATGGCTGAGAACTGTCACAAAAGTTCCTGGTATGTTATTGTGAGTAATGGAGTATACTATAATAAATTCTAAAATGCCAGACTTGAGTCAGAATACTACTCTCAGCATTATTATATGTTTCTAATTTCACCAATTGTATTAGTCTCTACTTTACAACTTTCATCTGATAATCAGAATTAAAAAATATCAAATGAATAAATATCTGCAGGTATTTAATATTTTAGTATTAAACTCTCATGGCTGTACACAGTCTATTCCAATATTTAATTATGTGTTTGGTACAGTGGCATTGCGAAGTAGGCTATCAACAATACTTATCCATGACGACGAACATCATTGTCACAGTCAGAATATGAAATAAATGAGATATGGTTTCATTCTGAAGAGACCTCATTTCACCTTTCCTTTTCTTCCACAAGCTAGCTACATCATTTAATTACTGAGGCTACAACAAAAATTATGTCTGTGAGCTATGCTATAATTGCCTCTCAACTCCTTTGAGAATCAGTTATGATTTTCCCTGAAATTAAAATTGAAATTGAGGACTTCCGGGAATATGGCGTCGTGAACGGACCAGCAGAAAAATTCCTCCCAACATTATATTTATTCACGAAAATACAGCAAATACAACTATCCCTAAAAGAGAGACCAGAATACACAGGAAAGTGCACAGCGTACAGCTACACCTGTGAGAACTTGGCAGCCGGTGAGG
>JAQQAC010009165.1:13903538-13979967 GCA_029783875.1 Phataginus tricuspis | reverse complement strand
CCTGATGAAGGTGGTAGTTTAATCATCACAATATTGCTCATGTAATTATAGGTTTATGATACTAAAATAAAATAAATTGTAAAAAAGAAAATTGAAATTGAAATGTGACAGCAAAGGCTCATATATAAAACCAAAGCATTGTGATGTGCCTATTCTGCATACATCTGTCACCTTTAGAAGGAAATGGTTTCCTTCCACTTGAATTTGTACTTTCATCTTTTAAAAAGTATGAGTCTGAATTGGACTTGGATTTTAGAAACTTATGTTATCTATGTGCTTATGAATGTGGACACCTGGCCACACTGAAGATAACTGGTCTGGTTTAGTCTATTTTTTCGACCAGTGTACAGTGTAGGCCAGTGTAAGCCTGATGTGTAGAGAAACCTTAAGCCTCATTCATCAAGGCAAAGGCTTTTTAGCATACCTCACATTGGTAGTAAAATTGTAGTTCTGTCGAAGTGTCTCTTATTCTATCATTTGACCCAAACTTCCAGAAATAAATTTACTTTTACCTCCTGGTATTCCTGAGGCAGAGTACTTTAAGTGGCATGTGCAAAGTTTTATTTTTTTATTTATTTTCATTTTTATTTTTTATTAAGGTATTATTGATATACACTCTTATGAACGTTTCACATGAAAAAACAATGTGGTTACTACATTCACCCATGTTATCGTGTCCCCCCCATACCCCATTGCAGTCACTGCCCAACAGTATAGTAAGATTCCACAGAGTCACTATTTGCCTTCTCTGTGCTACACTGTCTTCCCCATGATCCCCCCCACACCATGTGTGCCAATCATAATACCCTTCAGTCCCCTTCTCCCTCCCTCCCCACCCTCCCTCCCCCACCCCTCCCCTTCGGTAACCGCTAGTCCCATCTTGGAGTCTGTGAGTCTGTTGCTGTTTTCTTTCTTCAGTTTTGCTTCATTGTTATACTCCACAAACGAGGGAAATCATTTGTTATTTGTCTTTCTTCACCTGGCTTATTTCACTGAGCATAATATCCTCCAGCTCCATCCATGTTGTTGCAAATGGTAGGATTTGTTTCTTTCTTATGGCTGAATAGTATTCCATTGTGTATATGTACCACCTCTCCTTTATCCATTCATCTGCTGATGAACACTTAGGTTGCTTCCATATCTTGGCTATTGTAAGTAGTGCTGCAGTAAACATAGGGGTGCATAACTCTTTTTGAATCTGAGAAATTATATCCTTTGGGTAAATTCCTAGAGGAGGAATTCCCGGGTCAAATTGTTATTCTATTTTCAGTTTTTTGAGGAACCTTCATATTGCCTTCCACAATGGTTGAACTAGCTTACATTCCCACCAGCAGTGTAGGATGGTTCCCCTTTCTCCACATCCTCACAAGCATTTGTTTTTCTTAGTCTTTTCAATGCTGGCCATCCTAAATGGTATGAGGTGATATCTCTTGTGATTTTTATTTGCATTTCCCTGATAATTGGTGATATGGAGCATCTTTTCATGTGCTGATTGGCCATCTGAATTTCTTCTTTGGAGAAGTGTCTGTTCACATCCTCCACCCATTTTTTAATCGGGTGATTTGCTTTTTGGTTGTTGAGGCATGTGAGTTCTTTATATATTTTGTTTGTGAACCCCTTGCTGGAAATTTTGTTTACAAATATATTCTCCCATTCTGTAGGATGCCTTTTTGTTCTGTTGGTGGTGTCCTCTGCTGTACAGAAGCTTTTTAGTTTGATTTTTTTGTGTTTTTGCTTTTGTTTCCGTTGCATGAGGAGATGCATTCAGAAAAAAGTTGCTCATGTTTATATCATTTATATCAGGAGATTTTTGCTTAGGTTGCCTTCTAAGAGTTTTATGCTTTCATAACTTACATTCAGGTCTTTGATCCATTTTGTATTTACTCTTCTGTATGGGGATAGACAATAATCCAGTAGCTGTCCAGTTTTGTCAACACCAGTTGTTGAAGAGGCTGTCATTTCCCAGTTGTATGTCCATGCCTCCTTTATCATATATTAATAGACCATTTGGGTTTATATCTGTGCTCTCTAGTCTGTTCCGTTGGTCTATGGGACTGATCTTGTGCCAGTACGAAATTGTCTTGATTACTGTTGCTTTGTACTAGAGCTTAAAGTAAGGGATCGTAATCCCCCCAGCTTTATTCTTCCTTCTCAGGATTGCTTTCACTATTCGGGGTCTTTTGTGGTTCCATATGAATTTTAGAACTATTTGCTCTAGTTCATTGAAGAATGCCATTGGTATTTTGATAGGGATTACATTGAATCTATAGATTGCTTTAGTCAGGATGGCCATTTAGACAATATTAATTCTTCCTATCCACAAGCATGGGATGTGTTTCCATTTATTGGTATCTTCTTTAACTTCTTTCATGAGTGTCTTGTAGTTTTCAGAGTATAGGTCTTTCACTTCCTTGTTAGGTTTATTCCTAGGTATTTTATTCTTTTTGATGCAATCATGAATGGAACTGTCTTCCTGATTTCTCTTTCTGCTAGTTCATTGTTAGTGTATAGGAATGCAACAGATTTCTGTGTATTAATTTGGTATCCTACAACTTTGCTGAATTCAGATATTAGATCTAGCAGTTTTGGAGTATATTCTTTAGGGTTTTTATGTACAATATAATGTCATCTGCAAACAGTGACAGTTTAATTCCTTCTTTACCAATCTGGATGCCTTTTATTTCTTTGTGTTGTCTGATTGCCATGGCTAGGACACTCAGAACTATGTTGAATAAAAGTGGAGAGAGTGGGCATCTTTGTCTTGTTCCAAGTCTTAAAGGAAAGGCTTTCAGCTTCTCACTGTTAACTATGATGTTGGCTGTGTGTTTGTCATATATGGCCTTTATTATGTTGAGGTACTTACCCTCTATACCCATTTTGTTGAGATTTTTATAACAAGTGGATATTGAATTGTGTCAAAGGCTTTCTCATCATCTATGGAGATGATCATGTGGTTTTTATCCTTCTTTTTGTTGATGTCGTAGATCATGTTGAAGGATTTTCTAATATTGTGCCATCCTTGCATCCCTGGAATATATCCCACTTGACATTGGTGTATGATCCTCTTGATGTATTTTTGAATTCAGTTTGCTAATATTCTGTTGAGTAGTTTTGCATCTATGTTCATCAGGGATATTGGTCTGTAATTTTCTTTTTTTGTGTGTCTTCGCCTGGTTTTGTTATTAGGGTGATGCTTGCCATAGAATGAGTTTGGAAGTATTCTCTTCTCTTCTACTTTTTGGAAAACTTTAAGGAGAATGGGTATTCAGTCTTCACTAAATGTTTGATAAAATTCACCGATGAAGGCAGCTGGTCCACGGGTTTTGTTATTAGGTTGTTTTTTGATTACCAATTCAATTTAATTGCTAGTAATTGGTCTGTTTAGGTTTTCTGTTTCTTTCTGGGTCAGCCTTGGAAGGTTGTATTTTTCTAAAAAGTTGTCCATTTCTTCTATGTTATCCAGTTTGTTGGCATATAGTTTTTCATAGTATTTTTAAATAATTCTTTGTATTTCTGTGGTGTCCATAGTGATTTTTCCTTTCTCACTTTTGATTCTGTTTATGTGTGTAGACTTTCTATTTTTCTTGATAAGTCTGGCTAGGGGTTTATCTGTTTTGTTTATTTTCTCAAAGAACTAGCTCCTGCTTTCATTGATTCTTTCTATAGTTTTATTCTTCTCAATTTTATTTATTTCTACTTTAATCTTTACTATGTTCCTCCTTCTCCTGACATTGGGCCTCATTTTTTCTTCTTTTTCTAGTTTTGTTAACTGTGCGTTTAGACTGTTTATATTGGATTGTTCTTCTTGCCTGAGGTAGGCCTGTATTGCAATATGCTTCCCTCTTAGCATGGCCTTTGCTGCATCCCACAGATTTTGTGGTGTTGAATTATTGTTGTCCTTTATTTCCATATATTGCTTGATCTGTGTTTTATTTGGTCATTGATCCATTGGTTATTTAGGAGCATGTTGTTTAGCCTTCATGTGTTTATGGGCTTTTTCGTTTTCTTTGAGTAATTCTTTTTTGGTTTCATACCTTTGTGGTCTGGGAAGCTGGTTGGTACAATTACAATCTTTTTGAATTTACTGATGCTATTTTTGTGGCCTAGAACATGATCTATTCTGAAAATGTTCCATGTGCACTTGAGAAGAATTTGTATCCTGCTGCTTTTGGGTGTAGAGTTCTGTAGATGTCTGTTAGGTCCTTCTGTTCTAATATGTTGTTCAGTGCCTCTGTCTCCCTATTTTCTGTCTGGTTGATCTGTCCTTTGGAGTGGGTGGAGTGTTGAAATCTCCTAGAATGAATGCATTGCATTCTGTTTCCCCTTTTAATTCTGTTAGTATTGGTTTCACATATGTAGGCTCTCCTGTGTAGGGTGCATAGATATTTATAATGCTTATATCCTTTTGTTGGATTGATCCTTTTATCATTATATAATGTCCTTCTTTGTCTCTTGTGACTTTCTTTCTTTTAAAGTATATTTTGTCTGATACAAGTACTGCAACACCTGCTTTTTTCTCCCAATTAGTTGCATGAAATATCTATCTCCATCCCTTCCCTTTTAGTCTGTGTGTGTCTTTGGGCTTGAAGTGAGTCTCTTGTAGGCAGAAAATAGTTGGTTCTTCTTTTTTTATCCATTCAGTGACTCTGTGTCTTCTCATTGGTTCATTCAGACCATTTACATGTAGGTTGATTATCAGTAGGTATGTTCATATTGCCATGGTAGGCTTTAGTTTCTTGGTTACCAAAGGTTCAAGGTTAACTTCCTTACTATCTAAGAGTCTAACTTAACTTACTTAGTATGCTATTACAAACACAATCGTAAGATTCTTTTTTTCACTCCTTTTCTTCTTCCTCCATTCTTTATATATTAGTTATCATATTCTGTACTCTTTGTCTATCCTTTTTTATTACCTCTCATGACAGCTATTTAACCTGAAGAACACTTCCATCTATAGCAGTCCCTCCAAAATACACTGTAGAGATGGTTTGTGGGAGCTAAATTCTCTAAGCTTTTTCTTATCTGGAAATTGTTTAATCCCTCCTTCAAATTTAAATGATAATCTTGCCAGGTAAAGTATTCTTGGTTCGAGGCCCTTCTGCTTCATTGCATTAAATATATCATGCCCCTTCCTCTGGCCTGTAAGGTTTCTGCTGAGAAGTCTGATGATAGCCTGATGGGCTTTCCTTTTTATGTGATCTTATTTCTCTCTGTGGCTGTTTTTAATAGTCAGTATTTACCCTTGATCTTTGCCTTTTTAGTTATATATCTTGGTGTTATCCTCCTTGGGTCCCTTGTGTTGGGAGATATGTGCACCTCCATGGCCTGAGAGAGTATCTCCATCCCCAGATTGGGGAAATTTTCAGCAATTACCTCCTCAAAGACACTTTCTATACCTTTTTCTCTCATATTCTTCTTCTGATTCCCCTATAATATGAATATTGTTCTGTTTGGATTGGTCACACAGTTCTCTCAGTATTCCTTCATTCCTGGAGAACCTTTTTCTCTCTGTGCCTCAGCTTCTTTGTATTCCTGTTCCCTAATTTATATTTCATTTATCGTTTCCTCCACCATATCTAATTTCCTTTTAATACCCTCCATTGTGTTCCTCAATGATTGGATCTCCATCCTAAATTCGTTCCTGAGTTCTTGAATGTTTTTCTGTACCTCCAGGATCATGTTTATTATTTTTATTTTGAAATCTCTTTCAGGAAGATTTATTAATTCAGTCTCACTCAATCCTTTTTCTGGTGTTGATATTTTGCTTTGAACCAGGTTCCTTTGACATTTCATATTTGTACTTGGTGCCCTCTAGTGCCCAGAACCTCTACTCCCTGTAGCTGCTCAGCCTGTGGAGCAATGTTGGAGGTCACAGAAGAGTGGTGCTGCTGCCTGGGGGGAGGAAAGTGCTGTTTCCTGTTTTCTTGCTTTTATGCCTGTCTCTACTGCCAGAACCAGTGTGCCAAACACACAGGTATAAGCCTCTATGCTTTGCGTTTTTATCTGCCATAGGTGGGGCTTCCCTGTGGCTGGCCTGATGCCAGGGCAGGGACTGCTGGTTTGTGAGCCATGTGAGAGCTGGCTGAGGGGAAGGCACCACAGGCTGCGTATCACTGTGGGGGGCCTTGGAGCTGCTAGCCAGCCACGGGGACGGAGCTGCTGAAGATCGTGAAACTTCCCAACCTGCTCTGAAGAGTCCACCCAGACAGTTTTGTTTACTTGTCCTTTCTCCTGAGGAGTAAGCTCTGTGCAATCCTTGCCCCTTGAGCAGCCGTCTTGCTTTTAGGTAGTCTCTCAGACCGCCCGCCCAGATCAGCTGATATGAATCCATTTTCCACAAACAGCTGGAATCTCAATCTCTCCAGGTATTCTGCCTGTCTTAGCTTTCCAATATCACTATTCACCAGAGCACCATGCAATGTAGGTTCGTGCTCCCAGAGCATACCTCCAGGCTAGGTATTCAGCAGTCCCAGGCCTCCACTCCCTCTCAACTCTGTTTCTCTTCCTCCCACTGGTGAGCTGGGGTGGGGGAAGGGCTTGGATTCTGCCGGGTCATAGCGGCTTTGGTACATTACCCTGTTCCATGAGGTCTGTTCTTTCCTCCAGGTGTATGCCTTCTTTTCTGTTGCTCTTTCAAGATTGCTGTATTAGTTATATTTTCATATTATATGTAGTTTTAGAAGGAGGTCTCTGTCTCACCTCAAAGTTTCATTTTAATCAAGAAGTGTGAACCATAGTTAAGAATAAATTTGCTACCTTTAATGTGTGATAATGCCCACCACAGCTAACTATCTTGCTGTTCTGTTCTCAAAACTTGTCTTCATCCTCTTTAAGTGGTTCAGACCCCAGGACAAGCCCACTGATATCCTTGGCTTTGGAGAAGACAGAACCTTTGTTCTTGTGCTCTAATCCAAATCATATACACTCTAATTCCCTTAAGCTCCAGAACATTTATTTTCACTGAATAATAAAGTTTAAAAAGATCATTAGTCTTTCTTCAGTTTAAAATTTTTATGTGACTTAGTAATTTATGATAAATTGGATTTCACATATTTGATTATATCACATAAATAAGCTGATAATGCATTAATCCAATACCAAAAAAATCACTTTAGACTCATACAAATGTACTTTTATAACTGTCTGACTGAGATGTTAGATTTAGCAACTATGGTTTACAGCTTCTGACATAGCTCCTAATGATAGCCCTTACATAATTTCCTTCTCAAATATGAGCCAGATCTAGTGATTTTCTTGTAATGAAGAGACTATGGCAAATGTGATAAATATCACTTCTGTGACTAGGCTGTAAAAGACCAGGACTTCTGTTTTGTTAGCAAGCGGTTTATTCCTGTTTTTGATAATGTAGATGTAGTGGAGAGGTCCATGTGACAGGGAACTGAGGGTGACCTCTACCCAATAGCCAATAAGGAACTGAGGTCTTCTTTCCACAGCCATGAGGAACCAAGCTCTTTCATCAACCACAAGAGTGAGCTTGGAAGTCATTTCTTTCTCAATAGAGCCTTCAGATGAGACCCAAAAGTTGAGTACAGCCTTGTAAGAGACTGTGAAGCCAGGGGCCCAGTTAAGCTGTGCCCTGATTCTTGACTCACAGAAACTGACATAAGTGTGGTTGTTTTAAGACGTTAAGTTTTGGGTTAATTTGTCAAACAGCAAAAGATAAATAACACATCAGTATTCATCCAAATGGCAATTGTGCAGGAATATCTAAATGCCAAATAAAAAACAAGTAAGCAACAAACATTTCTTAAGCAGGTAATGACCCTATACTCTACTTTTTAATAATAATCTCAGGCCCTCAATAAATTCTTATTAACTTTTACTTCAGAAACAATTCAGATACCCAAATTTTCATGTTTCCCAACAAGCAACAGATGTAATTTTTTAAAAAAATTGTAGATGGAAACTTCAAAGTGCAGCCAAATGATCAGCAGTTAGATGTGACTCAGGGGAAGGGATCCAATAGGAAAAAAAGAAAATTAAAGGTTTTGAGGCTATATTTTAAAGTATAGAATAACAACATTTTAAATTCTTTGAGAGAATTAATATATTTAACACATTATAATATTTAAGATCAAAATTATAGTCTTATCCAATCAATAAAAGTTTAAAGTATAATTTAAAATAAATTCAGTATAATATATTTTTAAGTAATTTCTAAATTAAATAAAACTTTGGAGAGATTTATAACAAAAATGTTTACATTGGCATTGAAAATAAATGATTTACTTGGAACATTTGCTTTATACAGCAATTCATTCCTAAATTAAGCAAGATAAATGAAGTGTTAGTACATTTTAAAATAATTTTCTGTTTGGAATAGTCACTGTACATCAGTTTGAAATTTTTTCTATGAATATGTGACATCAAGAATTAGATATAATAATTCAAACATTTGAAGCAATATAGAGTTCAAAGGGATGTTTAATTCTATTATTGCTGTAATGTGTTCATCAAAGCAACCAACCAAGGAAACTCACTGGAGTTTCAGTGTCCAGAGATTTTACTGCGGCTTCATCATGGAGCCATGGTTGATCAATAGATAGCCCATGTGACTGAAATCAATTTCCAGGTATATTGATCCCAGGTGACCCAATGCTCTAATTCTAAGTCATATTGTTTGCCTTTCTGGCATGGCCAACCTGCATGCTAAGATCGTTGGGATGCGCCTAAGCAAAAACATTCCTATCAGATATACTGTAGATATCCTGCCGTAAGCCAAGAGCATAGGCAAGACCTCTCTTTGGGCAAGGCAAATTCTTTACTATACACTGACAAACTCTGCTTTTTAAGTGGAATGATAGACTGTTAACATTATGTAATTATGGATATGGTTGAATTTAGTCCACCATTTTGTTATTTGCCTTCTATTTGTCCTCTCTAATCTTTATTTATCTTTTCAGAACTTATTTGTATTAATTATTTTATTGTAAGATTCCACTTCATATCCATGAATAGATTATTAGCTACATGCCTTAGTTTTTATTCTTAATGGTTGCCTTAAGGTCTTTAATTACATATTTAACTATTACAGTCTAGCTTCAAATATACCATTTCATGTATAATATAGAAACTTCACATCAGTATACATTCATTTAACTCCTCTTGGCCTTTACCAAATGTTATACATACATTTAATATCTTAATATGGTGCAAAACTTTGATACAGCCTTACTATCTTTTCCTTAAACAGTTATCTGTTAGAGGTATTACACAATGAAAAAGTTTTTTACATTTTCTCATTGTTTGCAAATTTTTGGAGATATCTATTCCTTTTCACAGTTCCCAAACTCTATCAGCTATCATTTCCTTTTGTCTTGAAAACTTCTTTGAAATTATCTTTTAATGCAGGATTACTTGTTATAATTTCTAACAATTTTTTTTAAATGGAAAAAAGTTGTTTTTTCTTCATTTTTGAAACATGGTTTCAGTGGCTCAAGAATTCTAGTATGACTTTTTTTTCCCAGTGTTTTAAAGATATCATTCCACTGTTTTAAAGCTGGTGTTGTTTCTGACAACAAATATTTTATCATTTTGTTCTTTTGTGAGTAAATTAGCTTTATCTCTAGCTGCTTTAAAATTGTTCTTTTTGTCAGTGAATTTACTGCAGTTGATTACGATGTAAATTCGTTTTCTTTTTCTATGCCAATTCTGCTTGGGGTCCATTTGTAAGATGTTTGTTGTTTCTTGAAATATTTTTATGTACTTTCTTCTGTCTTTTTACTTTTCTTGGTACTCCAATTACACATATATTAGGTCACATTAACTTATTCCACAATTCTGATATTCTGTTCAATTTGTTTAACTCTTTATTTTCTTTGTGCTTCTGTCTTGCAAATGGGTTTCAGTCCCGGGCAAGTTCACTATGGAATCAATGCGACCAAAGAAATTGATGGCAGAACGTTCTTTGGGGTGAAAGGGCTTATTACCCGGCTTGTTCTCCCTGCGGTAGGTGGAGCACTAGCGTCTCTGCCTCTGCCCAGAGCACTGGGCGGAGCTCTCTATATAGTAACAATAATAGCTTATTGCCTAAAGGTGTGGAAGCAGTAGCCCAGCAACAGGCCAGTTACATCATCAGGTGGTTTAATTTCAGTGAGGATCCTGCCCATACGAACCCCAACTTCCCCACACTCCACTCCTCCAGGATTCTCACCTTACAATCTACATGCTTTCCATCTTTCACAATGGTCCCTGTATGAGAAAGCGGGAGCACTGTAACCAGATTCCACAATAGCAACAGAGGATAACAACTTAGAGATAATAAAAAATTAAGACACAGGTAACAAAAATTATAATCCAGAGGAGGTTCCTAATAACAAAACTTATAATAATCCTCAAGCCAGAGGAAGTTCCCAATCCACAAAGACTTTAGGGGCGATAAGACACATGTTTTAATGCCACCAACATAGGCAAATCTTGTCCATCAGGTAGGATACATGCAAGAGAGTGGTCCTGTGATAAGACTGTAGCAGGAAGGGAGTCCCTTCCAGGTCTAGTATGCCATACTTTTACTCCTCTCCCCATAGGGGTTGCCAAAGGGTCTATATATAGTGCTACTGGGGGTGCATGCACTGGCCATAATGATAAAACAAAACTCTCCAGTAAGATGCTCCTACCTTCTTGCCTTTCAGGATATACTACTGCGACTTTTGGCGGCCACTCTGCTGTTATTCCAGGAATACTCAGGAGGCCAGCTTCCAGGCCTTGTCCCCAGGGTGCCAAGAGAGCCAGCCATCGTTGGTACATGTGTCGAAAGGTTCAAGGCCATGTTTACTCAATGGAGTCTCCGGGATTCAGTGCAGTTGGTGCTGGCAGCAAGATGTTATTCTGGTGGCCAAACCTCAGCTTCAGTGATTCTTCCTTGGTTTGCACTTGCAGTTGTATAGCGGAGGCAGCCATATGTGTTAACATGTCTACAGGGCTCAGGGCTCCCTTTCAGGGTCTCTCATTCAAACGTCGTAGCACGGTCCATAAGCGGACTGACCATCCCCATAGACTATTGGTATCTGACTTTAGTCTGGATTCTAACAAGCCATTGTGCCTCTCTATCATGCCTGCTGCGGTAGGATTGTATGGCACATGAAACTTCCACTTAATTCCCAGCTGTCACACTGATTCTTGCAGTGTATGTCCAGTAAATTGGGTGCCCTGATCACTCTCAATTACCTGTGGTCGGCCATAGGCAGCAAAGAGATGCTCCAGGCCTCTTTTGGTCATCTGCTGGCTGCACAATAGGTAGGAAAAGCAACCAGAAGTCCAGTAGCTGTGTTCACACAAGTCATCGCATACCGATATCCTTCTGACACAGGTAGAGGCCCAATATAGTCTATCTGCCACCTGATGAGGGGTATAGGCCCCTTAGCTATTGTCCTATGTTGCTGTGGAACTCGGTGTAAGTCCCTTTTGGAGCACAGGACACACTCCTGCCTGGCTCTACTAACTTCTTCGAAGGTCAAAGGCAAGCCCCACTGATGGGCTACAGCCCACATTGTCTTTTGCCCTGCATGCACCAAACACTGATGTAGCCATTGGGCTACATCAGAGGCAGACTTTCCTTCTAAGCAATGTATCTGGGCCAATTTATCTGCTTCATAATTTCCTGGGGATGCCAGTGGCAAATGACCTGTCACATGGTATACTGTAATTATTTTAGTCTGACCACAGGCACATAAGTCTTGCCACAATTCTTGCCCCCAAAGGGGTTGGTGACCAACCAGCCAGTTGGCATGGTACCAGGTAGGTAGCCACAGGGTCAAGCCCTGATAGACAGCCCAGCTGTCAGTGCAGACAACTATAGGGGAGGGCTCCTAGCTGATCACAAGCCACACAACCCACAACTCTGCCCACTGGCTGCTCTTCCCCTCACCATCTTCCATCCATATTGTCTCAGTCTTAGGATGGCCCTCCATTTTAGGGGCTGCCCATGGCTGGAGCCATCTGTGTACCATGCATCTTTGGGTATAGGGGCTCTTCCCTCCCAGTAGGGACTCTCTGTTACTAATGGTTCAAAAGCAAGTTCTTCCTGCTTTTCCCTAGTATATGTCACTGGCTCCAACAAGCATTGGAGTTCTTCACTCAAGGGGCTACTAGAAAGGGCACTACACTGCTGTAGGTAAGCACCCCACTTGGCTAGTGTGGGTGTTTGTGCCACATCACTCCTTGGCTTTTGGGTCCAGTCTCGTACCCACCCCAAGGTGGGATAGGTGGTTATTACCTTTATTGGGGCCATTCCAGTGATGGGTTCTGTAGCCAGCAAGGCATGATACATGGCAGCCAGTTATTTTTCTATCAAAGTGTAACACATCTCTGCTCCTTTCCAGAGTTGTGACCAGAATCCAGTGGGTTGGTGAGTTCATTCAAGCTGCTGACAGAGACCCCAGCCATAACCGTCTTCAATCACATGAACATCCAGCTCACAAGGCCTCCATGGGTCTATCACACTCAAGGCCTGCACAGCCTTGACTGCCTGTTTTGCTGTAGTAAAGGCAGATGCACATGTCTCATCCCAGTCCCACCTGATGCCCTCTCATTCCAACCGGTATCAGTATTTCAGAATTTGTGCTAAGTGCAGGATAAACACTCTCCAGTAGCCTAGAAGACCCAAAAACTCCTGTAGCAATGCTACAGTTGTGGGGGTAGGAAAGGCCTGGACTTTATCTATAACTGCTTCTGGTATAACTTTGGTCTTACCTGACCAGACGACCCCCAAGAATTTGACAGACAAACCAGGTCCCTGAACCTTGGTGCTGTTCACAGCCCATCCTTTCTCCTGTAAATGTTGCAGCAGTCTAGGTGCTGCACCTTCTAGATCTGAAAGAGAATCGGACGTGAGCATGGCATCATCAATATAATGGTACAGCCGCACCATTGGCAGTTTCTCCCATGTAGCCAAGTCCTGGGCTACAAGTCCCTGACAGATGGTGGGGCTGTGGAGGTATCCCTGTGGGAGGATGGTGAAAGTCCATTGCCATCCTTCCCACATGAAGGCAAACTGTTCCTGACTTTCCTGCTCAATGTCAATGGAAAACAAGGCATTAGCAAGATCTACCACATAATGATATGTTCCTAGTTCATGGCTGAGGGTATCCATCAAGCCTGCAATAGAGGGAACAGCAGCATGAATAGGGGGTATGACCTTATTCAGTTCTCTGTAATTCACAGTCATACGCCAGGAGCCATCTGACTTTTTTACTGGCCACACTGGGGAACTGAATGGACTATGGGTGGGCTTTATAATACCCACCTTTTCCAGCTCCTTGAGAGTTTCTCCAATCTCTTTATGCCCCCCAGGCGGTTTGTATTGTTTGATATTAGTCACCTGCTGAGGTACAGGGAAATCTATGGATGGGTGCCTAGCTTGTCCCCTCAGAACTGCCTTCACCACATGTACTCTCAGTCTGAACTCACCTGCAGTGGTCTGCAACCATAGACCCTGCAGGATATCAATCCCCAAAATAAACTCAGGGATAGGAGATATATACACAGTATTCTCTTTTGGGGGTAGACGCCCTATTCCCAAAGGGATTCGGGCTTTTTTCACTCTGATACCCTTCCCCCCATCCACCTATGATAGTGGGGTCCCATGGAACTGCTCAGTGTTACCATGAATCAGTGAACATTCAGCCCCAGTGTCCACCAGGGCCAGGACACATTGTATGTTCGCTGGGGACCAATGGATAGCTATTTCAACATGTGGCCTCCGGTCCCCTCCTGGTCCCTCAGGGCAGGTAAATTGACCTTCCCCTCAGTCAAACCGTGTTCCCCAATCACCTTCCTGTGTGGCCTCAAGGGAGGTTGGCTCGCTTTCCAGCAGTAAGTCTTGCAAACACACAGGCCGGACTCGTGGCTCTGTCTCTGACCTCTGCCTCTTTGGTCTTAGTGGCTGGAACTGCTGCTCTGGTTTCAGTTGTTTCCATAGCTCTAGTAAGATCCTATTTGACTTCCCATCTAATTTCCTTCCCTCTGCCCCTGCCCATATTAAATCAACCCACATCTGGGTCCTGGTAACCTTCATGGGGCCCTGTAAATTCTTCTTGTGAGCAACAGGTCTTATTTCTTTCTGAATTCTCGTGGCTTCAGCCTCTCCTAAGTCTGCTACTGTACGTGTTACCTCGCTTATGGGATGCCCTAAGTGAGGGGAAAGAATGGCCACTAGAGACCCAAAGAGGGATGTAGGAGCCATTTGAAGTACAATATTTCTCATCCCAGTAGTGAAAATCTCTTCATCTGGGCCATAACTCTCTGGACTATAGATGGCATTTCTCATGCCTAGCTCTCATAGCACCTGTTGGAGTTCAGCATATGTCTGCCACCTAACAGGAGAGGATGGTAGATCACCCGGATTGGGTCACACAGCACGAAGTGCAGCCATAAACCAATCGAGGAGGGAGTGACTCCCTGGGGTCTGATGTGCATTTTGTAATTGCTGCCTCAAGGCAGGCTGCACTGTCAGGAAAGACAGCTTTCCCATCTCTGACCCCGACAGAACAATTCCACCCACCCCTAAGTCCCACAGATTCAGGAGCCAAGCTGATATTGACTCTGAGGACTTTTGCCTAAACCGGGAGCCTAAATCCACCAGCTCAGCCTGAGTATAGGGGTGGACCATAGAGTGCTCCACGACCTGGGGAGGGGGCTGCTCCTCTCCTTGGGGAACTTTCAGCTGCTGGGTCTTTACAACCACTGGGCGTGCTTTTAATACAGGAGGCACCATTGCCTCCAGCATCACCTCTTCATCTTTCTCCAGCTCCTCCATTTCTGGGGCTGATGGCCCCTTTCTCTCCCCTCCCCTGAGTGCCTCCTCTACTACAACCTTTACCTTTTCTACTGTGCCTCGCAGCAATGCTACCTCAGTCTTCAGAAGGTCTCTTACATTCACCTCAATGCTTCACAGCTGATGTTCTTGTACCACCTCCGCCTGTGCTTCCCTCAGGAGTCATCTTTTTCCTTGATGGTCTCTTCCTCCTTCACAACACCTGGCAGCACTGCCAGTGCTCTTATATCAATGCCATCTCTTTCTTCAGGGAATCTACAAAAGTTTGCAGCTCGTGTTCTTGTGCCGCCATTTCTTGGGTCTCCTCTGTAGACTTTTTTAATACTGTGAGAAGCAGCCAACCCACAGTCCCTGCTGCCTCACGGGGACTCTGCTTCTCAAAGGATCTGCTTTGAGAGGTGTCCCGTACTGCCTCAGGTGTCACCTCCACTTGCCTGCAGTCCTGGGATGGGGCCCAGTCCTCTAGGAGGCAAGCCACCTCAGACCACATACCCATTGGGGGACGATCCACTGTTTCCCCATTCACAGGGGCAGCCTGCTGAAGCACCCCTCCCATAAGGGCAGCTTGTCTTTTTCCTTGGTCAACAATGAACCCTGCTGACTTTTTCCAGTTGTCTTGCCAATGGGTTTCAGCCCTGGGCAAGTTCACTATGGATTCAATGCGACCAAAGAAATTGGCAGCAGAATGTTCTTTGGGGTGAAAGGGTTTATTACCCGGCTTGTTCTCCCAGCGGTAGGTAGAGCACTAGCATCTCTGCCTCTGCCCAGAGCACAGGGCCGAGCTCTCTATATAGCACAATAATAGCTTATTGCCTAAAGGTGTGGAAGCAGTAGCCCAGCAACAGGCCAGTTATATCATCAGGTGGTTTATGTTCCGTAAGGATCCTGGCCATAGGAACCCAACTTCCCCACAGCCTCTTTGGATAGTTTCTGTTGTTATATCTTCAAATTCATTAATCTGTTCTTCTATAATCTCTAATATGCCCTTAAACTCATCTGGTAATTTTATTTTTTAAATTTCAGTGTTTTCATTTTTGGAAGTTTGATTTAGGTCTTTCCTACATATTTTATATCCCTACTTAGTGTTCAGTCTTCCCTCTAGCTACTTGAACAGTTAGAATACAGTCATAATAACTGTTTTAATGTCCTTATCTACTAATTTTATCATCTGGGTAGTTTCTAGGTCCTTTTAATTTGTTGATTTTCCTCCTCCAGTTGGGTTGTCTTTTCCTGCTTCTTTTCATGACTGGTAATTTCTAATGTTTGCCAAACATTATGAATTTTATATTGTTGGATTAGCTATATTTCTATTTCTACAAATATTCTTAAGCTTTGTGCATAGATCCAGTTAGTAACTTGGAAAACGTTTTATCCTTCTGTACCTTGTTTTTTAACTTTTGCTACACCGGCCAAGAGCAGCATTTTGACAATGGCTAATTTTGCTCTATTACTGAGGTGAAACCCTTCTTAAAGGCTATTTCATGCTGCATGAATTATGAGGCTTTCACACTTGTTGATGGTAAAAAAAAATGATTTGCATACTCATATTTTGGGGATTGTTGTGTCTAATTGTGTCAGTGGTTATATTCCCAGCCCTGGTTAATTTTCTCAAACGAACTTGTCAGTACCCAACTGATAGACTTGAGGGAGACCTTCTATGGATCTCTGGAATTCTCTTTCTGCATCTTTCCTTTCCAGTATTCCGTGATGCAAATCTGTCTAACTACCATGGCCTCAAACTCCCAATTCTGTCTCTTCAGTTTAGGGCTACTGGTCTTGCCTGAGCTCGTTGTTTCTTCATGATGGTCTGAAAATCATCTCCAGGCAGTAAACTGGGCTTATAGGGCAAGCGGGCCTCACCTCACTTTTTTACTGTCTCTCAGAGATCACTACCCTCATTTCCAGAGGTCCAAGGTCTTAAAACCATTGTTTAAAATATATTTCTGATTTTTTTCATTGTTTCAGATGAGAGGTTAAATCTACTCTTTCTAACACCATCTTGGTTAGAATCATGTCTTCTACTTTTTTTATATTGAACAAAATAAGTAGGGCAGATTTCTCGATTTTCTGCTTCATTAATAGGAAAGTAACATTCAACATTAGGTAAAATTTCCAAAGGATGCTAAGCTAAATATTTCATCTTAAGTTAAATGCAGTGGATAAATAAAGTGATTAGTTGGGATATCATAATTATCATTTGTTGTTAAATATTAATTTAAAATACTGATTTAAATA
Organism: Phataginus tricuspis; assembly: GCA_029783875.1. NCBI lineage: Eukaryota > Metazoa > Chordata > Mammalia > Pholidota > Manidae > Phataginus > Phataginus tricuspis. The sequence goes on along the minus strand of JAQQAC010009165.1, from coordinate 13,962,938 downwards.
TAACCTTATGGTAAAAATCTAATTTTGAGCAAATTGAAATTATATAGTACTTTTATATTTATAGGGACCAGGATGAAAGAAGTTTTAAAAATGATTAATTCCACAAAAATAAAATAACAAAGATGATTTAAAAAACAAGGAAATTCAATAAATAGCAAAATTAAAATAAAATGAAATTTTTGAAAATTTCACAATTCATGCAGTGAGCTAATTTCCTCTGAAAACAATCTCCTAAATTGAATTTTAAATATTAATAATCTAGCAATCAAAGGTAAAAATTTAATGGACTGTAAGTAAACCCAACAACTTAAAACAAATAATAAAAAAAAGTAGAATTTAAGACTAAGGAGGTATATTAAGTGTCATCCACAAAATTATAATAGTCATAATCATTTACACCACAATCTTAAGTTTTATCATACTTAGAGGAAAAAACTAGAATAGTTATATACAATCAGCATGAAATATGCTAATAAATCTCAAAATTTGACAATTAAAAAGATGAAGATACATAGTTAATTAACATAATAATTAATTCTAGTGTCCCTCTGTGTGTTCACCATATATTCATCAATCTTCATCTATCTCTCAATTGATACAGACCTTGGAGGTGCAGCTCATACCCAAGATAGAGACCAGCCTTTCTGAGGTGGAGCAGACAAAGCAGGGAAAGGAGAGACGTGGGCAGAAAGAACAGCAGTAAGGCACCGATCTTAAAAAATATGCTTCATTCAAGACTGAAAGTACAGAACTGAATCAGTATAAAAGGAACAGGGGATGCTGTCAGCAAACAGACTCTGAAGAGATAGGTAAGGAGCCAGATCAGCAGGGCCTTTTATGCTACCAGATTGCTTAAGTTTTGATCTTGGCAGTAAGGATGCAGCATGTTTGTTGTATACCTCACGAGCCTTGGATGCTACCTGACTTAACTCCGAATCTGACTTATACTCACTAGTTATATAACCTATGTAACTACTTAAAGTTTCTGGCCCTCAGCCCTTTCATGAGTAAAATGCGGGTAAAAAAAAATACTTAACTTTCAGTGTTGCTGTGAGCACTATGAATTATGTAAAGTGGGGCATATGATTGCTACACAATAAATATTAGCTATTTATAATATTATTATATATTACATACATATGCTATATAATATAAATTAGCTATTGATAATATTACTCTTTTTGAAGAAGAGGAGTGGTAAAATTTTTCCTTTAAAAATTGTTGCATCTTCAACTATAAAATGTGAGAGATGGAAGATCAGTGGAGACACTTTTGATCATCAGTGGAGACACTTTTGATAATCAAAGTGAGCAATTTTATGGATCTGATGAGAGTAGTCTAGGGGGTTATGGGACACGATGACTGACTCAATGTGGGGAGTAAAGTAGAGAGAGAGTAGCAGTTTCTCCTTAAACTGATTCCCTTCAAAGGGGTTGCGTTAGTAGAAGCAGGTTCACGAGTAGTAATAATAACAGCACTTAATATAACACTTGTGCCAGGAATCTAGTAACTGCTATAAAAGTGCAACTATTATTCAATCTTCACAATCAACATGTCTTGTGAGTGCGGAAACTGGGCCATAGAGAAATGAATTTACCTACTTTTCATCATTTAGCTGGTAAATGGCACAGCTGGGATACAAACCCAGACAGAAATGTTCCATTAGCAAAGTTTTAACCACTCTACTCCACTGCATAATTATGAAAATGGTATAGAATATGTAGAGCAGATGAGACAATCAATGTTCTGAATCTTTGTACCAAAACATTTAAAATATTGGTCTCAGTTTCCTCATCTGTAAGTTGTGACTATAAGAATAAATAGTTTATGACTATCTTTCATTTATAAGATTCTATTAAATTTAATTTGATAATGGTAAACAGACAACTCATGACATACAAATAGTTAATAGCAAAGCGTAACTGGGAAGGTATGACTCTAAATGCAAAGACTGTTTTTATGTAAGGAGTGAGGTGTGATGGAATTGTTTTGCTTCAGTTTTGTTTTGTTCACAGTAAATATGACCACATGTTATAGGCGAGGGTGGGAGTGAGCTTGTCTTTCTCTCCATCACTGTTCTTCTCCTACCTTGAACCTTATAACACCATGTCACCCCTTGAAACAATTTTCACAACAGAAAAAAAATATGACAGTAATCTCTCCTGAAGTTTTATTTTTTTGCCACAAAACACACATTAAAAAATGGGTTGTATAATTACTTTAATTATAAAAACTTTTTCAAAGTGCACAGTAAAATAAAAGTAAATAAATGCATACCCATGAACTATGAATTATGGAATAAAGACCATCATGACTACTTCAGTGCCAGTCTCTTCCTTTTCATTGATCTCTCTTTTATTCACCCTCTGTGGTTCATATTTCTGAAGGAAAAATAAAGAACAAGACAGAGGAAGTACCTGCAAAGAAAGTAAATCTAGCTGTAAGAGGAAAAGCCTAGAGACAGACAAGAAGGCATAGGGAATAAAGAAAGAAATGCTGACAAAATCGAAAAAAAAAGAACAAGATGAAAATAACTAGTGACAAGAGGAATACTGAATTATGAGAAATTGCATGACTGCAGTAAATTAAAAATTTGAAAATCAGAAAATACAATGTTAAGTTTTTTCAAAAATAGTTGCTTATGTGGCTATTTTGTGTACCAGGTTTTGATGTTAAGGATTTTAATAGCATCACTTGAACACCCCAGACTCTGTACCATCAGTGCAAGAATAACTGATGAGAGTGCTATTGTTGTTCTGCCTTTGTGTTCATCTAAATGTGTACAAGATGATTTGTTATGCAAACTAGATGTAAATTAATCCATTGTGGCCTAAAGGCAAGAGACTCAGTGCTATCATATGCACCTAGGGCAGGCAGTTAGGAAACATAAAAGGAATATTAACTACTGAGCGTGTGTTATAAAAGAGGCCAGTCTGATGGTGATTTCATTGGTCTGGAAGCTGTTCAAGGTAGAGCCCTTTTCCAAATGTAATTCTATCTGTTGTGTTGCACAAAGCTACAGTTAATTTATCTTTTTCCATCAAGATCCAAATCACATGTAATATAATCGCCTTTATAAGTAGGACTATCCATCATGACTGATGATGCAAAGATGAACTGGATAGCCAAAGGTCTGATGCACTTATCTTTTACAGAATGAAAGGAAAGAATGTCTTTTGCACAATATATAATAAATTTCTAATAAGTAGAAATGTTTTAAATTCTTCAAATAGTTCAGTTTTAATCAGTATACATTGGCTATCTCTAACTTACAAATAGATTGAGTTTTAGCAATATATATCAATTCAGAAGATATTTTCATAGAAGATAATGTCAAAACTGTAGATAAATGTAAGATAGGTTCTCGGAGATACCAAGGAGGTACTAAGAATTTGGGGTTCAAGATGCTTATTAGTTTTTAACACCTGTGAAATGAAGAAGAAAATAGAAATGGTCAGAAGGAGTCAGTCCAGACAAAGCCCCAGCCAAGCCACTGGGGAACTTAGATGAGTACTGCCCATTGCAAGGTCCCTGTAGGTTGAAAATCACAGACCTTTTTATCCCTGCCTTGCTCAGCCAGTGAATGTGGACGCCACAGGAAAGGTGTGACCTTGAGTGCACTATTTTCTACAAAGGAGACAGACCCTAAGGAGCGGACAGTCAGAGGCTATCTGCTGAATGCATTCCCCACAGCCGAGCAGTGGGTTCTTCCTGGAAATGGGATCTGGGTGACACATACTCACATCTGCCACAATAGAATAAGCAGGGAAATTTTTTTCTGAACAGAAAACTGAAAGAAATACAAAACTGAATTTTGCCAGTGAATAAAATAGTGTATCAGAGGTGGAAGGAATAGCAAGTGCAAAGACCCGGAGACAAGAATGTGGTTGATATTTGAGGAACAAGAAGAAGAGTAGCCAATGTAACTTAAATAAAAGAATAGAGAAGAATAATATCGGAAACAGGGTTGCATGTGGGCAGGGCCAAAGATTACTGATATTAAGTGTGATGAGAGAGTTTTAACAAGAAATGACCTGACTCACGTTTTTAAAATATTTCTGTGGCTGCCTCATAGAGAATTGGGTGGAGAGGAAGCAGGGAGATAGAGCTGAAAGCTATTACAGTAATCCACCAAGACATACTGACAGTTTACACTAGGATGATAGCTGGCAAGGTGGTGAGGTTTGGTCAGATTCAATTATAGTTTGGAGTTCAAGCCAACAGAATTTGCTTGATGTGGAAGTATGTATGTGAGAGTGAGCCATCAAAAAGGATCCCTAGTATTTTTGTCCAGGAAACCTGGGTGAAGACTAGTCCTCATCTGAAGATGTTGAACAAAGATGGTGATCACAGTCTCAGATCACAACTGGATCTGAAATATGTCCTGTTAGACATAGTAAATTTGAGTAGAGATGTTGAATCAACTACCAAATAGTCAAGTAAAATTTCATGGGAGACGTCACAGCTAAACATTTAGATGACACTGAAAGTCATGGAAAAGGACAGGATGATAACACCAAAGGTGAATGTTAATAATAAAAAGAAGACATGATGACTGAGCCTTTTTTAGCTCTGTATAAGTCAGTATCAGCTTGGTTAAAATGTAATTAATAGCTTCCTTATTCCTCACTATACGTGCTTAAAGTGAGTTAGCTGGGGGTTGTGTACACCTTGTCTTTACTCAAGGACCCTAATTAATTTCACAGTTGCCATTACTATGGGATTTTGTAGGCTACCGTGGCAGAAGGAAAGAGAATGTGGTAAAGCATGTACAGGCTTTAAGGCTTCTGCCCCTTAAGTAACACACATTGCTTGCACTTACATTTCAGTGGCCCAAAGTAAGTCATCTGGCTGTATCTAACTGGGGAAGTGTAATTCTAACGTGTCTTGAAGAAAAGTTCAAATATTTGTGAACAGCGCTAATGACTTCAAAAACATTTCAAACTTTTGAGGTAAATAAAAGATGATCCAACAAAGCATATTGAATAAAAGTGGCCAACTGTGCTTATAGCACAGAGAAGACAAGTAGTGACTCTATAGCATCTTACTATGCTGATGGACAGTGACTGTAATGGAGTATGTGGTGGGGACTTGATAATGAGGGGAATCTAGTAACCACAATGTTGCTCATGTACTTATATATTAATGATACCAAAATAAAAAAAAAGTGGCCAACTATGTAGGAAGAAAATGAGAAGGTTGAAAAAATATTTGAAGAATAAATCATGACCTATTTTATCATACCTCTGTGATATGATATCTCTATGACAAGTCTATGAAGCAACAACTTGTTTTGTACAATATATGAAGCCAATTACAGTTTCTGGTTCCACATGTAAGGAGCTTGGAAGTCGCCCTCCTAACGAGTAAAAAGCTGAACAAGACGGAAAAATCAACAACTTTTCTTGGATCTGTAAGACTGCGTAGGACACAGTGTAAGCTACTGCTCCCTGGTTTGGAAAATATGGACAGGCAAACAAAGGAAGTCACAGCTTACCAGACAGAGGCTCTCCGTGCTGTGAGAATCAGTGCTGGGTAGGAAAACCTGAACTGCAGTTGATGAATTGCTGAAAGCTCAGTTTGGACAAGACAGAGAGTTAAAAACTCCAAGGGCATGCAATCATAGGGAGGCCCCCACCATATTGTGAGATTTATTCCAGGAGCTTGACCAGAATATGTGAGGCAAACAAGAGACGGTCAGTGGAGAGATTAGGGAAAAGCCTCCAGGGAGTCCAGGGAGTGATGATGAGGACAGCTGTACAAAGGACAGGAGACGGGATATGTGTGTGCTAGACACGACAGTCAAAACATTCACTGGGCCAACATCTCCTAACAAGAAAAAGTGCTTGTCTGTCAGAGGCAGCCCAGGGGGGCATATTTGATACTCAGTGACCCTGCACCCCCTTGGCACAGCTGTCTGGATCAGGCATGCACACATCACTCAAGGAGAACTAATTCATGCTGTGCATAGAACTAATAGCTGGCTAATAAGATTATTGAACTAGAAAATGAGTTTGAGGAATTAAAATAATAGACAAATTAGAAACTATTAAAATCAAGAAGTAGGAAGAGATTTCAGGGGCAGGCTGCACCCAAGATAATTTTTAGAAGGAGAGGCTACTTTTAAATTGAAATTTGAGTTAAAGAAAAGACATATAATCTAAAAGAAGACAAAGCCTTTCACATACGTAAAGAAGGAATCTCTGCAAAGGCACAGAGAATAAATTAATAGGGATAATGGCAATGAAAGCGAAGACCTTGGAGCTCCTATATACAGAGCTCATGTTATGAAGCCTGGCTACATGGCATTTCCTGTTTTCTGAATCCCGAGAAATCACTCTCTCCATGCCCTTTGTTGTGCTGGGTGTGCCAGTATATGCCCTATGTAACTTGAGGTAATTTTGGTTCCTCGAATCTAAGATCCTGTCAGAAAGAAGGTGAAGAAAAGAAATGGTGAAAACCTTCCATTGGGACTATGGGGTCAGTAGACAAAGTCAGAGGTGGTGAGGTATTGTTTGGCCATCGTTTTTCTCTACCCTGCCCATTTTATGTTCTCACCTACTTTTGCATTTTTAATTGCAAGTTCGTGTAAGACTTGGAGGAATGCCATCAGATCCCTATTTTGACATGGGAATCAAGTTGCTCATATTATCACTGCCAGAGGAAAACTCTAGGCTCTCTTTTCCATCATTCACCTCAAATCCAAGAGGATCTAAGTTCAAATATGAGCTCTGTCTCTTATACCTCTATGACTTATGGCTACCTCCCCATCTGAAAAATGGGAACAATTAATATCTTTCACCTTTCATTTTGGCTCTGAGGATTAATAGCTGCAACATGGCACTTAGTGGTATTCAATTCATTGTAGCTACTCGTTTTTTATTACTAGAAAGCATTTAATTCCTTTCAGGTCTCCAAGGCTGGGGAGAAGGAATGGGATGAAGAATTAGTGGTTGGCAGATTCTCATTCTGAAAGGGAATCAACTGAAGTTAATGTTAGGAAGGAAAAATTTCATCCTTTCTCAAGAAAAACTGTATAGAGAGGATCTCTTAATATTCAGACACTAAGAATGAAGCATTTATTTTGTACAAGTGTGGACTTGCTTATATTTCAGACTCTAGACAATGCAAGGAAGTTTTTCCTGACATCTTGTTTACTCAAGACTTGAAGCCTTTTAAAAAGTTACTATGGGGATAAAATGAACTTTTAGCCTTTCCTGAATATTACAGGTAATTTTTACATAGGCAAAAATAAATTTACTCAGCACTTAAGTAATTTGTTTCCTCTTGAAGAGCTTAGAAGTAATTATTTGAATAATACAGAAATTTTAATAGTATTTTTAGCTATCATATTTTAAATATGTAGACTAGAAACAAGCAACCTTTATGGAATATCTTATCCTTGTCACAGCATGTTACTTACTCAGGAAGATACTAACTTATTCAAAGTGTTGTACTTCTAAAGTTTGCTAATCATGTTTTACTATATATGAGTAAATTTTTACTTTATATATTTTTTCCTTCAGAGCCAGGACACCCAAAAATTTCAGTTGTATTTCCTTATACTCCTTGTGGGCAAAATTGCAGTGTTTCCAGAATCTCTCTCCTGGCCTTAATGCATCTCCATATTAATAGGTGATTATGAGGGCCTGGAGAGGCAAGTGTATGTGGGGACCAGAAAGGGTTTTTTTGGCCTCTGCCAGACCTGGGTGAGTGGGAGTGGACAACTTCTTGTAATAAACAGGTTTCTCCCACTTTATTTTTCCCTTTGACTGATTTTGGCTTCGAACGTTTACTTGCCCCAGGCTGGGAACACATTTTCCCCCAAGTTACAGTGTGGTATTGGAATATGGTCACAGTGTTCTTCCATTCTCCTGGCATCTATTTTCTATCAGGCTTTGGGTATAACTCTGTCATGTTTCTGTACCTTTACCAAATAGTTTGGAGTGAGCTGGAATAATTTATGACCACTAACATAGCTGTCACTTGCTCCTTTGAGACTAAGTTGTTTTATATTAGCTTTTCTTGTTTTCTGAAAGTTTATGGAGCATCAGAATCTATGCAATAAAGTTAATGTTTCTATTGCTTGGATTACTTTTATTTCTCAACATAAATAATAAGATTCCAAACAAGAATCTAAACATGGACCCCACCACTGTGGCCTGATTATTCCCAGTCTCTGGCTGAGCCAACACTTTCACTTTCCCTCTTCTCATTTCTTCTTGCTTCTTTTCGCCTTCCTTCTCCCCTTCTTTCTCTTTCTTCTTATCCTGCTTCTCTTCCTCTTTCTCTTTGAGATACAATTGACATATTAGTTTCAGGAAAACAACATAATGGTTCAACTTTTGTATATATTGCGGAATGATCACCACAATAAATCTAATTAATGTCCATCACCACACAATTACAAAATTTTTTTCCTCTTACTTCCTCTTTCTTTCTTTTTAAAATTATGTCATATGGCTGTAGCTAGTTGCAAGGGAAAGTGAGTATTTAGTTGCTCCAACCAACAAAATCAACATACTATTGGCAAGAAAAAAGGCAATGGATGTTGAGCAAAAAGCTTAATGTGTTGCACATATTATGTTCACTGTGCTGTAATTATTTTTGCTTGTTTCTATCCTGAATCAGAAGCCTTGACTTAGTGTCTAGAATAATGTTTACAACATAGTAAGTGCTCAGGAAATGTCGGTAGAATTTCAAAATGGAAGTTAACAATTTCATATGCTTTCTTTTCTCTAATATACTTTCAAAGCTAACTTTGTAAAGTAGCATATAATAAAAGAAAATCCAGAGAAAATAAACTAAAATTCTGTGTTTCTTAGAAAAGTCTTTGTTGATTCATTCTATCTCACTTGTTTATTAGCTTCACAGAACTACTATGAAATTCAGCCAAATCATTCATAAAAGTTACAATAGAATTTCATATCAGTCACCATTTTTACATAATCCTAAGTATCAGCAATAAAAAGGAAAAATAGCTGAAGCAGTTAAATGTGCAAAGGGAAGAATTAACAAGACTGAGAACACCCAGTGAGGATCAGCAATATTTGGGAATAAGAAACAAATCTACTTTCTAGAAGAGCAGATTTTGGGTATATCATACAATATACATACATAAGTCTATATGTTTCAATTTATACATTCATAGACAAACTATTTATCTAAGTTCCTGCTGTGTGTGAAATTAGAAAAACAAAATAAAATGACAGCATATGAAAACAAATATCTAGAAATCCAAACCTCAGGCTGCTTCTACAGGCTCTAATTATGCCTATATTTAATAAAGTGTTTTATTTTCAATGACGTGTCTCTCAGAAAATCATAAAGCTGAAGAAAATCCTTAAGGAGCAATAGTCCTGCCCAGCACTCACATATGACAGAATTGTAAACACTGCTGGATTTCATTAGGTGCCTGATATTTAATAAACAACAGAGTTAGCATCCATTTCCTTTCCATTAATATTTGCCAAAGGAGATAAACATTATTTCACTCTATCCAGAGATCTATTTCCTTACCATCAGCTTTTTAAAAACAACTAACTAAGGCCCAAAGTAGTGGTATTGAATTTTTATTTGTTTTTTTTTCTGTTGTGCAGTAGTTAATGATAACAAAATGCTTTGATTGTACCCTAAGGTAGTTATATTTGAAAAATATAATAAAATTCATTTCAATTAGGTAATATCCCTATTAGAGCTTGGTTAAATGAGGATTTTAATATATAACATTTTTTCCAACTCCTTAGGATATAAACTAAGAATATGGAAGCAGAGACACTTTCTCGTTTAACTCTTAAAGGTAACAGATATTTAGAAATGAAGTCTTCAGTATTCATTTTCATATTGGTTGGGAATATCTGCTGAGCATGGCATGGCCCAGATTTTAGATCTGACCTCTACTTTTGACAGGGTAAAGTAAAGACAGAAGGAGGCTGACATAAGCAGGGTAGAATGGGGGAACTGACCTACCTGACTAGCCAAACCCCAATGTCAAAATATATGATAATATAGAATTGTCTAAGTAAAGAGTCACCAAATAGGTGAAGTTCCATGATAAAGTAGGAGACTATCTTAACAGGTGGCAGGGAATAGTGAGGAAAACAATGGATCAGATGATACTTAGATAATCATGTCAGAATCAAGGTCCTAACAATGGACCATGATCCCATCTACTAGGAAGTCTACCTCAGACCTATCCATGGTCATAAGTATGAGGAAAGTTACTGGAATGAAAATTTAGGAACCATAAGTCAAGCACAGTTATGTGATCTGAAGTACCAGATGTGAACTCTGGAACCAGGAAGAAATACAGCTCATCTGATTATGCAGAGGTGATAGAACTATCAAACATACTCTGTACTTCCCCATGCCAAATAAGATATATAAATAATGCTATTTTTTTTGGCCACCATCCTTTCTTGACTACTATCATCTTTCTTCTTCACCCCTCCAAAGACTTCAAATCACTGAAGTAACTTTGACTCTAATTTGTACTCATTAATATCACCAACACATGATAAATCTCATAATCAAAGGCTTCAGTGTTCACCCTGCAGCATATATCATTGCAGATACTCCAACTGTACTGAAATCAACCCTTCTCTTAGCATCCATACACAGTTTTTTTCTGGCTCTCTTTTTCATTCTCATTACCTTAGTCTCCTTCACTGGCCCATTTCCTAGATTTCTAAGGCTTTCTCCAGGATTTTGACTTTTGCAGTTCCCTTCTATTCCTGTAATATCTCATTGGGCAATTTTATTTGTTCTTATGGAGTAACAGTGTTTTATTTGAGACTTCCTGTCTTAATTTTAGACTTCAAAAAGACAATAACTTATCATAGTTGTCAAGTATCCCATATTCCAAAATGAAATTCTATACCATGTGTTTCAAATGTGCAATTTATTTTTCACTGTATTTAGTTATCAGGAAGAAAATGGATATGGGACAGAACAAGCAGGTTATTCTAGGTAAATGTTACGCTGGAATTTTGTCTGATTTGTTAGAATTTTTCTAATAGCACCTGAGTTATTTCACATGCTTTTTTTTTATTAAGGTATCATTGATATACAATCTTACGAAGGTTTCACATGAGCAACATTGTGATTACTATATTCCCCCCTATTATTAAGTCCCCACCACAATACCCCATTATAGCCATTGTCCATCAGTGTAGTAAGATTCTACAGAGTCACTACTTGTCTTCTTGGTGCTATAATGCCTTCCTGTACCCCCCCTACATTATGTGTGCTAGTAATGATACCCCTAATCCTCTTCTCCTTCCCTTCCCGTCTGCCCTACCAACCCCGTTTCCCTTTGGTAACCACTAGTCCATTCTTGGTTCTGTGATTCTGCTGCTGTTTTGTTCCTTCAGTTTTTGCTTTTTTGTCATACTCCACAAATGAGTGCAATCATTTTGTACTTATCTTTCTCTGCCTGGATTATTTCACTGGGCATAATACCCTTTAGTTCTATTCATGTTGTTGCAAATGGCAGGATTTGTTTTCTTCTTATGGCTGAATAATATTCCATTGTGTATATATGCCACCTCTTCTTTATCCGTTCATCTACTGATGGACACTTAGGTTGCTTTCATTTTTTAGCTATTGTAAATAGTTCTGCAATAAACATAAGGGTGCATATGTCTTTTAGAATCTGAGAACTTGTTTTCTTTGGGTAAATTCCTAGGAGTGGAATTCCTGGGTCAAATGCTATCTCTATTTTTAGTTTTTTGAAAAACTTCTATATTGCTTTCCATAATGGTTGAACTATTTTAAATTCCCACCAGCAGTGTAGGAGGGTTCCCCGTTCTCCGCATCCTTGCCAGTATTTATTGTTCCTTGTCGGATGTTGGCCATCCTAAGTGGTGTGAGGTGATATCTCATTGTGGTTTTAATTTGCATTTCTATGATGATTAGTGATGTGGAGCATCTTTTCATGTGCCTGTTGGCCATCTGAATTTCTTCTTTGGAGAAGTGTCTGTTCAGATCCTATACCAATTTTTTAATTGGGTTATATGCTTTTGGGTGTCAGGGCATGTGAGCTCTTCATATATTTTGGATTTTAACCCCTTGTTGGATATATCATTTACAAATATATTCTCCCATACTGTAGGATGCCTTTTTGTTCTACTGATGGTGTCCTTTGCTGTACAGAAGTTTTTGAATTCAATGTAGTCCCATCCGTTCAGTTTTGCTTTTGTTGCCTGAGAAGATGTATTCAGGAAAAAGTTTTTCATATTTATATTCAAAAGATTTTTGCCTATGTTTTCTTCTAAGAGTTTTATGGTTTCATGACCTACATTCAGGTCTTTGATCCATTTCGAGTTTATTTTTGTGTATGAAGTTAGGCAATAATCCAGTTTTATTCTCTTACATTTACCTGTCCAGTTTTGCCAACCCCATTTGTTGAAGAGGCTGTCATTTCTCCATTGTATATCCATGGCTCCTTTATCATATATTAATTGGCCATATATGTGTGGGTTTATATCTGGACTCTCTATTCTATTCCATTGATCTATGGTTTTGTTCTTGTGCTAGTATCAAATTGTCTTAATTACTGTGGCTTTGTAGTGGAGCTTAAAGTCAGGAAGCGTAATCCCCCCAGCTTTATTCTTCTTGGCATAACTTTGGCTATTTGGGATCTTTTGTTGTTGCATATGAATTTTAGAACTGTTTGTTCTAGTTCATTGAAGAATGCTGTTGGCATTTTGATAGGGATTGCATTGAATCTGTAGATTGCTTTAGGCAGAATAGTATTTTGACAATATTAATTCTTCCTACCCATGAGCATAGGATGTATTTCCATTTATTGGTGTCTTCTTTAATTTCTCTCAAGAGTGTCTTGTAGTTTCCAGGGTATAGGTCTTTCACTTCCTTTGTTAGGTTTATTCCTAGGTATTTTATGCTTTTTGATTCACTTGTAAATGGAATTGTTTTCCTGATTTCTCTTTCCGCTAGTTCATCATTAGTATATAGAAATGCCACAGATTTCTGTATATTAATTTTGTATCTTGCAACTTTGCTGAATTCAGATATTAGATCTCGTAGTTTTGGAGTTAATTTTTTAGAGTTTTTTATGTGCAATATCATGTCATCTGCAAACAGGGCCAATTTAACTTCTTGCTTACCGTTCCGGATGCCTTTATTTCTTTATGTGGTCTGATTGCCATGGCTAGGACCTCCACTACTATGTTGAATAGAAATTGGGAGAGAGGGCATCCCTGTCTTGTTCCCAATCTTAGAGGAAAAGCTTTCAGCTTTTTGCTGTTAGGTATGATGTTGGCTATGGGGTTGTCATATATGGCCTTTATTATGTTGAGGTACTTGCTCTCTATACCCATTTTGTTGAGATTTTTTATAGTCAATGTATGTTGAGTTTTGTCAAATGCTTTTTCAGCATCTATGGAGATGATCATGTGATTCTTGTCCTTTTTGTTGATGTAGTGGATGACGGTGATGAATTTTTGAATGTTGTACCATCCTTGCATCCCTGGGATAAATCCCACTTGATCATGATGGATGATCTTTTTGATGCATTTTTGAATTTAGTTTGCTAATATTTTGTTGAGTATTTTTGCATCTATAGTCATCAGGGATATTGGTCTGTAATTTTCTTTTTTGTCTTTGCTTGGTATTCATATTAGAGTGATGATGGCTTCATAGACTGAGTTTGGAAGTATTCCCTCCTCTTCTATTTTCTGGAAAACTTTACAGAGCATGAGTGTTAAGTCTTCTCTAAATGTCTGATAAAATTCAGCAGTGAAGCCACCTGGTCCGGGAATTTAGTTCTTGGGTAGTTTTTTGATTACCAATCCACTTTCATTGCGGGTTATTGGTCTGTTCAGATTTTCTGTTTCTTCCTGGGTCAGTCTTGGAAGGTTGTATTTTTCTAGAAAGTTTTCCATTTCTTCTAGGTTATCCAGTTTGTTAGAATATAATTTTCATGGAATTCTCTAATAATCCTTTGTATTTCTGTGGTGTCTGTAGTGACTTTTCCTTTCTCGTTTCTGATTCTGTTTATGTGTGTAGACTCTCTTTTTTTCTTGATAAGTCTGGCTAGGGGTTTATCTATTTTGTTTATTTTCTCAAAGAAACAGCTCTTTTTTTCATTAATTCTTTCTATTTTTTTATTCTACTGAATGTTATTTATTTCTGCTCTGATCTTTATTATGTACCTCCTAGTGCTGAATTTGGGTGTCATTTATTTTTCCTTTTCCAGTTACATTAATTGTCAATTTAGACTGTTCATTTGGAATTGTACCTTCTTAAGATAGTCCTACACTGCTATATTCTTTCCTCTTAGAACTGCCTTTGCTGCATCCCATGGAATTTGGGGCATTGAGCTGTTGTTTTCATTTGTCTCCATATATTGCTTGATCTCTGTTTTAAATTGGTCATTGATCCATTGGTTATTTAAGAGCATGTTGTTAAGCCTCCATGTGTTTGTGGGTCTTTTTATTTTCTTGGCACAATTTATTTCTAGTTTCATACCTTTGTGATCTGAGAAGTTGGTTGGTACAATTTCAATCTCTTTTAATTTGCTGAGTCTCTTTTTGTGGCCTAGTATGTGATATACTGTGAAAAATGTTCCATGTGCACTTGAGAAGAATGTATATCCTGTTGCTTTTGGGTGGAGTGTTCTGTAGATGTCTGTTAGATAACCTGTTCTAGTGTTGTTCAGTGCCTCTGTCTCCTTATTTATTTTCTGACATGTCGATCTGTCCTTTGGAGTGAGTGGTGTGTTGAAGTCTCCTAACATGAATACTGCATTCTATTTCCACTTCAGTTCTGTTAGTATTTGTTGCACATGTGGGTGTTCCTGTGTAGGGTGCATAAATAATTATAATGGTTATATCCTCTTGTTGGACAGACCCCTTTGTCATTATATAATGTCCTTTGTCTCTTGTTACTTTTTTTGTTTTGATATCTTTTTTATCTCATCCAAGAACTGCAACTCCTGCTTTTTTCTCCCTATTGTTTGCATGAAATATCTTTTTCCATCCCTTCACTTTTAGTATGTGTATGTCTTTGGATTTGAAGTAAGTCTCTTTTAGGCAGCATAGATTGGTCTTGCTCTTTTATCCGTTCTGTAACTCTATGTCTTTTGATTTGTGAATTCAATCCATTTACATCAAATGTGCAATTTTGTGGTAAAAAAAATTTGATTTAAAGCTGTTAGTCTAGCAACTTCCTGAAGGATATAATATTGTTCAGCTTCATAGGGGAGGGTAAGTGCCAGCTTTTCCCTCAGCACAGCATCCAATACTTAAAATTTGTCTGTTCAAATTTTTAGGACTGTAAGCACATGTTGAGTACCTGAGATATTTAAAGACTAGAACTGGCTAAAAGAATATGGAAGTGACTCTGCTGGCATCCAGATTTTATTTTTCAGATGATTAGGAGCACCTGTTTATTTCCCAAAGCCCAGGAGCAAAGCCTGTAGTATACCAAAGAATCTGAGGAGGATATAGTAAGCTGCTAGCCAGAAAAAAACTTTACCTGCATTAAGGAATCTGTAGTCAGATGCTGTTGTAATATTCAAGGAATCCATAAAAAAGTACCCAAGACACTCAACTTGGAACCTGAAAGCGCAGATACCAGGTCACTCTCAGCAAGTAAGATGTTTATAGCCTCTTCTCCTTTCTCTCCCTCCAATCTTGGGTGAAGGCAGGAAAGATGAAGACAGTACAAAATGAATAAATTTAATAAATCCATCTCAGTGTGGGAAGAGGTAGACTTCTTAGGAAAGCCAGAGTTTGAGACTTATCAAGACTAGATTATATGTAGTCCATGGAGACTGTTCTAGAAAATAAAAAAAATGACCAGAAGGTTTTCTAGTTATCAAAGAATGGTCTAGAGAGGGATCCATTGGAGATATCATCCAACAGGTGGGAAAATTGCTCACTCTGAGAGTTTTAAGAGACAGTAAGAAAAAAGAATAAATTATTTTCTTCTTGTAAACAATAAAGTCTGACATTTTGATGTAAATTACACTAATAACTCTCAACACTTTATCTTCATCCCTTACCTCTCTTAAGACTCATATTTCTTGCTTCCTATTGACTATCTTCACCTGTTAGTCTCTATATTTGCTGGTATCTTAACTAGCATGTTCAAAAACAAATTCTACTCTGTAAAGCATGTGTGTTTTCCTATGTTTTCTCTCAATAATAGAAACATTGTAATCCATCCAGCCTAACATGTTAGCAGTCTCAAATTAACCTGACCCATATTTTTCCCATATTCCTGACATTTAATTCAAGTACTTTTTTGCCCCCCTGAATAAATTTTACTTCTAATCCTTTTCCTTCTCTCTCTCAATCCATTGACTAAATTCTACCCATCAGTATTCTTTGCCTAGACTTTTGAAATACTCTCTTATCTGTCCCTCTACTTTTAATATCATCATATTTTATCTTCCAAACTACCTCTGTAGTTCCATCTTTTTAAAGCAAATGTGATTATTGTATCCTTCTTTGCCTAGGCATTTTGCACAGAACTTCTTTCAACTAGAATTCTTTCTTCTGCTGGAGAACTCATAATATCATTCAAGAAGTCATCAGTTTCTGTGTGATAAGTAGGGTGATTCCCCAGCTCTATCTCTCAATCACGTCACTGCATACAAACAGCCATTATAACATGATTCACAATGAACTGTGATTATGTGTTGTGATTGGCCCTCTTCTCTCCAGAGGGTGAATCCCTGAAGTGCAGGGATCATTTTTGTCATCTCAATGCCTGTTTTTTGGATGAATGAACCCAATGATGGGTTACTACACGGATTACTAGACATACTTTCTCCACTTGTGGCTCCAACTGGGGTTATTCTTAAGACTTGGAGGTAAAGTTGAGCCTTTATATTTGATTCATTTGACCACTGTTAGGAATGGGTAGTTGAGCAAGATTGGGAAGACAAGGGCTCAAAACCAGACTGATCGTAGTAACTACCAGGATTCAGCAAAAATAAAAGCCATGCATTCATTTCAACTTTGTTTTTCTCTTTCCAATATTTTATCCTTGGTGTACTTTAAACTGGAGTTATCAGTTTGACACATTGTTGTGATTATTATAATTCACCATTGTGGATTTGATTGTTCAAAATCCTTGCAGTTTGTTAATAGATAATCATTTGCATGTAACCTTGTTGCTTTGCTTTAGTAGTCATTCAGTTCTTGAGAATACTGAGAATAAAGTGTTACATAAATGCTAAATAAGATTAAATAGCCAGCTTGGACTGAGTAACTGAGCACAGCTTTGTTTAGAAATTGAACAAAGATGACACCATGAGAAAATCTACCACAAAAATGTAATAATTCAGTTTATTATCCAAGCAAAAATGTGATAGCTTTTTATAATAACTCCTATAACTTTCATTTGGGGTATCTCTATAAGGAAAATGTATTTGCTTATTTGCTATAGCTTCCATCTAGTAATACAGTATTATATTTGGAAAAAGTAAGAAAGAGATTTCCCCATATATGTTTATTCATTTATGCCATGTTTAAGGAGTTTTAATGAATATATAAATTCCTGATTAAACAGCCCCACCATTAGGGGGTAACCAGAAATATTAATTCCTGATGTGTGATTAGATTATCACTTATATGAATTTCGGTCAGAATTTAGAAATTTCATCTAATTATCTAACATAAAGTGTATCTTCAAATGGCATATGATGGCAACAATCACTGATGCATGGGGTAGAAGGCATGACATTGTATTCTATACACAATACTGTTTCAAATTGCTGTCAGTGCAAAGTTAGGTAACAAATGCAACCTACTCAGTTATATATCCTTAACACCAATAATTTTGCTTCTGTAATAAATTAGTCAACAACAGAGATTCTGACCCCATGTTTCCCAGTATACTTAGCACAGCGTTAAAATAAATTAGAATTAGATAACAAATTACCTATTAAAATTTGTAAAAATGTTGTGGAAGCCTTGTCAAGGACCTACCCCTCTCTTGGATATTACAATTTCATCTTTCTTCTATTTCCTGTTACTGCAATCAGTCATCTTCATTACATGCTTAGTGTATGTAACAGTTGTCTCTTATTGCAGAGACCCTTTCCTTACTATCACTCCTCTTTTAAAGCATTAAATGGAAGAACATGAACAGTATGGCATTCATAGTTCAAGATTTCAAGGCAACCAGTTGTTTGCCTCATTTACTTGAGAATAAAGTAACTACAATACAAAACAACCATTTAATCAACATTTGAAACTAATAAAAATTTAGTTTTTAAGTTTAATAACTGGTATGTGCCTTCGCCCTCCATTAACTACCTCCCCACATCTATATATCTCTCTCTTCCACTCTCCATTCCCTTGTCTCCCTTATTTCATTTTTTTTCTACAAAATACATACATACACACACACACACACACACACACACACAATCCACAGGATAATCATGTATGGGGACTCTTGCACAAATAATAGCTAATCAATTCAGCAGCAGAGATCACTAGAAAAAATAATTTGAAAATTATCAGCTATGGACAGTAAAATGAGCTGATATGAAGAAAAGTCAAAACACTGTTAAGAGGTGGCTTATTTTTTAGAAAGGACCTGTCAAGAAGATACATATGGCACTATTCTACAAAGCTTTACTTTTTACAACATTGACTGTTTTAATGTGTGCTTTACTAATTTAATTCCAGTTATTATGGCTAGTACTGCCCATTAAGCAAAGCTGTGAAAAAGGTGAAAATAATCTTTAACATTTCCTGTCCTGTATTCTGTGATTCTCATCTTTCTTTGAGGGTCTAATAACCTATCGCTTTCTGCTCATACCCATTACTGCCTAGATTTTCACCTTTGGTACCTGAGCTATGCCTACCCTTCCACAATGCTCTGTGCGCTATGAAATTTAGCTTCTGCTAATATCAGTGTGTTTCATTCTTTCATGTACCTTCTAGCAGTCCTAATGGTTAATCTGAATAGATCAGGAATCTCAAATACGAGTAAATACCATAGGCAGGTATGTAGTAGTATAGAGTGAAATAAGAAATGTGTAAGATAATCTGAATAGTGAGGACTGAAGCAAAGTGGAGATACCAGCCATGTCTAAAATGGAAAGCCATTATTCAGCTATAGCCTGAGAGCACATGTAGAAAGGAAGGCCTAGGGTAAGATATTTAGTTTTTGTTTTTTAAAAAACAGAAGCCATAAATGTGGGCTTTCATGTGAAAATTCCAATCCTTTTGAAACACTGTGCAGGTATAAAACAAAGTATACTGTAGGCAGAATTCAGACTATGTGTCACTAGCTTGCCAGTTCTTTGATAAATGATTTTCAAATCAAGTTAATAGTTGCTTAATCTTTCTCTTCAGAGATGCCCAGTTTCATGAGAGAAACTAATACTTAAAAATAATTATAGCTTTCTAATGAGTGATAAAAATTGTAGAGGTGAAGGATCAATGGAGCCAAGAATGAAGGAAGGGAGTATTTATCAGCCCAGAATGTTCTGAGGGAGTGCTTCTTAGAGGAGGGGAGTCTAGATTAACAGAAGGTGTTTACAAGGGAATAAAAAAAATTATTTCAATAAGAGAGTTACATGTGGGAAGAGACAGAAAAAGAAAGAGCACCATGTACTGAGGAAAGACAAATTATTTAAGGTTCTTCCACAAAGAAATGGAACTGAAAATTCCAGACATAAGATTTTATTTCTGAGGGAGATTATTTTGGGCAGGAGGGCCTTTTGGAGTCCTCTTAATTTGACATAAATCCTTCTCTATTTTTCTCTATTTCCCTCTCCAGATGATTTTGTCATGACCTTGCTACTCCTTTAGATCAAAGGATATTCATTACATAGTTTTACAACAAATTTTATGGTCAAGGAAGTTAAACATTTACACTTGGAATATGGCAAGGTTACTCTTCACAGATATTTTATTAGAAGATACATTGCTTATTGTTCCAACGTTTCTCCTGTTTTTAAAACTATCTTTATCTTCTTTCAAGTACAAGTGAAATAATTGATTATGTAGTTATCTCAGTCATAGGGGGCACACATCTGTGGAGATGTAAGTTAGAAGCCCTTCAAAATCTTCATTGAAAAAACTGTTCACATTCATTCTCCCTCTCAAATTTATGCATAATGTAATAGTATCTATGAACAGAAAAATCTAGATGAAATCGTCATATAATGTATCACACCAGGAGTAATAAATAAATATAGTAAAAACATTGTGAAAATAACTAGTACATATGTTAATAAAGAAGGGATGTAGAGATGAGAGCTTGGAGAAATAAATAAATATGGAGTAGGTATTTTGAGCCAAACTTATCATTGATCATAAAATGTTTTATATTAATATATTCAGGGACTTCCGGGAAGATGGCAACGTGAACAGACCGGCAGAAAAATTCCTCCCAACATTATATTTATTCACGAAAACACAGCAAATACAATTATTCCTAAAAGAGAGACCAGAATACACAGGAAAGGGCACAGCATGCAGCTACACCTGAGAGAGGACTTGGCACCCGGCGAGGCAGGTAAGATACGGAGCCGCGACTGGGCGGGACCCGAGCGCTCCCTCACCACAACGCACCGGCGGGAAGAGAGGATTCAGAGCCTGAAGGGAGTAGAAGTCTGTGCCGGGAGCGCCGACACACAGCGCGCGGTGTAGCGGAGATTGGAGAGACAGAGGGCGCAGGGTCTCAGCAGGGAACGCGCCAGGCCCCCGGAAGGAAAAAGAAAGGGAAAAAAAAAAAGGGAAGAAAAGCGTGCGCTTTTTCTCAGCGGTCTTAAAGAGACAGGAGCCCAGTGGAGGGGCCGGATCTCCGTGGTAAACTCAGCCCAGCAGGCTGGGAGTCCTGGGGAACTTCGGACCCCTTAGCTGGCGGCTGGGAAAGGGTGGCCACGCTTAAGACTCCCACAGAGATCAACAGCCTCACATTCGATCCCACCCCGGCCAGAGCTATAAAGGGCCTTGCAGAGCGGCGCGGCCATGGCTCTGGAATAGTGGAGCAACAGTGCCACCTACAGCATTCACACAGAACCCACTCCCTGTGGGCGTGTTTTTTTCTTTTAGGTGTTGCTGCTTTTTCTTTTTCTTCCCTTTCTTTTCCTTTTTCTCTCTCTCTTTTTACTTTTTTTATTATTAGTAGTATTTTTTTCTTTTCTTCTTCTTCTTTTTCTCTCCTTTCTTCTCTTTCCTTTTTAAATTCATAAAGGGCCCAGCTGACATACATGACAACTACCAATAACCAACTCTATAGTCAGGAAAAGACAGAAGAATATGATAAAGACAAGACTTCAGACACACACCCATGAGAGAGAATCTGAAGGAATAGACATGCACAGTCTTCCTGAAAAAGAATTCAGAATAAAAGTCATAGCCATGCTGATGGATCTACAGAAAAATGTGCAAGAGCTGAGGGAGGAAATGAGGAAAGACAAAGCAGAAATGAGACAAGCCATCGACGGGCTTAAAAGCAGACTGAATCAGGTTCAAGACACTATCAATGAAATACAAAACAGGGAACAGGAATACAAAGAAGCTAAGGCAGAGAGAGATAAAAGGATCTCTAAGAATGAAAGAATATAAAGAAAACTGTGTGACCAATCCAAACGGAGCTATATTCGCATTATAGGAGTACCAGAGGAAGGAGAGAGAGGAAAAGGGATAGAAAGTGTCCTTGAAGAAATAATTGCTGAAAACTTTCCCACGCTGGGGAAGGAAATAGCCTCGCAGTCCATGGAATCCCACAGATTTCCCAACACAAGGGACCCAAGGAAGACAACACCAAGGAACACAATAATTCACATGACAACGATCAAAGATAAACACAGACTATTAAAGGCAGCTAGAGAGAGAAAAAAGATCACCTACAAAGGAAAACCCATCAGACTGTCATCAGACTTCTCAACAGAAACCTTACAGGCCAGAAGAGAATGGCATGATATATTTAACATAATGAAACAGAAGGGCCTTGAACCAAGAATATTGTATCCAGCACGATTATCATTTAAATATGATGGAGGGATTAAACAATTTCAAGACAAAAGAAAGTTGAGAGAGTTTGCCTCCCATAAACCACCACTACAGGATATCTTAAACGACTGCTCTAGAGGGAAGCACCCCTAAGGCTACAAAGATGTCACCAGAGAAAATAAAATCATAGCAAAGAAAGAAGACCATCCAAACACTAACTAAAGGCAAAGAATAAAACACCTAATATATAAAGAAAGGAGGAGGAAGAATAGGAAGGGAGAGGTAAAGAAACAACAGACGGTGTTCACAATAACTTAACAAGAAAGTTAAGTTAGATTCTTAGATAGTAAAGAAGCAACCCTTGAACCTTTGGTAACCACGAATCTAAAGCCAGCAATGGCAATAAGTACATATCTATCAATAATCACCCTAAACGTAAACGGACCGAATGCACCACTCAAAAGACACAGAGTAACAGAGTGGATAAAAAAGCAAGACCCATCTATATGCTGCTTACAAGAGATTCACCTCAAACCCAAAGATATACACAGACTAAAAGTGAAGGGATGGAAAAAGATATTTCATGCAAACAACAAAGAGCAAAAAGCAGGTGTTGCAGTACTTGTATCAGATAAAATAGACTTCAAAACGAAGAAAGTACCAACAGATAAAGAAGGACATTACATAATGATAAAGGAGTCAGTCCAACAAGAAGATATAACCATTATAAACATATATGCACCCAACACAGGAGCATCAGCATATGTGAAACAAATACTAACAGAAGTGAAGGAGGAAATAGACAGCAATGCAATTATTTTAGGAGACTTTAACACACCACTCACTACAAAGGATAGATCAACCAGGCAGAGGATAAGTAGAGACACAGAGGCACTGAACAACACACTAGAACAGATGGACCTAACAGATATCTATAGAACTCTGCACCCAAAAGCAGCAGGATACACATTCTTCTCAAGTGCACATGGAACATTTTCCAGAATAGACCACATACTAGGCCACAAAAAGAACCTCAGTAAATTCAAAAATATTGAAATCCTACCAACCAACTTCTCAGATCACAAAGATATAAAACTAGAAATAAATTTTAGAAAGAAATCAAAAAGGCTCACAAATACATGGAGACTTAACAACATTCTCCCAATGAATCAATGGGTTAACGACCAAATCAAAACAGAAATCAAAGAATATATGGAGACTAATGACAACAACAACACAAAGCCACAACTACTGTGGGACACAGCAAAGGCAGTACTAAGAGGAAAGTATATTGCAATCCAGGCCTATTTAAAGAAGGAACAACATTCCCAAATGAACAGTCTAAAGACACAATTATTGAAATTGGAAAAAGAAGAATAAATGAGGCCCAAAGACACCAGAAGGAGACACATAATAAAGATCAGAGAATAAATAAATAAAATTGAGAAGAATAAAACAATAGAAAAAATCAATGAAACCAAAAGCTGGTTCTTTGAAAAAATAAACAAAATAGATAAACCCCTAGCTAGACTCATTAAGAGAAAAAGAGGAACTACACACATAAACAGAATCACAAATGAGAAAGGGAAAGTAACGACGGACCCACAGAAATACAAAGAATTATAAGAGAATATTACGAGCATCTATATGTTAACAAGCTCCAAAACCTAGAAGAAATGGACAACTTCTTAGAAAAATACAGCCTTCCAAGACTCACCAAGCAGGAAACAGAAAAACTAAACAGACCAATCACCAGCTACGAAATTGAATCGGTAATCAAAAAAGTACCCAAGAACAAAACCCCCAGACCTGATGGATTCACCTCTGAATTCTACCAGACATATACAGAAGAAATAACACCCATTCTCCTTAAAGTTTTCCAAATAACAGAAGAGGAGGAAATACATCCAAACTCATTCTATGAAGCCAGCATCACTCTAATAGCAAACCGGGCAAAGACCTCACCAAAAAAGAAAATTACAGACCAATATCCCTGATGAACATAGATGCAAAAATACTCAACAAAGTATTAGCAAACCGAATTCAAAAATACATCAAGAGGATCATACACCATGATCAAGTGGGATTCATCCCAGGGATGCAAGGATGGTACAACATTTGAAAATCCATTTACATCATCGACCACATGAACAAAAAGAAGAACACAAACCACATGATCATCTCCATAGATGCTGAAAAAGCATTAGACAAAATTCAGCATCCATTCATGATCAAAACTCTCAACAAAATGGGTATAGAGGGCAAGTATCTCAACATCATGAAGGCTATATATGACAAACCCACAGCTAACATCATACTTAACAGCAAGAAGGTGAAAGCTTTTCATCTAAGATCGGGAACAAGACAGGGGTGCCCACTCTCTCCACTGTTATTCAACATAGGACTGGAGGTCCTAGCCACGGCAATCAGACAAAGCAAAGACATACAAGGCATCCAGATTGGTAAAGAAGAAGTCAAATTGTCACTATTTGCAGATGACATGATACTGTACATAAAAAACCCTAAAGACTCCACTCCAAAACTACTAGAACTAATATCTGAATTCAGCAAAGTTGCAGGATATAAAATGAACACACAGAAATCTGTTGCTTTCCTATACACTAATGATGAACTAACAGAAAGAGAAATCAGAAAACCAATTCCATTAACAATTGCATCTAAAAGAATAAAATACCTAGGAATAAACCTAACGAAGGAAGTGAAAGACCTGTACTCTGAAAACTACAAGACACTCCTAGGAGAAATTAAGGAAGACACTAACAAATGGAAATGCATCCCTTGCTCTTGGCTAGGAAGAATAAATATTGTCAAAATGGCTATACTACCTTAAGCAATCTACAGATTCAATGCAATCCCTATCAAACTACCAACAGCTTTCTTCAATGAACTGGAACAAATAATTCTAAAATTCATATGGAACCAGAAAAGACCCCGAATAGCCAAAGCAATCCTGAGAAGGAGGAATCAAACAGGGGGAATTACGCTCCCTGACTTCAAGCTCTAGTACAAAGCCACAGTAATCAAGACAATTTGGTACTGGTACAAAAACAGACCTACAGACCAGTGGAACAGAATAGAAAATCCAAACATTAACCCAAGCCCCTACAGTCAATTAATATTTGATAAAGTAGCCTTGGATATACAATGGGGAGATGACAGCCTCTTCAGCAGCTGGTGTTGGAAAAACTGGACAGCTACATGGAAGAATGAAACTGGACTGCTGTCTAACCCCATACACAAAGGTAAACTCAAGGTGGATCAAAGACCTGAATGTAAGTCATGAAACCATAAAACTCTTCGAAAAAAACATAGGCAAAAATCTCTTGGACATAAACATGAGCGACTTCTTCATGAACATATCCCCCCAGGCAAGGGAAACAAAAGCAAAAATGAACAAATGGGACTATATCAAGTTGAAAAGCTTCTGTACAGCAAAGGACACCATCAGTAGAACAAAAAGACATCCTACAATATGGGAAAATATATTCATAAATGATGTATCTGATAAGGGGTTGACATCCAAAATATATAAAGAACTCACGCACCTTAACAAACAAAAAGCAAATAATCCAATTAAGAAATGGGCAGAGGACATGAATAGACACTTCTCTAAAGAAGAAAGTCAGATGGCCAACAGGCACATGAAAAGATGCTCCACATCGCTAGTCATCAGAGAAATGCAGATTAAAACCACAATGAGATATCACCTCACACCAGTTAGGATGGCCAACATCCAAAACACAAACAACAAATGTTGGCGAGGATGTGGAGAAAAGGGAACCCTCCTACACTGCTGGTGCGAATACAAATTAGTTCATCCATTGTGGAGAACCGTATGAAGGTTCCTCAAAAAACTCAAAATAGAAATGCCATTTGACCCAAGAATCCCACTCCTAGGAATTTACCCTAAGAACGCAGCAGCCCAGTTTCAAAAAGACAGATGCACCCCTATGTTTATTGCAGCACTATTTACAATAGCCAAGAAATGGAAGCAACCTAAGTGTCCATCAGTGGATGAATGGATTAAGAAGATGTGGTACATATACACAATGGAATATTATTCAGCCATAAGAAAAAAAACAAATCCTACCATTTGCAACAACATGGATGGAGCTGGAGGGTATTATGCTCAGTGAAATAAGCCAAGCCGAAAAAGACAAGTATCAAATGATCTCACTCATATGTGAAGTATAAGAACAAAGAAAAAAACTGAGGGAACAAAACAGCAGCAGACTCACAGAACCCAAGAACGGACTAATAGTTACCAAAGGGAAAGGGACTGGGGAAGATGGGCGGGAAGGGAGGGATAAGAGGGTAAAAGGGGCATTACGATTAGCAGACATAAAGTGGGGGGGCACGGAGAGGACTGTACAACTCAGAGAAGACAAGTAGTGATTCTCATCTCACTACGTTGATGGACAGTGACTGTGGTGGGGTTGGTGGGGGAACCTGATGAAGGGGGTAGTTTAATCACCATAATATTGCTCATGTAATTGTAGGTTAATGATATCAAAATTAATTGTTAAAAAATATATATATATATTCAAAGATTTGTGTATATATCCTAACCTATTCACATTCAAAGACTCTGTTGCTAGAGTGTATAAACATGTCACTAATGAAGATAAGATTTATCCTTCATCTCTGGCCTCAGAAGCATGAGTCCATTTATTGGTTTTATTTAAATGCAGTTATTGTTTAGCAATTTGAAAATTGTTTGCAAGGACTCTATCACATGCATTTTATGAAGGATAACCTTAAATAATGACACTGACCTAATTATTGCCTATACATACTTGAAAGAAAAATCAGTTTTAGTTCATATGATTGCTTTTCTTTGTCTCTCCCACCAGATTCCTATTTTATGAATGTGGTATAAATGTGTTAATTTAGCTGGTAGACTTCTTTTTGTTTCTTTGCTTTTTCATGGACTTTCCAGTTTATAGATTAACTATTCCCATTCTTGATCAAATCCAAGAATGCTGATCAATATTTACTGAACACATTTGAGTGAATAGCACCAAGTAAGAGGAACAAATGCTCACTCATTGATGTTTCTCTGCCATGAAAAATATTTTAAGGTGTCAAGTGATTTGTATTGTGGATATTTGTCTCTTATGGTATAATTATTATGTCCTATTGAAGACAAAATCCTAACACTGAATGGTTTCAGCTAGGCTATGATGGAAAGAAAGTGACAATATCATCATTCTGGAAAAGATGTATGTGAGTTGATCTAAATGATTATGATTTACACTGTCTCAACATTTCTATATGAAACCTCTGCAAATGAGCTTCATTTAAGTTCCATCTTTCTTAAATTCTTGGATGAGTGTGTGACTTGACAGGAACTGCTCAGAGATTCTGTATTTTGCTTATCTATTATTCTAAGGTTGCCTTACTTGTTGAATTCCAGTTTTATTTATGCATAAATATCAGAGACAGGAGCAGCAGAGCTAGAACTAAATTCAAAGAGCCTCGAAAGGGAAAAAGACATGAGAGCAGAAGTTTAAAATGAAATATAGATAGTGCCACATAAAATTCAGTGTTACTGATTAGGTTAATTTTTCACTAACTTGAAAAAAATCTTTCTCTTTGTGAGGACTCATACATATGGACTAGGGCAGGGGGAAGAAAATCACATTTTTTTAGTATTCTCCATCTCAGCCAAAATAAATATCTTGCTTTAGAAAGTTAGTAAAAGAGTAGTTGCATTCATTTTTTTCTGAGACTCTTTAAAATGAGCAGAGTGGATCTTCATTCCATACCAAATTCAAATGAAATTTAACAGCTAATATAAGACTGTGACTTTAACAAACAAGAGACATAGAGTTATGTAGTTTGATTTTGTAAATGTAAGGTGTTCTTTCCTCTTAATTCCTAAATAAGAGATCTTAATGAATCCCAGATATATTCAAGCAGCTGAAATCTATTCCCCACTAAACCATCTCCAAGGCAATTAAGGACAACCAGTTAAAAAATCCAATTCTGTGCATTTATATCCTTTTAGCTTTTGTATCCTAAAATTAATACTCCAGGTCTTTGCTTATAGTTTCATGGCTGCGCCTATGGGAAGGGAATGGAGGAATAAGAACTTTGAATATTGATTATTTCAATTTTAAGGTGCAAGTTGAATTTTAAATACATTTCAAACAGCTTGTGAGGTGGATTGGGGTTTGAGAGTAGTACTGTTCAAATTGTGAATATCCTGATGCTATAGCTTGAATTGAAACTTGGACAACTAATTGTAATTGTGACCTCCTAGAATGAGACTGCCAGTGTTCACAGAATCATTGTTTTAATTTCAAGGTCAAAGTCACTTTAGACAAGTGGCATGTTCTTTTTGAACAGAAGTGAGTGTGTAGCATATGGTAAGTGGATAAATGTTTACCTATCAATTAATCTCTGTGAAGAAATTTTTTTTAAGTTATGGGATAATTCTTTAGCATTTATATATTTTTTTGAGATATGGAGGTGTGGAGAAAGTGAAGGTTCCTGTGGCCAGTTCTCACCTGGCCCTGGTTAGCTAGCTCACTACACACGTGTAGGCAATGCATTGTTATTGACTCTATATAAAGAGCCCTGCCCAGTGCTCTGGGTGACACAGTGACATGGCTGCAAGGCTGCAGGAGAGCAGAGCAGAGGACAGAGACTGGGACAGCTGTGCGGGCAGAGAGGCCCAGAGGCAGAGACCAGCTTGCTACATGCAGACTCGCTCTGAGTGGATGGAATTCTAGTGATTGACCTGCCACCATGGAAGTAAAGTTGGGTATAACCCTTTCACCCCAAGAACATTCTACTGTCATTTATTTGGTCACATTGAATTCATAGTGAATTTGCCTGGGGCGGAAACCCATTGGCAAGACATCGTGGTAGCCTGAGAGGGAGCAGCACGAGAAAGAGCAGCACGAGAGTGCAGGCTGCCAGGTGCCGTGGGGCAGGTGAAAGATGTAGTGGAGCCGTCAGCCCCAGAAATGCAGGAGCGGAGGTTTGACGAACAGGTTGGGGTGGAGGCCCGGCCGGTGCTGGCAGTATCGGCCCCTCCTAGGTTGAGACCCCACCTGGTTGAAAGCTGGTGGAAAGCCAGAAGAACTCGGCAACCCCGGGTTCTTTCAGGAGAGGTGCAGCCCCTCCTCAGGCTGTGGAGCACTCCATGCTCTGCCTCTACCCTCAGGCTCAAGCACAAAAGGAAATATGGTTTGCTTCTCGAAGGAAGAATGTAAAGGCCCCGTGACGGTCACGAGGACACAGATATGGGTTGGTTTGAAAAGGCAGGAGCAGACAGAAAGAAATTGGATGACTGGAGTTGTGGCAACAGAGACCGGAGCAGCAGTTCTGGCTGTTGAGGATGAAGCAGAAGCCAGAGATAAAGCAGCAAGATCGGCCTGTGTGTCTGCAAGTCTTTCTGCTGGAGAAGGTGGGTATTGTAAGGCCCACCCATGGTTCTTTTAAAATGTACAGAAGGACCATGTAAAGGGACCATGAAGAGGATTGAGGGCACATAAATTGAGAGGTGAGAATCCTGGAGAGGTGGAGTGTGGATAAAGTGAAGGTTCCTATGGCCAGGATTCTCACCTGGCCCTGGTTGACTAGCTCACTACACATGTGTGGGCAATGTTATTGACTCTCTATATAAAGAACCCTGCCTAGTGCTCTAGGCAACACACTGGCATGGCTGCAAGCCTGCAGGAGAGCAGAGACAAGACTTTGGAGTGGTGGCAGCACCGATAACAGAGACTGAGGCAGCTGCAGGGGTAGAGAGGCCCAGAGGCAGAGACCGGCTTGGTGCATGCAGACTCGCTCTGAGTGGACGGAATTCTAGTGATTGACCTGCCGCTGTGAGAATAAAGTTGAGTATAAACTCTTCACCCCAAGAAAGTTCCACTGTCATTTCTTTGGTCTCATTGAATATATAGTGAACTTGTCTGGGGCTGAAACCCATTGTCAAGACAGGTGGAATAACTTGTTTGTCCTGTTGAAGACTGAGTGCTAAAACTACATAATTTCAGCTAGGAAGTAAGAAAAGGAAGAAGTAGTTATAGCAATCTTAGATATATTTGATTACACTAAATTTTAATAATTTACACTCTACCAACATTTCCAAATAAAACCTCTGGTCCAACATCACTGAAAATAAACAAGGGCCTTGAAGAAAGTGATGTGTATTTGCCAATGGGTCTAAGCCCCAGACAAGTTCAAAATGACAGTGGAACGTTCTTGGGGTGAAAAGGTTTTCATCCAACTTTATTCCCATGGTGGCAGGTCAATCACTAGAATCCCATCTACTCAGAGCAAGTCTGCATGCAGCAAGCTGGTTTCTGCCTTTGGGCCTCTCCGCCCACTGCAGCTGTCTCGGTCTCTGTCCGCGGTGCTGCTACCACTCCAGTTTCTGCTCTTCCGCAGCCTTGCAGCCCTGCAGCAGCCCAAAGCACTGGGTGGAGCTCTTTACATAGAGTCAATAACAATGTATTGCCCACATGTGTAGTGAGCATGGCAGCCAGGGCCAGGTGAAAATCCTGGCCATAGGAACCTTCACTTTTTCCACACGAGGTAGAGAAAAAATGGCCTGCAAGTAAACTTTGAGGTCATTTATTTTATTTATGTATTATCCTAGACACTTAATTGTACAATAGAACTCTATGCATAAAGCATCAGACATAGGGGCTAAAAGATGATTTTTAGTCTGGAAGATGATTTTTCATAATACACCTAACACAACCTCTTAATTTTAATTGAAGCATTAAATTAATACTTATTTTTAATAAGTGTCCAACATACAGTATTTGGACCATTATATATATTACAAAATACCACAATAAGTGTGGTTACTATGTTAGCATGAAAAGTTATTACAGTGTTATTAACTGTATTCTCTATGCTGCACTGTTCATCCCTGTGACTTATTTATAACTGGAAATTTTTACCTCTTAATCCCCTTCATCTGTTTATCCCACCCCCAATCCTCTTCCCTTCTGGCAATTACCAATTTGTTCTTTGTATGTATGACTTTGTTTCTGGTTTATTGTTATTATTTGTTCATTTGTTTTATTTTTTCTTAGATTCCACATTTAAGTGAAATCATAATTTGTCTTTGTCTGACTTACTTTATTTTGCATAATATCTTGTAGATACATCCATGTTGTCACAAATGGCAAGATGTCATTCCTTTTTTATGACTAATATTCCACTGTATATATGTACCATATCATATTTTCCCATTTTTCTTTCAATGGACAGGTAAGCTGCTACCATATCTTGGTTATTGTAAATAATACTGCAGTAAACATAGGGGTGCATATATCTTTTCAAATTAGTGATTTTTGTTTTCTTTGGGTAAATACCCAGGTGTGGAATTACTGAATTATATGGTATTTCTATTTTCAGTTTTTGGAGAAACCTCCATATTGTTTTCCATAGAGGCTGCATGAATTTACATTCCCACCAGCAGTGCACGAGTGTTCCCTTTTCTTTACATCCTTGCCAACACTTGTTACTTCTTAGCTTTTTGGTACCAATCATTCTGCTTGTTATGTATAAGGTGATATCTCATTGTGGTTTTGATTTGATGATGTGGAGCTCTTTTCATGTGTCTTTTGGTCATCTGTATTTCTTTTGAAAAATGTCTGTTCAGGTTTTCTGCCCATTTTTTAATTGGTTTGTCTCTTTTTTTGGTGTTGAATTGTATGAGTTCTTTAAATATTTTGGGTATTAACCCTTTATCAGATATATTATTTGCAAATGTCTTCTTCTATTCAGTTGGTTGGTTTTCTGTTTTGTTGATGGTTTCCTTCACTGTGCAAAAGCTTTTTAGCTTGATATAGTCCCAATTGTTTATTTTGGCTGTGGTGCCCTTGCCTGAAGAGACTGATCTAATAAAATATTGTTAAGACCAATGTCAAAAAGTGTACTGCCTATGTTTTCTTTTAGGAGTTTTAAGGTTTCGGGTCTTACACTTAGGTCTTTAATCGTAGATGAATTGACCATATAAGTGTGGGTTTATTTTTGGACTCTCTATTCAGTTTTATTGATTTTTGTGTTTATTTTGTGCCAGCATCATACTACTTTGATTACTATAGCTTTGTAGTATAGTTTGAAAACTGCGACTGTTGTATCTCTATTGTTGTTCTTCATTCTCAAGATTGCTTTGGCTATTCAGTCTTTTGTGAGTCCATACAAATTTTCATATTATTTGTACTACTGTGAAAAATACTATTGGTATTTTGATAGGGATTGCATTGAATCTGTAGATTGCTTTGAGTAGTGTGGACATTTCAACAGTGTAATTCTTATCTGTGAGCATGCATATTTTTCTATTTATTCATGTCTTGAATTTCTTTCATCAATGTCTCATATTTTTCAGAGTACAGGTCTTTCACCTCTTTGGTTAAATTTATTCCTAGATAGTTTATTCTTTTCTGTTGTAATTGTAAATGGTACAATCACTGCGTTTTAAGGAGTTGAGCTCTTCCAAGATGCACAAAGGCCTGACAGAAGGAAAAATATGACATATGGAGAAATTGTTTTTTCTTCCACTCATTTCCAAGAATTGATCTTTTTTTTAAAAGCAGTAATTCTTAAACCATAGTGTGTACAAGACATACCAGAAGGGCATCATAAAATACAAATTGCTCAGTCTTAACTCCAAAGTTCTTAGGTCAGTAGATGTGAAGTGGAGCCCCAGATTTGCATTTGTCATGAGTTTCTTCTTCTCAACAGTGACCATTCTTTGAAAATCCCTGCAATAGAACAATACCATTGTAAGGCAGGTTAGCTTTATGATATAATCATAAGGTTATGTTTATTTTTTGCAATTTTAAAAAGGGGGATATGTGACAGCAGTGGCAAATACAAGGAATATATCACCATATAGCCGACTGCTTTGCACATATGTGTACATATACATATATGCGTTATTCAATGAAAAAACCACTTTCTAGAAAGCAAAACACCTGCATTCTTAATCATTTGGAAAATTTCTTGAAAAAATTAATCACTCTGTGTCTCAACTGCCCCTGTATTTCAATGGAAATGGCAATAATTTGTTTGCCTCAAAGCCCAAATCTTAGGCATTACTTGAAACTTTTTCTAGGCCTGTACTCTATATAAATAGTATTCACTCATTTGATAATCCATAAATAGCATTTCCACTTGATAGGATCCATAAATGATGAACATTGTGACCAAATAATTGAGACCAAGCTATTAAAATTTGCTATTTCTTAAGTTCTACAGCTTGCTTCTATTTTTTGATTCTTCTGTACTTCAAGAGATACCTTCTAATTAAAATATTCTAGAATTGTAAAAAACAAGTAAATGTTAACCATATTCTTATCGTTCATCATTTTGTAAATTTGATTCCTCCAAC
The DNA here is from genome assembly GCA_029783875.1 of Phataginus tricuspis. Lineage (NCBI taxonomy): Eukaryota > Metazoa > Chordata > Mammalia > Pholidota > Manidae > Phataginus > Phataginus tricuspis. The sequence continues at coordinate 13,929,602 of JAQQAC010009165.1, read as the reverse complement.
TCTACCTCTACTTTTACTCCTAAGTTTTCATCTTTTTAAATTTCATATCCTTTTTTAAAAAACACATGTACTTTTACCAAGTTGTCCATTCTTGGAATCTATTTCTATACTGTTATTTCTTACTTCAAGTATGGCACATAGAACTGCATTCACCATCCTAATTTAGATGAACTGTGTTTTATTCAAGGATAAAAATGTGTTTCCATTTAACTGACTCTCTTATAATTCTCATAGCTTTGTTGGCTCCATGTTCTTCAGACAATATCTTTAGGAATAACTCTACAGTAGGAAACAATTATTCTCACAATATAATTTGTGTGTGTGTGTATGTGACTCCTGTTTGATAAATGTATTATACTAGTTTACATAGTTACTTAGCTTCCATTCTTCTGCCAAGTCATATGTAAGACTCAGATTTAGTTTATATTCTTCCACTAGACATGTCATTTTCTTTAAATATGTAGTGCTACTTGGAAGTCTTGATGTTTCCCTAGGTAACCTTCTTTCAAGTCATTGTAAAAATATTCAGGTAGGTCTTGGTAGATCACCAAATGGTGATACCTTGTATATTTGTCAGTATTCTCCAGAGAAACAGAACCAAGAAGGAGAGTGAGAGTGAGAGCAAGGGCGAGAGAGGTTATCATTGGTTCATTGTGATTATGGAGGCTAGCAAGTCCAAAGTCTGCAGAGCTAATGTCCTGTTTTGAGTTTCAAGGCTGTCAGGCTGCTTTATAGCCAAGAAGAGCTGATACTCTATTCAGAAGGCTGTCAGATTATTTAAATGCTAAGTATTTTTAAATGCTAAGTATATCACCTACTTCTTTCTTATAAAGTTCTGTTAAATGAATCTAATAATTAATAGAAACAAATTTTTCTTTAAAGAATACCCCATTGCCTTTCCACTAAATTGCCACATATATTTAAGCATAGAATCATCTTGACTTTTACATAGTTCCAGATAGGTATGGAGGTGAAATTAGCACATTTTATTATTTTATATTTTTCAGGGTCTTCTTTGGGTGAGCAGCACAATAGCTATTAGCTTGTACCAGTTCTCTGGTGGAGTATGAATTTGGGCAAATTATAGTGAAAAGTGACTTGAATAATGTGTTACTCTAGCCATGATATTTGCTTATATTTAAATTGGTTGTTAATTAGATCCATAACAGTAGTTCCTGAACAAGCTGATCATTAAAATAAGATGGGAATAATTAAAAATGCAGAGTCATAGGCTACACCTGTGGATGTCTGTTTCAGAATCTCAGGACTGAGCCCCCAAATCCATACTTTTAAAATGTTATTTACATAATTATGATGATAAACTGTTGAGATGGAGAACATGGAGAAATACACAATTTAAAAAATTCCTTGATTTTTTTTTAGTTTTGAGAATTATTTGGACATTCAGATAACATTTTTTTCATAATAAAATTGAAATAATTCATTGATGCCTTTTATCAGATCCTTTTAATTTCAAAAGTCAACTTTTCCACCATCATTATATAGTCCCAGTGATTCTTGAGTGATGTCTTACTGTTGATTTTTTTTTAAGTTCTTATTATTTTCTTTGGAATATCAAGCACAGTGTTCCTTACAGTTGTTTTCAGTTGGTCTTAGGATTTTTGCACCTGATTTACCTTCTTTTGTGGATTTTCTTGTTTTGCTTCCTTGGCCAATTGTACCATTAAAAATGCCATCACCCCACCTCGCCCACAATGACCTCTTTTGCTTTGCCAGTTAGCCATAAAGGGATTTTGTTTGAGCACCTGGGTTTCTTGATCCTTGGCACACATTTTGCCTGAGCTTCTAATAAGGTGTTTTAAACAGTCTCCAGGTTTCTGGTCAATTATTTGCTTTTTTTTCCCATCTCCTTTGCATTTTTTTCGACTATCCACATTTTGAGGTAGGTCCCTTTTACAAAATTGAGTTAGCATGTGTTCAATGTTTCTTTGCTTTCCCACTCTTAGCAAAATGTGAAACTTAATCATATACTGATCACTAATATATAGTGGTTTGTATAATTTCTGATTCACTTCCTGTCTCTTATGCAAACTCAGTCAGTGTATTTCCTTTCCATATGGAGTCTAAAATTACTTGATCTAAGAAGCAGTTATTTATTCCTTGCAAAATGTTTCCTTCATATCTCTCCTCAGTGAGAAAACATGAATCCAGATGTGACTAATTAAAATTCTTTTTGATTACCATCTGTCCTGATTTTGAGTATGCACACTTAGGGTTAATATTTTTAGCACTATATATATTTAAGCATCAGATGAAGAGGATTGAAATAATCATAAATATCAGTTGATTGTGCATTATCTTCATTGATGTCTCTCTTGATTGACTGGTTAGTTGATCATACCTCTTCCTTCATTAACCCTCTATCTTCTCCCTCTAGATAGACAATGATGTTAAGAAGGTTAACAACTTTAACAACAAACAAAACCCAACTTTTTGTTTATTAATTTTTAAAAAGTATTTTTATAGATATTTTACTCTGCTTCTTTTAAGTCTGGGCTGTGTTTTTGGGTAGTACTATGCATATATATAACCTGTTACTTCTAACTACTGTATAGTACTCCATGGTAGACATCCATCAGTTTCTTCCTGTCCTTTCTCTGAACGATTGATGATTCAAATAGCCTACGACTCTCCAACATCATTCAACCCCCGTCTGTACCCCCATCATCACCACTGATTCCCTGATTACAACTGATTTAGAAAAGAGAAGAATAATTCTCTAAGTTTCTTCTCAGTAATATCTTCATTTACATCAGTGTTTCTTGACCTCAGCACTATTAATGTTTTGGACGGGATGAATCTTTGCTGTGGACATCCTGTGCATTGTAGGGTATACAGCACCATCCTTGGCCCTGCCCTTGATATATACCAATAGCACCCCAATTGTGAGAATAAAAAAAGTCTCAGACATTGCCAAAAGTTCCCTGGGTGGTGAATCACCTGCTGTTGACAACAATTGGTGTGTATTTTCTAAATATTTAGATACTGTTGTTAAATCTTACACGTTCTTATTTGTCCATTGTAGCTTTGTGGCTCAGTGGTGCTCTATTCTAGTTTCTTTTCTGTTCATTCATGGTTATACATCCGAGATGCCAATTGCATGTGGTTACTCATTTCTTGACAGGCATTCCCCTGCTCCTCTCTGCTTGATTTATGTCATTTTTATATAACCATCAGGAAATAAAATAAAATATTGGCTTCTCTAGCAATTCACTTTTTAGAAGCTAGTTCATTACATGTTCTTTATATGTATAATGTTATTTTTTAATACATTAGCCAGACCTGAGGTTAAACAGAAATTTTAGTACTTATCTTTAATACTTCATTTCAAATTTGTAAATAGCACAAGAAAACAAGTCTGTGATTTGATAGTCATACTTTGATTTTAACTATAACCTTAATTATCTAATTATCTCAGATTCTTTAAACTGCTTCTGTCTATATTAAAAATAAAGCCTAACCAAAAAAGGTCTCCAGCTAAGTGGCAGATTCACCACCAAAAGAAGTATCCACAGATAAATTTTCTTAGATTATCATCAAATATAAACAAGGAAAGTATATATTTGGGGTTTTCTCTGAGTGACTCTCAAAAAAGAATGAAATATTATGGTAAAACCATCATTTCAAATAGTCTAAAATCATGCAAATGAAATATTTTTAAAAGTTTAAGTAAATGAAAAAGTCACTGGATTGAGACAATATATTTGAGCTTAATAACTGGTTTGCCCATATTGCATTGAACGTCTTTTAGCTTAAATTGTCTAGTTTCTTTAGCTGAAAAATAGCAGAATTTTTTAAGACAAAATGAAATTAAAATTAACGCAATTTAAAAATATTATAAAATAGAAGTGATTATTATTTGCCAGAATTTTAACACAATTTTTACTCTCCTCATGTAGCAAGTATTACTTGTAGAGGCAAGCAATGATCCACATAGAGACTTTCACTTGGACCCCATGAAGCCACTGACAACATCTGCTGTTTTGCCTTTAGACTCATCTTTGATCCCAGCTTTATGGCATTATGCCTATCTCCCACCCCTCTACTCCTGCTAACGGTACTGTAACTCCCATTTATAGTTTGTCACTTGTTTCCTCTCTATCTTATCCATCTACCCTTGGTCAATACAGAGGACTTAGGTATTTCTAACTTTTGGTTCAGCATTCCTGACCTCCCCACCGCCCTCCTCTGGTTAACAGATCTTTCTTCTTAACTTTTCCATTAATGGACCCAGTCAAAATCCTTACAGTTATGATCATGTATAAGAGACTAACAAATATATGCTGTCTATAAAGATCCAGCTCATAGACGAATAATATTCATTAAAACAGAAGAAGCAAGTCCTGATAGTATTGGATTTTCAGATCATGCAATACTTAATATCCTCCACCTTTTCCCATTACACTCGTAATAAACTCAGTGTCCTTGCAGTAGCATCCAAAGCCCTATCTGATTTGCCCTGTCTCTGCCATCTGACCTCATCTCCTCACACTCAACCTTAGCACATTTCCATCACATTTCCACACTGATACTGTTACTCATTCTTGAGTAAGCCAAAATAGACCTCGCCATGTTTTCTTTCTACTTGGGATACACTTCTTCCACAGTGAATGCTTAATAAATACATGTTAAATTAATGAATACTGTTTTCTCCACCTCTGTGTCCGTGTCTGATCTCTGCAAGCTGTTGTTGAGAGTTAAGGATGAGGGCTAAATCTTTGTGACTTACAATGCCATCCTACCTAAGTGCTGTGTCTATTCTCACTTACTCAGTGATGGTTATCTATCAAATGTCTGCCTATGAATAAATGAATAACTGTAAACTGTGCATCAGGTGCATATTTGCCTAGACCTAAGAGGAGATGAGTTTGTAATATTTTATAGTATTTTGAAATAGAGTAAAAGAACTCAAAATATTCACTTTAATTTGTACCTAATCTCTTTTCCAGTTATATAAATCACAAAAGGAATCTCTTGAATTAACATGCTAAGAATCTATGAACAATTTATTTTGCTATTAGTTTTGTGAAAGTTTATTAATTTCTAAAATATAAATCAATCTGTATGAGTAATGGATAAAATAATAAATAGAATAAAAGATTGAAACATTTAGAACATTCATAATTGAAATCTGTGATACAAATATGGCTTTTTAAAAAATAATTACAGGAAATTGGTGGGTACCTGAGAAGCAGGTTAAATAAGTTTTGATTTGTTCTTTCTATCCATGCTGAACTTTGCTAATGCTATCTAACAAATGAGGAAGCTTTGAGCTTAATATTTGCCATAATCTGAAAATAGAATACAGATACTATATTGCAGACTCCCACAGTGCAGTGTAAATATTTCCAGCCGGCTGTAGTCTCTCTATAGCAACTAGATATGCAGAACCACATCTCCTGTAGGATGAAGAAGAGAAAGTACACTTACATATTCCAAGCGAATGTGCATCCAATTTGAACAGTTTCATCAGTGAGAAAGACACCTACTTCATGCTTATTTCTCTTATGCTTCCATTTCTGCATAAAGTGATCTGGAGCAACAGAGGTGAGAGAATATTGTTAATCATAGGCTAAAACATATTAGTCATAATAACTACCTAAATGAAGAACACCAACACATAGGCTTTGAGTCATAAATACATCTATACCTCAGTTCTGCCATTTATAAGTGACTTTGGGCAAGGTTTTCCATTGCTCAAACTCCAGTTCATCATCAGTAGATAATATTTAACTCACAGTACTAATTGAGAAGATTATAATAAGGAAACAGATTTAAAGGGCCTAGAAGAGCTAGAAGAGTTGTTGACACATATGTCACATGCAGAAAATTTAAGCCTTGAAAGATCACATCACCAATTATCCAACTGATGATAGATTCAAAGCCAAATGGGCAGCACTATATTTGAAGGGTTTTAATGTGTGTTATAGTTAGGAATCATGTCTTGAGTGACTTTGCATAATTAGGATCTTGCTCTGTGCCTCTCTCATAATCGCTGTTCATTAAGTGCTGATTTCTGTTGAATGGTATTCAGCGGTCCAAAGTGAATATGAAAGAAAAGGGGTAGGAGAGAAAGGGAAGGCAGGTCATAGACACTGATTCACCTTTCTGTCAGAGACTGCTGATTCTTTCCATCCTAACGACTTGAGTTTTCCTCTGCCAACACTTAATTTCCCAACAGCTATGAGTTTAGCAATCTGAACCTTTCCTCCTGTCTTTTACTGGCCAAACTCTGGGTTATTTATCCACCCTCTGGGTTATATCCTGAGTTATTACCACAGCACCCCTTTTCTCCAGATCTTCTGCTCTACAAAGCCATACAGAACTCTTCAGAAATTGAAACATTATAGGAAATGGTTTCATAATAATTTATTTGTAACAGAATTGTTTGTTTCTCTAAAATCAGTTCACTAAGGAAACAGGGTTTAGTTTTCCTTGCAAAATCTTTGTGTGAGTGAGATGCTCAGAACATCCTGAGTCAATTTAAATGGACAAGTTTGTCCCAGACCTGAGTGTTTATCCCTCCCCTGGCCTCTATTATTTGTCACAGGGGGAGGAAGAGAACCAGGAAAGAAGATCCACCCTAACCATACTACCACATCAGATGCCATTAAAACAGAACTTTCATAGCCCGTTAGGGCAACACATTGCTCTGCAAAATTAAATCACAGATCTCATCCTGTGTTGTTACCAAGGCAGCTGCGGTTCTGCCTTCTGTCAGTAGTGCCTCCACAGTGATTGGTGGGGGAAGAAAGGATGCTAGACCCTTAGCAGTAACAAAGGCGGATGCAGAGAAAGATAAAGTTACATTTTAATGGGGTGAAGCTTAACAGCAATTTTTTTTTGGCAGCAGGGGAAAATGTAAGGGAGAAGGAAATGATTTACCGTCTGCACTCTGGGGTTGAAGATGGTTTCAGCGATTCACTTGTTATTGCTGTGCACTCCAAAGCCTTTTCTTAGCTTCCCATTTGGGGATATTAGTCTTTTTTTTTGAAATTGACAAGGAGAGAATATTAGTTCATAACAAAATAATACCCTCCATATTATCTCTCAGGGACATTTTTCTCCCTTTTCCAGAGACCCTGAGCTTTTGCATCCATTTGCTTTTCTATCTACAGGCAAGTAGGCAGCTTTAGGAGAGTTGCTTATAGTATCATCAATGATTTTCCCTAAGTTTTTCCAGTATCAGTGATCACAATATCCACTTCTAAAGAAGTTGTCATGGTTGTTTATGTCTCTTCTCCAGGGTGGGTTTCAAAGTGAGTCTGCCTTAGATTTTTGTCTCTGAAAATGCCTATTGACTTGAATGCTAGTCAGATTAAAAGGAGAAAAAACTCATTTTATGATTTGTACAGCTGTTTCTGAGCCCAGATTCTTATAAAAAGTGCCCCGGTGGCATTTCCTTACCACAAGATTAACAGACTGGGGAAAGCTAAACATTTTCTTTTCTAAAGAACTAATGGAAACAAACCTATTTTCAGGATTGGCCTGTCCTTGGTAAAAATTTGGAACCACTGAGTTGCATCATGGCCATAAAGCAAAGAAGCTATTCCAAATCTTAATTTCTAGCCCGTGTTTAAGCAGCTGCAACAGAAGAAAAAAAAAAGAATTTCTTCTTATTTCTTCTGACCTTTCAAATCTCTCCCAGTAAAGTGATTTTGCTAAGAAATTTCACAATGGTCATTTCCTCTTCATGTCCCAAACAGATGTTTAGTGCCTTTGAAAACTTTCCTTTGAATTTTATATGATACATACAGGATGATTTAGATGTGTTCATACTTATGCCTTGGTGGTAGACTTTTGTTTGAGGGAATATGAAAAAATTTCAGCGAGTAGGAGGGTAGGAACTTTAAGTAGGATTTTTTGGGAAAAACACATATGCACATGATTCTCAAGGAGCTGACATCATTGAGATTTAGCAGTTGGAGTATCATTTAACGTGGCTCTTTCTTTTTCATGATTTTTCCTGCATTCCTCAGTGGGTTTCATTACCATTTGGATGCCAGCTCTTCAAGGGATGAAGAGGCATCATTTGCTCCCCAGGGAGGGATGAACACTAATGTAACAGAATTTTGGAGTATGAGCAGGAGTACAGAAACACAAGTCTCCTGTGGATTGTGGGAAAGCAGAAAGCTTTTCGTTTGACATCATTCAAACTCCAATCTGAGGGAAGAATCACTGTAAAACTACATGTTAAAATCCAAAAGTAATCTCCCTTTCCAACAGAAAAAGGCTCTGTTATGGTTCTAATTGATAACATCCTTGCACTTTTTCCCACAAAGCATCTCACTCATAAACCCACTGGTTGTAGATTATTCTATTCTTCACAGTTTGAGAATTCCACAGTTTCTCCCTGTCCTACTCAGCTGAATAATTCATTGGTAAAAATTAAGTAAAAACCCTTTAATTTCTTAAAATATTTTAGACATAGGTTGGTTCCTTTTTCTTCTTGTTTCCCTATTGATGAACTATTTAATAACCTAGAATGATCACCGTAGTTCTTTTATGATTTAACTTTGCTGTCTGTGCAGGATAAATTATAAATAGCTGAGTATAAATCTCAACAAAACTAATTTATTTTGTCTCTGTTTCTCCTAATAAGTGGTAAATTCAGGTGGACAAGAGATAAAAAAAATTGGTGAAAGTAACTGCAAGCTGAAATTACTGGAAAAATTGTTGACCTAAGAGAGATTAGAAATTGAGGCAGGGATATAGAACATTGAGAGAAAGAGAATTTACTGCTGAGAATAGGGAAAAGGGCGGAAAGTGGCTGTAAAACAGTGAGAACTGCTTTCCATAAACCACATAAAAACCCCATCTCATTACTCTATAGACATGGGGTGCACACACAGTAAAACCTTTGTAATCTGGCATTTGAAAGGAAATGAGGTGCCAGTTAATGTTAAGCTGTGCTTAATAAAGACTAGCTCATGTTGTCTCGGGTGCTATCATACTGCCCTTATCCTCCCATTAAAGACTTAGACATAAAAGGCATGAAAGGGCAGTGGTTTCTATGTATAAATCATCATATTTTTTAAAAATAAGACTTTGGTACTGTAGGAATATACTTTCCAACTCTTCACCAGAATGTTCACCTGGCAAGATGGGAATACGGCTCAGTGTGTTCATCTTCCTTCAGCATCCTCATCACTGAATCCCTTGAAAATAGCTACATTCATCTCTTGTTAATAATAAGGGAGAGGGATCAGTAAACATATACAAACAAGATTCCTTAGCTGTGAACCAGAATCCTGACAATCTGAGGAAAGAAGAGGAATAAACACTAGAGCCACTCACTCACATATTAAAGTACACCAAAACATAGCTCCCCAACTTCCATGTCTTTGACCATCTAAATTTTGGTTCAAACTCCATGCAGTATGAAAATGGATAATAAACATCTAGATCTAACATACTTCCCTTAATTCTTTTTACTTTCTGATCCTGTCCTCTCATTTACATAGACATTACAAAATGTTTCCCATAAACATGCAACTTTCATTCATCAATTTTTCAGTATCAAGATTTGTCTAAAAAGCTGGGATGCAGATGAGACATCATTGTTACCGTTGAGGAGTCTGATATGCTCAATCCCCTCCACCTGAACATTTGGGCTGACACTGGTTCTTTGTAGTGCCTACCCTGTCATGTGACTTTAGCCCTTTGGTTCTCAAGAACAGTCCTCATTTAAGTTTGAGAGGATTTTATGTTTGGGATTTGTGCTGAGACAGGTGTTGATACTATGTGTCAGAGGTTCATAAAGTTAAATATATGACATATTATCTGACTTTCTAAGGCTTTTTAAAAATATGTATTCCTTACCTCAGATTGGCCCTTCAGAATTAGATTCTCCATACATGGGGCACAGGGGATTCTTCTACAGATGAGAAATTGCACCCCAAGTGAGGTTGTAATCAGCCAGGTTGGAATCAGGTAAAGACCAGGTAAATCTTACCAGATCTATATTTGTATCTTAATCTATTTTAGAATTGTATATAAAGAATGTTGAAAGCCTGGAATGGGAAACTTGTCCAAATGTGGATGTACCATGTTAGTTTTTTCTCTTCCTGGTCCTATGAACTGTTAAAATTTCTATCATGCATAATACAGTGAAAGAAAGCCATAGACATTTCTGGGAGATTCAGAAAATTTCTGGGGGTATTTTATTTTATTAGTTTATTTTGGTATCATTAATCTACAATTACATGTGCAATATTATGGTGATTAAACTACCCCCTTCATCACGTCCCACCCACCAACCCCATTAGAGTCACTGTCCATCAGCGTAGTGAGATGCTGTAGAATCACTCCTTGTCTTCTCTGAGTTGTACAGCCCTCCACATGTCCCCCCAACATTACATCTGCTAATCATAATGCCCCTTTTTCCCCCTTGTCCCGCCCTTCACACCCATCCTCCCCAGTCCCTTTCCCTTTGGTAACTATTAGTCCATTCTTGGGTTCTGTGAGTCTGCTGCTGTTTTGTTCCTTCAGTTTTTTCTTTGTTCTTATACTCCACATATGAGTGAAATCATTTGGTACTTGTCTTTTTTGGCTTGGCTTATTTCACTGAGCATAATACTCTCTAGCTCCATCCATGTTGTTGCAAATGGTAGGATTTGTTTTCTTCTTATGGCTGTGTAATATTCCATTGTGTATATGTACCACTTCTTCTTTATCCATTCATCTACTCATGAACACTTAGGTTGCTTCCATTTCTTGGCTATTGTAAATAGTGCTGCAATAAACATAGGGGTGCGTATGTCTTTTTTCAAACTGGGCTGCTGCATTCTTAGGGTAAATTCCTAGGAGTGGAAATCCTGGGTCAAATGGTATTTCTATTTTGAGTTTTTTGAGGAACCTCCATACTGCTTTCCACAATGGTTGAACTAATTTTCATTCCCACCAGCAGTGTAGGAGGGTTCCCCTTTCTCCACATCCTCGCCAACATTTATTGTTGTTTGTGTTTTGGATGTTGGCCATCCTCACTGGTGTGAGGTGATATCTCATTGTGGTTTTAATCTGCATTTCTCTGATGATTAGTGATGTGGAGCATCATTCATGTGCTTGTTGGCCATCTGAGTTTCTTCTTTGGAGAAGTGTCTATTCATGTCCTCTGCCCATTTCTTAATTGGATTATTTACTTTATGTTTGTTGAGGTGCGTGAGTTCTTTATATATTTTGGATGTCAACCCCTTATCAGATAGGTCATTTATGAATATATTCTCCCATACTATAGGATGTCTTTTTGTTCTACTGATGGTGTCCTTTGCTGTACAGAAGCTTTTCAGCTTGATATAGTCCCACTTGTTCATTTTTGCTTCCGTTTCCCTTCCTCAGGGAGATATGTTCATAAAGAAGTCACTCATGTTTATGTTCAAGAAATTTTTGCCTATGTTTTTTTCCAAGAGTTTTATGGTTTCATGACTTACATTGAGGTCTTTGATCCATTTTGAGTTAGCTTTTGTGTATGGGGTTAGACAGTAGTCCAGTTTCATTCTTTTACATGTAGCTGTCCAGTTTTTCCAACACCAGCTGCTGAAGAGGCTGTCATCTCCCCATTGTATATCCAAGACTCCTTTATCAAATATTAATTGACTGTATATGTTTGGGTTAATGTTTGGATTTTCTATTCTGTTCCACTGGTCTGTAGGTCTGTTTTTGTGCCAATACCATATTGTCTTGATTACTGTGGCTTTGTAGTAGAGCTTGAAGTCAGGGAGGGTAATTCCCCCTGTTTGATTCCTCCTTCTCAGGATTGCTTTGGCTATTTGGGGTCTTTTGTGATTCCATATGAATTTTAGAATTATTTGTTCCAGTTCATTGAAGAAAGCTGTTAGTATTTTGATAGGGATTGCATTGAATCTGTAGATTGCTTAAGGTAGTATAGCCATTTTGACAATATTTATTCTACTTAGCCAAGAGCATGGTATGAATTTCCATATGTTAGTGTCCTCTTTAATTTCTCTTAGGAGTGTCTTGTAGTTTTCAGGGTATAGGTCTTTCACTTCCTTGGTTAGGTTTATTCCTAGGTATTTTATTCTTTTTGATGTAATTGTGAATGGAATTGTTTTTTTGATTTCTCTTTCTGTTAGTTCATCGTTAGTGTATAGGAAAGCAACAGATTTCTGTGTGTTAATTTTGTATCCTGCAACTTTGCTGAATTCAGATATTAGTTCTAATAGTTTTGGCGTGGAGTCTTTAGGGTTTTTTGTGTACAGTATCATGTCATCTGCAAATAGTGACAATTTGACTTCTTTACCAATCTGGATGCCTCGTATGTCTTTGTTTTGTCTGATTGCCGTGGCTAGGACCTCCAGTACTATGTTGAATAACAGTGGAGAGAGTGGGCATCCCTGTCTTGTTCCCGATCTTAGATGAAAAGTTTTCAGCTTCTTGCTGTTAAGTATGATGTTAGCTGTGGGTTTGTCATATATAGCCTTCATGATGTTGAGATACTTGCTCTCTATACCCATTTTGTTGAGAATTTTAATCATGAATGAATGCTGAATTTTGTCTAATGCTTTTTCAGCATCTATGGAGATGATCTTGTGGTTTTTGTTCTTCTTTTTGTTCATGTGGTCGATGATGTTAATGGATTTTCAAATGTTGTACCATTCTTGCATGCCTGGGATGAATCCCACTTGATCATGGTGTATGATCCTCTTGATGTATTTTTGAATTCGGTTTGCTAATATTTTGTTGAGTATTTTTGCATCTGTGTTCATCAGGGATATTGGTCTGTAATTTTCTTTTTTGGTGAGGTCTTTGCCCGGTTTTGGTATTAGAGTGATGCTGGCTTCATAGAAAGAGTTTGGAAGTATTCCCTCCTCTTCTATTGTTTGGAAAACTTTAAGGAGAATGGGTATTATTTCTTCTCTATATGTCTGGTAGAATTCAGAGGTGAATCCATCTTGTCTGGGAGTTTTATTCTTGGGTAGTTTTTTGATTATCGCTTCAATTTTGTTGCTGGTGATTGGTCTGTTTAGTTTTTCTGTTTCTTGTTTGGTCAGTTTTGGAAGGTTGTATTTTTCTAAGAAGTTGTCCATTTCTTCTAAGTTTTCCAGTTTGTTAGCATATAGATTTTCATAATATTCTCTTATAATTCTTTGTATTATGTGGTTCTGTCATTATTTTTCCTTTCTCAATTCTGATTCTGTTTATGTGTGTAGATTCTCTTTTTCTCTTAATAAGTCTGGCTAGGGGTTTATCTATTTTGTTTATTTTTTCAAACAACCAGCTCTTGGTTTCACTGATTTTTTTCTATTGTTTTATTCTTCTCAAATTTATTTATTTCCTCTCAGATCTTTATTATGTCCCTCCTTCTGGTGACATTGGGTTTCATTTGTTCTTCTTTTTCCAATTTCAGTAATTGTGTCTTTAGACTGTTCATTTGGGAATGTTCTTCCTTCTTTAAATAGGCCTGGATTGCAATATACTTTCCTCTTAGAACTGCCTTTTCTGTGTCCCACAGAAGTTGTGGCTTTGTGTTGATTTTGTCATTAGTCTCCATATATTCTTAGATTTCTGTTTTGATTTGGTTGTTAATCCATTAATTAATTAGGAGAATGTTGTTAAGTCTCCATGTATTTGTGAGCCTTTTTGATTTCTTTCTAAAATTGATTTCTAGTTTTATACCTTTTTGATCTGAGAAGTTGGTTGGTAGAATTTCAATATTTTTGACTTTACTGAGGTTCTTTTTGTGGCCTAGTATGTGGTCTATTCTGGGAAATGTTCCATGTGCACTTTTGAAGAATGTGTATCCTGTTGCTTTTGGGTATAGAGTTCTGTAGATATCTGTTAGGTCCGTCTGTTCTAGTGTGTTTTTCAGTGCCTCTGTGTCTTTACTTATTCTCTGTCTGCTTGATCTGTCCTTTGGAGTGAGTGGTGTGTTGAAATCACCTAAAATAAATGCATTGCTGTCTATTTCCTCCTTTAATTCTGTTAGTATTTGTTTTACATATGCCGGTGCTCCCGTATTGGGTGCATATATATTTATAATGGTTATATCCTCTTGTTGGATTGACCCCTTTATCGTTATGTAATGTTCTTCTTTATCTCTTGCTACTTTCTTCATTTTGAAGTCTATTTTGTCTGATACAAGTACTGCAAGTACTGCAACTATATAAGTACTGCAACTATACTGAAGTCTATTTTGTGTGATACAAGTACTGCAACACCTGCTTTTTTCTCCTTGTTGTTTGCATGAAATATCTTTTTCCATCCCTTCACTTTTAGTCTGTGTATATCTTTGGGTTTGAGGTGAGTTTCTTGTAAGCAGCATATAGATGGGTCTTGCTTTTTTATCCATTCTGTTACTCTGTGTCTTTTGATTGGTGCATTCAGTCCATTTTAATTTAGGGTGATTATCAATAGATATGTGCTTATTGCCATTGCTGGCTTTAGATTCATGGTTACCAAAGGTTCAAGGGTTGCCTCTTTACTATCTAACTATCTAACTTTACTTTCTAGTTAAGTTATTGTAAACACAGTCTGATGTTTCTTTATTTCTCTCCCTTCTTGTTCTTCCCCCTCCATTCTTTATATACTAGGTGTTTTATTCTTTGCCTTTAGTTAGTATTTGGATGGTCTGCTTTCTTTGCTATGATTTTATTTTCTCTGGTGACATCTTTTTAGCCTTAGGAGTGCTTCCCTCTAGAGCAGTTCCTTTAAGATGTCCTGTAGAGGTGGTTTATGGGAGGCAAATTCTCTCAGCTTTTGCTTGTCTGGAAATTGTTTAATCCCTCCATCATATTTAAATTATAATCGTGCTGGATATAATATTCTTGGTTTGAGGCCCTTCTGTTTCATTACATTAAATATATCATGCCATTCTCTTCTGGCCTGTGAGGTCTCTGTTGAGAAGTCTGATGATAGTCTGATGTGTTTTCCTCTATAGGTGATCTTTTTTCTCTCTCTAGCTGCCTTTAATACTCTGTCCTTATCTTTGATCTTTGTCATTTTAATTATTATGTGTCTTGGTGTTGTCTTCCTTCGGTCCCTTGTGTTGGGAGATCTGTGGGCTTCCGTGGACTGTGAGACTATTTCCTTCCCCAGCATGCGGAAGTTTTCAGCAATTATTTTTTCAAAGTCATTTTCTATCCCTTTTTGTCTCTTTTCTTCCTCTGGTACCCCTATAATGCGAATATTGTTCCGTTTGGATTGGTCACACAGTTCTCTTAATATTCTTTCATTCCTAGAGATCCTTTTATCTCTCTCAGCCTCAGCTGCTCTGTATTCCTGTTCTCTGGTTTCTATTCCATTAACAGTCTCTTGCATCTCGTCCAGTCTGCTGCTAAGCCCATCCATCACTTGTCTCATCTCTGCATTGTCTTTCCTCACTTCCCTCACTTCTTCGCTCAGCTCTTGCATATGTCACTGTAGATCCATCAGCATGGTTATGACTTTTATTCTGAATTGTTTTTCAGGAAGATTGTGCATTTCCATCCCTTCAGGCTCCCTCTCTGGTGTTGTCTGTGTCTGGGTGAGCTTGGTCTGTACCATATTCCTCTGTCTTTTCATTGTGAAAGAAGTGGTCGCTGGTAGGTGCCACGTATGTCAGCTGGGCTCTTTAAGACTTTGAAAAAAAAAAGAAAAAAGAAACAGAAAAAAATAAAGAAGGAAGAGAAAGAAAAGAGAAAAAAAAGAGAAAAGAAAAGAAAAGAAAAAAAAAAACCGCCCACCGGGAATAGATTCTGTACGGATGCTGTAGGTGGTGTTGTTGCTCCACTATTCCACAGGTGCGGCCGAGCAGCTCCTCAGGTCCATTTGTAGCTCTGGCCGGGGCGGAACGAATGGGAGGTTGTTGTTCTCTGTGTGACGTTTCAGTGTGGCTACTTTTTCCCAGTCACCAGCCAAGGGGTCTGAAATTCCTCAGGACTCCCAGCCTGCTGGGCCGAGTGTGCTGGGACGATCCTGGGCTCTTGCCTCTTTAAGACTGCCAAAAAAAGCGCGCGCCTTTCTTTTGTCCCAGGGAGCCTGCTGCAAGGACCCGGGAGAGTTCCCAGCTCAAAACTTGCACCCTCTGCCTCTCCAATCTCTGATACACCATGCGATGTGTGTCAGCGCTCCCGGCGCAGATCACCAGGCCTTGTTATTTTGCGGGCCTGCACTTCCACTCCCTCCCGGCTCTGAATCCTCTCCTCCTACCAGTGTGCTGGGGTGGGGGAGTGCTCTGGTCCCACCAGGACGTGGCTCCATATCTTACCTGCCTCGCGGGGTGCCGAGTCCTCTCAGGTGCAGATGCAGGCTGTGCTCTGTCCTGCATATTCTGGTCTCTTAGCCTCTGTGTGGTAAGATCTGTGGGTCTTGGCTGAAGATGCTCTGGCTAACTCTGTCACATACGGTTCTGTGGGTTTATCAGCTTTTCTTCCCTTTACACTTTTTCCCTAGTTCCTCAGACCTTTTTCCGCTGAGGGTGGTCTCTCACACCAGCCTGTATGAATCATAAACCTCCAAAATTAAAAGAAAAGACCCAGTGAGTCAGTCATCTGTTCACTAATAGGAATCTTTCTGTGGATTTGTGTGTCTGTGTTTTTTGATAAGTTCTGTTTTGAAGGAATACAGGCTCCCAGATTCTGGAATGTAGTATGCTTGCAGCAACTTCTATGTGAGGTGCCCTCCTGAAGGAGGCTTCCCCATAAAGTGGAATAACCATTGGATTCAGAGTTGACTTCAATTCACGTATATCAGTGACCTTGGAAAAGTTTCTTCAGTTTATTTTTCTCATTAAAAGGATAAATTGAAATCATATAATATTTAAAATTATTTTATAATTCGATGTCTCTAAGAAATTTTCCTTCTGTATGTGGACTTAGCTCCCTCATGTTTATTTAGTTATCATATTTTCCCTGTGTCTTTATTTGTCTGAGCAAGGATGTTTTCCTTTCTCAAGACTGGGTAGTTTCTATTCAGATCTCTGCAGACCGCAAAGTATCCCAAAGTGAACATAAGCACTGATGGCATTATAAATCCCTGGCATCACCCCAAAATTGGTTAAAGAAATGAAATACATTATCTCATAGGCTTAGCTAATTTCAAAGTTGTGGACCATCTCTGGATTTGAGGGCTTAATGTGGAAGCAAGTAGAGTGACAAATTAAAGATGATAAGGTTACTGTTCTGCCTCATCCTGCAAATATTCATAAGTTTTGAGCTGAGTCTCTCACAGGAAGCAGGAATCATTAGGAAGATATGCTATATATTATGTTTCCTTGACAAACATGTATAAGCATGAAAACCAGAAAATAGTGGGCAAAGTTATACTCATCTGTTGTCCAAAATAAAATTAAGAAATCTGGGTTCAGTAATGTTGATTTTAATCTAAATATATAGTGTAACCAAATTTTTCTCATTTATAAACCAGCTAAGAGGCTGACTTATAGGTAAATCAATTACCTATAAAAAATACCTATGTGGATTTTTAAAAATACTTCACTGAGCTCCATAAGTATTATTATTAGCCCAAATGTAAAAAAAAATTCTCAAATGTTTTCAAAGTAAAAGAGATAATAAGTATCCTCATTCAATTTTCTTATAATTTCATGATGTTTAGCTTAATCTGGAAAGAATGAAGTCATAAAAATTCTCTAGGTAGTAAATTCTAGCTTTCCTTATTTATAGTAAAAAAAAATGTTCCTGAAGTAGAAAAGGGGGAAATAAAAATATACTTTGACCTTGTTTCCCTTTCCTCAAATATTTGAGATCAAGTATATATATCTATGAATATAGATATCTATTAATGTATCTATGAACATATGGGTAATTACATATAACCTCTCCTTTCTAGGTACACCATAAATTGTCATTTTTGAAAATTGACTACTATAACATTTTTTCTTTTCCAAGTGGTAAACCAAGTATGTTCATTTTAGTGAATGTCAGAGATCTAATAACTGAAAAAATTAAATCTTTCTTTATTTTTAATATTAGATTAAGCAATTCTTTTCATGGTGGGAAAAAAAAAACACCTCAAAGAATAAGTGATAGTTATGTCATGAACTGGACAAAGGCTAGTAGAAAAACCCTATCAGTACCCCTCTGTTGCCCTAGCAGGACATGTTGGAATGTCGTTGCTACAGCAGTGAGAGAAAGTCATCCTCATATAACAGCCGAAACAAAGAGTGTCAGTGTACTTTTTTCTGGTTACTTTTAACTCATATATAATATCAGTAGTTATTTTAGAAAATCACATTTCATACTGTTACCAGTGGAATGCATTGTGTTTTTACAATTCTTGTTTTCTTGAATTCAGTCACAAGACCAGATAGCAAGGAAAAAGCAGTGAGGAATTTATTGGGTTCAAATGAAATGTACACTCTTGAGACAGGAGAGTGGGATGTCTGGAAACCAGAAGCAGCCGGTCTGTTAGGTTGGCTTTTATTTTTTCTTAAGATTGCAGGAAGTCTTGCCCTGTATCTTACATCCTTTGAGTGACAGGTTGATTGACAGCTACAGGTTATATAACCCTTTTCTCAGCGTGCAGGCATCTTACCCATAAGTACCTAAGCGAAGCCCACAGGGGGCCAAAACTACAATGCTAATTAGATTTAGATGTTCTTTTAATGAAGTGGGGTTACTTTCAGACAAGGTCTTCTGGCCTTTCCGCATGCCCCGTACTCTGGGAAGCCCCTGTGATCCCAGGTGTCCTCGGCTGAGAACCTGGGAACTAAGGAGGGCTTAGGGGTTGGCCAGGATCTTCCTTGGTGATGGGCTGGCCCCTTCTCCTGCTTCTAACTAACTGCCTGCTGTAACAATACCCTTAGGATTACCATTCAGTGAACTTAGGTTATGGGCAGCAGCACGGAAGTGGAATGACTGTTGAGTAAGTGGTTCTTCCACAAAAATGACCACCATTTATGTAGCACTATTCTCAGAGTCTCAATTTCTTTCCCTACAAAACATTGTTAAAAACCTTACTTCCTATGGTGGATTGCAGTAGAGAGTGTGTGTAAAGCCTCTGTTTCAGTACTGTTGCATGGGGTTGTTAATGATACTGATGGTGAACACCGGCCCAATGCCGTCCCTTGAGCTGAGTGCTTTACATGTGTTATTATGCTTAATCTTTTTCATCCACCCTTATGTAAGTCTTATTCTCGAATCCCCTCCCTGCATGGAGAGGTTAAGGCACAGAGCTCCTAAATGGCATGACTGACCTCAGAACCCATATTTGCTCAATCCCAAATCTCAATTGTTAACCATCATACAACACCTGCTCCCTAGATGTCCATAGTAGTTCTTGAAAAATGAGTTATTTACTATTCCCACTTTACCTCAAAAAAATAACAGTAGATTGAGTGAGTGCAGAGATTTTAGAGAGTAAAACAGGGATATCACCCACACATCCAACCAACATAATCCTCAGTCATCATTCATTTACCAAATAAGCTTTCAAATGGAAAGATTATGGGTTTTCCGACCTTAATGAAAGTGGACAAAGTGAAAACAGATCTCTTTCATGTTTGTGTTAATGTATGTTCTCTCATGTGGTTGGAATTGGAAGAGATTCAGAGCCTGGCTTAAGCACAATGTAAACTGGTCATAAAAACCCACATGGGTGCAGCTATTTATTGCTGACAGGGTGTTGACTAAATTGTCATATACATTGGCTGCCTTAGAGGCTGGCAGAAAACCATTTCATATGGCCTATATTCCAAACTGGTACCACTTTCTGGGATGACTATAGTGGGGCTTTTACAAAATCCTGAAGGCTACCTGATTTGGAGGAACCACCTCAGAAAATTCTAGCAAGACATAATGATCACTAGCAGATATGAGGTCTATAACTGGCCCCTGTGAATTGATCATAATTTCCAGATTTAAGGATTCGTCCATATAGTTTAGACTATCAGTCATGAGGTCTACATGGCATTCATTAGCCCTCTGGCCCACTTAAGCCATTTCTGCATTTTCTGCTGTTTTTCTCTGGTGGTTTTTCCTGCTGTTGCTGTTTGTAAACAGCCTATGTTCTAGTGCCTGCTGCCTCTTAAAATGGTCACTAGTTATTGAAAAGATGTTTCCAATGTTTCTTCCTGCTGTAAGAAAGATTGAAAGAATTTGAAAAACTGCAAGAAAATAGACAGTTTATTCATTAACAAAAAAAAAATTTCCCACAGAATAGTCAATTAAGAGTCTAAAAATAAATGTATAAAAAATTAAAAAGCTCATCATAGCATGTATTATTCTTTAAGATCATCTGTATCAAAGTTAATGATACTTTTTGCTGCCACTTTGACATTTTAGTTTATTGTTCCTGTTCCAATCATGAAATGATGAGCCTGGAGTGAAGTAACTTAAGAATGTAACTGATCTTGGCAAGATAAAGGATGCATCTAAAGAGTGAGAGTATAGTGTGGTATCACTGAACTTCATAGCTGCAGAAACAAAACAGTCAAAACAGGTGTGGCCATTTGCTACTCTGTGTATTTCCCCCTCCCCTTTGTTAATAAGTTGGGAGTGGTAGTACCTCCTCTGGGGTGTATTGATGAGTAATTTTTAAAGGGACAGAAATATTAAGGTGAAAAAAGTAACAACACAAATGTGAACTAAACATTTATATACATAATCTATATATTATTTTGTTTGAAAAACATCGGTTTCCCTTTCCCTTTTGGGCATCTACATAAACTACATTTTCCAGGCACTCTTGCAGTAACACATCCATGGAAATGAGTTTAACCATTGGAATGTGGATGAAAATGACGCCTGACACACTGTGCCCTTCCTGGGTGAGATCCTCCGTGCCCTTTATCCATCTGCCTCACAGAGAGCTCAGATGACCTACATGAGGCAGAACCACGAAATCTTGCATATCTGAGTCATTGCTATAAGGATAACTGCAAAGATCAGGAACACCACCTTAGACTTCTGTGTGAATTGCATTTTGTTAAACTAGTGATGTTGTGGAGTTTCTTTAATAGCATTTAACCTACCCTGCCTAATATAATCAATTACAGAAGAAACAAATCCTTTTGAATCTAGTAAGTGATAATTAGCTTATAACCTTTGGAAATGTGTGTTATAAATGAAAGTCACATGCCTTCCTAAATTGTATTTAAGTGTATCCAATGACCTGAACACCTAACTACAAGTATCGAATACTTATGCAAGAAGCATGGGAACATCTAGGACTGGGACATAGTGATAGTCCAATGCAAAAGTCATATAGAGCAGCAGGTGATGCTGGCAGATATGCTCATAAAAATAATTACATGCAGTGCACCTATGGCATACCAGTCCTCATGTGGGGTTTTCTATACATGTGAACTAATTTTAGCATTCCAGCAACCCTTGATGTAAGTGTCCTTTCCATATTATAGATGTAAAAATTTAACATTCTCAGGAATTAAGTAATTTGACCACAGGAAATTAATAAATGAAGTACTCTGGACACTAGCCTGGTTCAGCCTAGCAGTTGAGAATACTGTTACTTGTGGGGTGAAAGAGCAGAAGAATTCACCCCTAATATTCCAGATCTCAAGACTGTCGGCTCATGAATGACATCCAGAGAAACATCTGAGAGCTCACTTGTGAGAAACAAATCACTTAGTCTACTCAGCTGAACAGAAGGAAGGCCCAGCTCTCAGTGAGGGAGGACAGGCGCAGGCCTAGGAAGAGAGGTCCCCTAGGATGGGGAAGCAGAAGGAGTGCTCCAAGGAGAAATTTAAGCTATTCTAAAATGGGAAGAATTTGGGACTTCCTAAACTCTTAAATTCCCATTGTAGAAAAATCTCAATCCATTTTTTTTTTCAAGCTTATGTGGAAGGGATGACTTTTTCTAAACTTTGGAAACTCTGTCTAACTTGGAATGTATCCAGGCACTCTACAAATTACAATGATTTGACATTAATCTTGAGTTACAATGTCAACTGGAGGCACAGTTTAACTGGGCAACTTGTGAATTGATCATTTATGCTTTGGTACATACAGTATAATGGTTTCTCATCATTAAAAGCAGTCAGAAATTGTATAAATTTACTCCCAAATAATATAATAGTATGAAAACACTGCAAAGCCTGAGGTGCTCAAGAGGATTCACATAATAATTGGTACATTTTTCTCTCAGATTGCCTTGAAATTTTGTCAGTATTCCCAAAAGAAAAAGAGCAAAATATATAGTGTGACTTGAATAGTTTTGATTACATTTCTTTCTAGTAGTCCTTTCTATAGAAGGGATGGAGTTCTCTTTACCATATGCACAGCTCCAGTCGGGACTTGATTAAGACAGTTAATGAGAAAATGCCCTACTTCGGAACATCAGCATGTCTGCTGTTTGATATTCTGTATATCACCTCTGAAACTTAAAAATTGGCTTAAAATATGTATTAATTCTTTCTGTACAAGTGACAAAGGCAATTGTGGGGGTGCTTGTTTGTGTGTCTCTGTCATAGCAGAGCTGTGTATATTACAGATTAAAGATAAAGTCATGGCCAAAGTATCCTGGACCTTAGTTCAAGAGAATTGGGAATAGATTGGAAGGAGGAAAAAATAAATCCCACAGAATACACTGGCTGCTTCTTACACACTTCACTGAGCACAAAGATACATTAGAAAAGGACACTTGTGAGTAAACCCAAACTCAGCATTTCTCTTTTGTATCTCCCAGGAACGTAGTCAGGATGGGTTAGGAGCCCAAGTAAGCTGAGAAATCTTCCAGAGTGGAAGGATTTTCTTTCTCCCCTTTCTTGGAGGGGCCATAGATTGCTGAGAAACAACTTGTACTGGCATGATGGCCTTTATCTGTGAAGGTCAAATAGGAGCCTTGTAAATTTGTAGGTCCTACTGGCCTACACACTTCCATATTGACAGATATTAAAACAAACTGTAGTGCCCTGGCAGAGAGAGATCAGAAACTTTTATGCTCAGAGTAAGATGGTACCTGCCCTGTCCTCTAGGCAGCCTCCAGGAGGAGTCAAATAGGAGCGCCAGAGGCCCTGGCGAGATCCCCGACCTTCCTGCTGACAGCACTCACCAGCCTCTGCCTCTGTGCCTCAGAGCCTCCAGGACTTTCATCACAGTCTTTATTCATGTCTCATGTCATAAGCCCAAGTGCTCCAGGTCATCCTTTACCTTCTAGGTACTAATTTCCCTTATTTCTGTATATTCCCTTCCCAATACTGAAACCCTTCTGTACTCCCTGGAATTTAAAGTCCATCACTTAAGATCCATGAAAATTCCCTGGATTCTCAAATCCTTTTTTTGACTGCTCCCCTGCCATCTGGCTCTATGTGAAAACTGAGTCTCCCTTGAAGATGATATTTCCCCTGAAGTTCTCTCAAGTAACACATTTTTCTCCTCCTGAAACCCTTTACTGCTAGACCCATAGGTGGGTTAGTGGTCCTCTTTACCTCTCGTTCCCACTTCCAGACCAATCTTTCTCTTCTCAGCCTTTCCCCACCCCATCTTATTTCTTCTTGTAATGCACCCCACTAGCCTTATTTGATGCTCTCCCTTAACGCCTCAGTCATTTACCCTTATTTCTTAAAGATTCATTGTCATTCTCTCCAAGATGACTCTCTTAAATCTTGGTGATTGTGATACCTGCTGAGATGTTTCCTCTAACACCCTGGTCTCTTAGGGTGTTATTGCCTACTCTGTGTTAGTTCCACTGGCCACCTTTCTTTTCTTTAAACATGTCAAGCATGCTCCTACATTAGAGCCTCTTTCTTGATGTAGTTTCTGCCTATTACAGATATTTTCCTCCTGTTATCTACATACCTTCCTTCCCCACCTCTGTCAAAAAATGTTACCTTCTATTTGTGACCTTCTGTGACCACTGACTAAAATTCATCACCATTCCCACCACACTCCCTATTCTCTTTCCTGCTTTAGCTTTCTCCGTGTGATAGGCTAAATATTCTACTTATTTATTTGTTTATTGTCTGAATCCCTCTTGAAATGTAAACTCCTTGAAGTATTTTTTTATTGCTAAACACTCAGCATCTGTAATAGTGCCTGATGTATATTTAGTCACACAAATATATGCTGAATGAATAAACAGTCCAGTTACTCATAAAATAACATAACCTAGGCTTGATGTATGGGTTTTGAGGCATAACATTCTTCCTGCATGATCACTTGTTTGAAATCCCTACCGTGACAACACAGAACTCATGTGTGCCCACCTAGTGTTTTTCCATGAACAGGCCTGGCAGTGGCTTACCACACAAATATCTGCGGAGAAAATAATTGAATAGGGGTCTGTATTAGTTTCCTAGGGCTACCATAACAAAATACCACAAACTGAACTGCTTAAACAACAGAAATGTATTGCCTTATAGTTTTGAAAGCTGAAAGTCCAAGATTAATGTGACAAGTGGATTGGTTCCTTCTGAGGGCTGTGAGCAAGAATTGTTCATACCTCTCCTCTGGTTCTTCTGCTTGACTAGGGTCTTTGTTATTCCTTGGGACATAGAAGCATCACACTGATCTCCTTTGTCTTTGCATGGCATTCTCCCTATGTACATATCTGTCTCCAAATTTCTCCTCTTTATAAGAAAATAGTTATATTGGTTTAGGGCTCATCCTAATGGTATAATTTTAACTTGATTACCTCTGTAAAGACCTTATCTTCAAATAAGGTCACTTCTGAGATGCTGGGAGTTAGGACTTCAACATATGACTTTTGGGAAGATAGAATTCAACCTTCACAGAGTTTTTATCCCTAATATGGAATAACATGCTACTGGGGTGATAGATGTCTGATGATATTGAAAGTCTCAGAGAGAGTAACTTAATGATAAAAAAACAATAACTTGAGTTTAGAATCCCTGTCTTGCCTATAATTTCCAACATGCTATAATACCTTCTTGGAAAAAAGCTATGATACTGATAATTAGGACATATAATAATAGCAAAGAACTCAGTTCAAGATAGTATAGTCTCATTGATGTCACTTCAGAATTAATTTATCAGAGTGGAAGGAATTTATATACAGAAAAATTGATATATTTTAATCAGTTTTAACACAGTTCCAAAGAAGTCTTGAGGGACAGAGCACTAGTCAGCCTGACCAGGCTGACAGAAGTGAAGGCACCAAGGGGAAACCTCTGGAATGATGAGTAATGAATAGCATGCTCATTTGTGCAAAGGCACAAATTTCAATTTCTTCAAACAAATCTAAATATAGAACTTTTTTTTTCAAGGCTGTAAACATGTAACAGCTCCTGATACCTCTGAAACAGTAGAGGAATGACTTTTTGGGATTGGGAGTGTGTTTTAGCAAAAGCCTAAATGTACCAGTGAAAATAGGATGTTCACATCATTCACATAAAATGATGTTCTCTTAGATAGTAAAGAAGCAACCCTTGAACCTTTGGTAACCACGAATCTAAAGCCTGCAATGGCAATAAGTACATATCTATCAATAATCACCCTAAATGTAAATGGACTGAATGCACCAATCAAAAGACACAGAGTAACAGAGTGGATAAAAAAGACCCATCTATATGCTGCTTACAAGAGACTCACCTTAAACCCAAAGATATACACAGACTAAAAGTGAAGGGATGGAAAAAAATATTTCAAGCAAACAACAAAGAGAAAAAAGCAGGTGTTGCAGTACTTGTATCAGATAAAATAGACTTCAAAATGAAGAAAGTAGCAAGAGATAAAGATGGACATTACATAATGATAAAGGGGTCAGTCCAACAAGAAGATATAACCATTATAAACATATATGCACCCAACACAGGAGCATCAGCATATGTGAAACAAATACTAACAGAAGTGAAGGAGGAAATAGACAGCAATGCAATAATTCTAGGAGACTTTAACACGCCACTCACTCCAAAGGATAGATCAACCCGGCAGAGGATAAGTAAAGACACAGAGGCACTGAACAACACACTAGAACAGATGGACCTAACAGATATCTACAGAACTCTGCACCCAAAAGCAGCAGGATACACATTCTTCTCAAGTGCACATGGAACATTTTCCAGAATAGACCACATTCTAGGCCACAAAAAGAACCTCAGTAAATTCAAAAATATTGAAATCTTACCAACCAACTTCTCAGATCACAAAGGTATAAAATTAGAAATAAATT
>JAQQAC010009165.1:13710797-13898538 GCA_029783875.1 Phataginus tricuspis | reverse complement strand
TGGGAAGGGAGGGATAAGAGGGTAAAAGGGGCATTACGATTGGCAGACATAGGGTGGGGGGGCACGGGGGGTACTGTACAGCTCAGAGAAGACAAGTAGCGATTCTCATCTCACTACGCTGATGGACAGTGACTGTGGTGGGGTTGGTGGGGGGGACCTGGTGATGGGGGGAGTTCAATCATCACGGTATTGCTTATGTAATTGTAGGTTAATGATACTAAAATAAAATAAAATATTAAAAGAAAAAAAAAAAAGATGACCAGATTTCTATGGTAGGGAAGAATGAATTCTGATTTGTTTTATGGTTAGATGATAAGGATCTTACGTTTATTGAGTTAGCATTAATAATGCGCCTTCTGTGTGTTGGATACAAGTTATTTTCAGATTAGTGAAACACAATTCCTGACCTCAAACTATTCAAATCTAATGAGACAGTCAAGAAAACTAATCCGTTCAAAGACACTGAAATAAGTGACCTCAGTAGAGTATTAGAAGAGTATAAAGGAGAGCACCTTCCTTGTCTGAGCAGGTAAGAATCAGGAAATACATCCAAAATGCTTGACTTAAGTTGAGTCACTGAGGAACGCTTACCTGGTAAAAGGAGGGTGGGCAGGGACTTTCAGAGAGCAGAGTCACAGAGGTAGGACAGTAGGCACAGAGGGCTGTAAGTAATTCAGTATGGCTGGGATTTAGTTTTATATTTGAACTTTTATGTGATCTTACTTACATTTTAGAAAAAGTTTACCCTGGCATTGATATAGAAAATGAATTGGAGGAAAATGAAAAATTAATCAGGAAGATAAAAAGCAGAGTGATCCATTTTGTAACTATTCTGATAGGATATTGTCTAAAATGGCAGAAATAGAAAGGAAGAAATGTGTGAGACTTGTGCCAAATAGAATCAACAGAATGTGAAGAGGGTGAATTAAGTGAGAAATATGAAAA
This sequence comes from Phataginus tricuspis, assembly GCA_029783875.1. Taxonomy (NCBI): domain Eukaryota; kingdom Metazoa; phylum Chordata; class Mammalia; order Pholidota; family Manidae; genus Phataginus; species Phataginus tricuspis. The sequence continues at coordinate 13,897,593 of JAQQAC010009165.1, read as the reverse complement.
AGATGGTTCCCAAGGTTGTGGTTTAGGTTGTCATTGAGGATTTGCTGACTTTGGAGCACCTTTGTTACATCCACATAAAAACATCTAACTACCTTTGGATAGGTGGGTCTGAAACACTGAGCAGAGACCAAGGCTGGAGATGCAGACTTGACAGTTGTCCTCTTTAAAGATTGTTGTGGACTTCACCCAGGATTGCAAAACCATCTGTATTTTGCATAAAAGGGGAGAAGGATCATAGCTTGTTTTTTTCTTTTTAAAGACTGAAAATAAAAAGGTGAAGAAGAAAAACAAAATAACAGTATTTTGGAATAGGCTGTTACCAGAGGGGAAGAATGTTTAATGATACTGAATGTCTCCGAGAAGACAAGTCATGATGAAAATGTCCCAGACACTGGCACATAGGGGGTCATTGAAAACCCTGGTAAATGAAGTCTTTCTCAACAAATATCTTAAAGTAATTGAATGTAGTCTATGTGCTGATATTTAATTAATATCTATGATAGTGAAATAATAAAAAGTCACTTTCTTCTCTCAGAGCTAATGTTCTAATATGGTTGAAGTAGAGACATAAGGAAATTTAAGTTATGCATATATCTGGAAGAGAAGAAAACTTGTTGGGAATAAGTTTGTATTTTATTTTTTGATTTCTGTACTTCTCTCTTTATTATTTTGTGAATTATAAAGCAGTAGAGAAAGACAAAGGATGAGGGGAGATTGTGATATGAATTCATGAAGCGGTAGTAATGGAGGGTATGTGTGTCATCAGATATAAGTAGAACTTTCCAGCAGAGATTTCAAGCTCTTTTTCTCTTCTGATATTCATTTTATATTCTTATTTTTTCTATCTTCTCACCCTTGGCTTTGGCTCTCCTCTGAAAACTTCATCAGGACAAGAACACAGCTGGATTAATGGGATCACAAAATAGGGTTGCAGTTTGGGTAAAGCCAAGATTCCACTGTACATATAATGTAGATACAGAGAGAGACCCTACAGCTGTTGAAATTTACATGTAATTGTTCATCTCCATGAATATCAGTGATTTTTATAATGTTTGGGACATTATGAAAGGTGGTTAGAAAACAAAGATCTATAGGACACAGTGCTGTCTTGGAGATGCTTGCAGACATGTACTGTGATGATAGCAGTTTCCATTGAAAATATTTCCAATAATACATTTATTTAAAAATAATAGCACATATCAAGCCAATTTAGATGTCTCTTTTAGGGAAGATATCTCTTTTAGAGTTGTGAAGTCCCATTTGCCATTACATTATCCCACTGAGATATCCCTCATCCGTTTTCTCCTTTCATCCATTTGATGAAGACTCAGATGCATACACTCCACCTCCCTCTGGCTACTTGTTTGGTTGCTAGGATCGACTTGTTTCAGTTTTAAAGTAGGAGAAGCATGTCTCAACTGGTTCTCTTTCTTCACCACCATATACTGAGGTTCTCACCTCCATTTCTATATTGAACTTACAAGTCTTTCTTGACAATAAAAGAAGACTGCAGAGAACAGAGCACCTTCTCTGCAATAGTAGACAATCTTACTTCAGGGATCTTACAACCCCAAATTCATTATTGTCATCTAAGTAAACTTTGTATTTTCCTACAAAAAGGGGTAGAAAAAGCCATGTTAAGTCAAAAAAGGGGAATCAAAGGTAGGGTATCCCAGTTTTACCCAGATTACTTCAAAGTGACTCTTATTATCCCAGCATAAGTAATAGCACACCCTTTTATTCTCCAGTGTGTCCTACTCTGGACAACAAATTATATGGTAACACTAATTTAAGTCCTGTTCCAAGATATAAAGAATTTCCAAGAGATGAAGTGAGGCTTTCAAAAATAGGGTGAAAAATAGTAGGATCTATTTCTAATTAACATCTAATAAATGGAAGGAACAACTCTCTGCCCATTGTGTAGTCACTCACAATGTCCCAGCTGGTGAGGATATAGCGAGGGCTTCGAGTACAGGACTCGTCAATGCTATGCTGTGATCACCTATAGATGTCTGTGTATCAATGCTGAAATTATAAATGGTTCTCGAACTTGGGTCCTTCACAAAGAGCGCCACTGCTGCTGTTCCCCACACAGTGGCAAGTTCCAGATGAGTGCACAAGGCCCCTTCCTGGTTTCATGCTGTGCAAGGAAGCCAGATAACTAGGCCATATCTTCTTCTTGCCAAACAGTTCACACCTTGAATATGTTTTATCTCCAAGCAGTACTAAGCAACATCTTTCACAGCTTCCCCCCTGGATTATGCCCACTAAAGTGATGAGTAGATTCTAACAGGAATAGAATTAGTGACTTGTTACCTTATGGAATTTTGTCCTTAATTTCAGTATAAAAAAAGGAAATGACTCAATTGTGCAGGCCTAGTTCCACGGAGGCTTCAGGGACGTTCTGTGTGCCCAGCTGGCTGGATTGCCTGAGCCCTCCAGACTTCCTGAACTGGGGGGCTTCCCTGTGAACATCAGACGCACTCTAGTAAGAACGTTTCTTTCTTCTTGATGCTCTGCCATTAGGCCTCCACTCCTAATATGGAAAGAAAATAAAGCTCTCACTGCCTGCTCTGGATAACCACCAGCTGGTGCCATAGACAGAATAGTGTACTAAGTGGGGAAGCTGTACTTCCAGTTTGGCATGGCGGCCAGTTTCCTCGTGTGTGAATCTGTGGTGGTTTCACACACCCAACTGAGAAACCTCCTGATTCCCACCCTACACTGAAATTAAACCACAAAATGAAACCATCCTCTAAACCATAAGATGCAAACAGTGCAGTGCTACATTCTGCATCCTCTTTCAAATCCGAACTTGCTCTACAACACTACTCCCTTTAATGTTACCTTCCCCACACAGATTTGATTTTTTACTTCCCAGAATAATCAAGCCAACTAATCTCCTCTTTGGAACTACTTTTGGAGTTTTTGAGGTCTTCAAAGATTGTAACATTTCTCCACTATCCACCACTCTGCTATCCCATCCCACTGCTAATAGGTAAATTAGATCACATTCGAGATCTCAAACAGACTTGAGTTTACATAATTTCCTCTCATAAAATCACTAATCTAACTCCCCATAGAATTGATATACCATCTTTTGCTGACTCTCCATCCAAAACACTCTCGTGGATAACTGTTCTGCTTTCTTCCTGGCTCTTGTCCACATTTCTCCTGAATAATAATTCTCCAGCAAAGGATCATTTGAGAAAGGACTAACTAACTGCCTAGTGGGGTTATCAGGATATTCTCTGGTGGACCAAAAACTGACACAATGCTATGAAAAGGGGCTTACATAAGAATTTCTAACAGGATACCGTTTCCTTCAGGCTTCCCATGACAGATGCACTAGTCCCTTTGCTGGAGTTGGAGAACTGCATCTGGCTTCCATTTGGGTTATGAAGATTAGCAGTTCCTTTACCCATAATCTTCCATCGTTTGGTGCACTGGTCTCCCAGGCTGTCTGAATGATTCTTCCTTACTATACCACTCCCTCTACAACCAAGGAAGCAGTCAGGAAAAGGGTCTTATTCCTGTACCTCCTCATTTAGGAACTCATTCTCAATGTTCTTGCTCTGTTCAGATGTCCCTTATTTCTACTTTTTATGTTTTTTGTGTTCCTTTCTCTGCTCAAGCATTCACTCTGATGTGTGTTTTTATGGTCTAATTGGATATCTCTTCTGACTTTACTTATGGATCTTAATCTTATCATCTCACTCTGAAACTCATATAAGAGCCAGCTTTGTCCCACCCCTGTGCCCACAGAAACAGTGTCCAGTAAGTAAGGACTACTTTGGCTTATATGTACAAAATGGTTTGCACGATGAATAGTATTGGCTATTTGGTCAAGCTCTTGGTCAGAAATAGACATAAATTATTTTCTCATCTTTAGTTTCTAAATGTTCAGATCTCAAATATAAACACAAACGTGAGCACATACAAACACATGCACATACAAACTTGGTGGTTCTCTAATACTTTCCTTCTACCTATCACTTTTGGATGTTAATTATATACATGCCATACTTGATCTTCCTTAGGGGCTCAAGAAAGCCCTTGAATAGAGCTTTAATTGTCCATGGGGTCACATCGCATCTTTAAAAATTTAATTATCTTTCTTAAATATGAAAAATTTTCCTTTTCCTCATCTACAGGGAGAATATTTCTTGATCATTAGCTTAAACATCCTTGAACATTTACTTAAAATCCAGAAAAAAAATATTTTCTTGTTAATTGAACACTTTAAAAAATATAGTGAGTTGAACCACCATAATATACTTCATCGTCCATGATGTAATAAACTAACACCCCAGGACACAGTGTGAAATATGCCAAGTTTCATTTTTGACCTGCATATCCTGTATCTGTTTTTAAGCATCAGTAGTTTTATATTCTTTAAGTGTCTCTTCTTCAATCCAAACAATCTAAGCCAGTCTTTCCAAAATTCTAATGTGGGTATAAGTCACTTGGATATCTTGTTAAAATACAAATCCTGAATGACAAGGCACAGGCTGGGGCTTGGAGTCCTGTATTTCTAATCAGCTCTTAGGTGACACTGATAATGCTGTTGCAGACCATACTTTGAGTAGCAAGTGTTTAATCAGCTTATCTGTATTATGTAATAAGACAAGAGGAGTATCTCTCTTCTCTCAGATGTTGGCATTTTTTCCAGGCAATAAAGCAGAAGACAAGTAAGAGATCCCCCCTGTGGAATTTCTAACAGCTGCTCTGGCCTTATGGGAGTCTAGAGGCAGCTCTGGGGCCTCTCCCTGAACTTCCTCTTCGTGTTTGTGACCGAAGTGGCAGACACTCTTGTGGGCTGGGTTTTCTGTGTTGTTCTGATATGGTGCAGATAAAATGCTTTTCTAAGCTCAACAGTAGAATTGAAAAAAGGCACAATTAAGATATTCTAATCATAATACCCACTGCCGAGTTTAAACTATTTGGGGTCATCTTACTTCCACTTAATTGTTAGGACATAGTCAATAAGTGCCTTTGACTTTTCTGTGACGTTGGAAACTTACACTCTTTGCAAAGTTTACATTTGATGCAAAGTACAAAAGCAATAGCTACTGAGCCTTGTGAGAGGCACACAAAAAGTATACATTTCATATTCAATTGTTTTCTCATATCAAAACTAAGATTTGCTAAAAGAAACACATTGGCCTAGGATGATGAGGGCCTCTCCTTGAGCAATGTCTCCACTGAAACACCACAGCCAAAGGATCAGTGCTTGGTACATTTCAGATCTAGTTCAGGTCCTTTAGGTTAGACCAGTTTAACTTAAAATATTGACAGACTTAAATTCTGCTTTTAGTTTTTTTCCTAAGATAAAATCTATCCTTGTTGATGTCACATTTTATCACAGTTATGCAGCAGCAATAGCATGAGGCACACAGGCTTGAGCATCCATCTCTCTTACCAGCCTCTCCAGGAAAAGGATGGCAGAATTAAATTCCTAATTAAAGTTAGGAATCTGATTTCCATGCAAGACACTAAGAAATGAAAGACATGATTTACAAACAAGATTAAATATGGAAATGGAATAGATTCTGGAACTAGAATCTAGAAAATGTGATAAAGTGTCTGTTTTTCACAGCACCACTCTGAAATTACCTGGCTCTTTTGGTGTGCTGGCTATTTCTTTGTAAGTGTTTGAATAAATTTATCATCTCAGTGTCATATGAGCTCACTGCTGGCGCTGTTTCAAGAAATCTCATTATTTTTTGATGTTTATGATGGATTAAAGATGAGAATATTGCTGGCCTAAGGGCTTGTTAGCCTTGCCTGTCATATTTGTCAGCTACAAAGCAGCTCTGCTAAAGGGTTAGGAGGGCGTTTGGGATAGTGGGCCATTAAAACTCGGTTCCATTACTTACACTCAGCTAGGCTGAGGAAATGGAGGGTAACAAGTGTGAGATGGGCCCCATGGGATCCATTTTCTTTGTTACACACCCGAAAAGGAAAAATTGACATGACAGCAGAAACAGCAAGAAGCTCTCTCTCAACATGAGATGGCCACATCTTGTAATTTCTCACTGTGGGTGAAAAGTGCTTGTTTGAGTAACCTCACATGCAACTCTGGGAATTCTGTGGCCAGGCGATATCCTGCATGATCAGCCCTGATTCTTACAGTGAACTGACCTTGAATAGCTTTCTGGCCTCTTGGAGGCAGAAGAAGGCTGCCTGAAGTCTTCTGAGTCCTAAGAATAAAGACTATCATGGCACATGTTGAGAATAATCGTTAATGCACTGTGATCAGAAATATTCATAATATTGTCAAGAATATTTTAAATGCTTAATGGCCTAGAGTAAAATGACCTTTACTACTGTAATTTTTAAGTAGCCATTGTGTTCACAACTTTTTAGGAATACCTTATGGTAAGTATGTATGAAGTAAAGCAACTGATGGCTACAATGTTACTGAAAAATTGATGATCTTATTCATGGTAATGGTTCCTGAGTTTCTTTCTTTCATGCTTATGTGGGAGGTACTACTTATGGGTCAGACTACCCAAAGATGTAGTTACCTTTGGGGATTTCTTTCCTTAAGTCCAGTATAATCACTGGTTACATCAAGTACTCTGCTAGCTGATAGATACTGTCTAAAAAAAAATGCAAGCCCATTCCTGCTTTCATGAATCTTACAGTCTAGTACAACGGTTGACATTAAATAATCTTACAATTATATTAAATTGTATGTATATAATTCATCTTGTTGAGATTATTTTACTGTATTTGAAATCTGTGATTTGCAAGAAACTATGCTGAGAGCTCTGGGTGATACAGATACGAAAAACCAATCTTCTTGGCCTACGTGATCCTTACAGTATTGTGAGAGAGAAGGACATGTAGAGATTATTATACTATTTTGTAATACATTGTATTGTATGAATTTAGGAATATGTCCAGATTTAGCACCTTCCCTTCCCTCCCCTCCTCTTCTTCTTTCTTTACTTCCATTTAATTATTCAGCCAGTCATTATGTCAATAATATGTAACAGGAACTATGTGCTAAGTACAGTCTAGAGAGGATCAGCTGACTGCTTATTATATGCCAGGCACAATGAAAATTACTTTACATGCTTAACTCAAGCTATTTTTAAAGTGGTACTATTATTATTCTCTTTGTATAGATATAGAAATTGGAACTCAAAAAGATTTAGTAATTTGTCCAAATAGTCAAGGGAAACATTGGCTTCTGAGCAAAGCTCTGTGTGATTTCATAGTGTGTGCTCCTATCCACTATACAATTACATAGGAGATCTGTGTTATATTGTGAGATTTTCCAAGGAAAACACAACTTTTAGCCAAAACTGAATAAAGAGAATTATTTCTAAAAAATGAAAATATTTCTCACACTCTGGAGTCAATCTTAACTCATTAACAATGTCCCAAAGTCAATTAAATAACACAAAAAATGTATTTCTTAATAATATGTTTTAATGCCTTAAATAATACTACAAAATAGTGTGTTTGCATATATGTTTATATATATGTATACACACAGGCACACAGTAGAAAAGACTTCAGTAAAAATATGTTTATTTTAAAAATCATATCCCTGAACTTACTGAGAGAATTATTGGTACCTAGTAATTGTTTTGGCTGTACCAAAAACAATGGTTATAAAAGTGTAACTCTGAGAAGTATGACTATGGGCTGGTAGTGAGTGGCGTGTACTGGGGGAGCATCCATAGTGCCCTCTGTCAACTCCGCAGGCACATCCAGGAGGGTAAGAGGGAGGCAGGATGATGTTTGTTAAAGATCTGAAGTACCTGCCTCCTTCCTTCACCTTCTTTGAGACAGCAAAGCAGGAAGGAAGGATTGTTTTTTCCATTATCTTGGTTACCATAGAGGTGGCATGATAACATACATTAGCTCTCTCTGAGTCAGATTTTCAGCTTAGCATAACTTGTATTTTATGCAACTGTGAAATATAATGATTTACAGCTTTTCCAGTGATATTTCAGGGAAACAAAGTTGGAAATGATTGCTTAAGCAATAGGCCCTGTGTCCTGCTTCTGAGGGAGAAAGTCTGTACAAAGATAGATTGTGCTCTGCCTCGGGAAACCCACAGTCTAGAAGGACTGAGCTGTGACTTGACCTTTGAAAACCAACCACTATGATGTGCCTAACTGAGTGTGGTATTGGCCACAGTAATGAAGCCAGGTCACTCCTGTGTATTTAAGTGCTCAGAGACACCAAAACTAGGCCTGTTTCTCTACATGTAACATGGACTCTAGTTTAAAAAATAGCTCCCTAACCCACTTGCCTGGCTGTGCACGTCCATCTCCCAGCACAGGCCATTCACATCTACTCACTTCCACAGGCTCTTGCAGGTGAAAGAGAAGAACTGTCACTCAAGGGGAGAACTGGATGTCTAGACCCCTCGAGATAAGTAAACTAATGACCTCTGCCTTAGGCCTTTTTGGATCCCAGACAACTGTAAACAAGCTTAAATTTGTATTCCTCACCCCCATGGTGTCATACATGGAACAATCTGATACCTCCAAATTTGATTTTATGCATCATGTTTTAAAAATTTAATCCCATTATGCCAGACTTCAGATTAATATCCTTGAAGCTTTGTTTTCTTTATGAACTCCTTTCTTAAAGCTATTCAATAACATATTCCATCCACATCCCTCATCCCTTACATATGGAACTACTGGCTACTGGAAAAGTCTGGTCTAGAAGATCAAGGAAAAAGTATTTAGTCTAAATTCCTGGAATTGTTTCCACAATATTCCCATGAGTTCAAAGATTCTTGAATACAAGGACTCTGTCTATTATTTCTTTTGAATTCCTCAATGCAGTATCTAGCATGACACCTTAAATATAATATGCTTTCATTAGTACTAGAAAAATGTGCCTTTTTAATATTTGTTATTTGTATTTTCAAATACACATTATTTTTAGGACATAAGTTACTTATTTAGCAGCAAAATGTATTAGGAAATGAGGATCATTCATCCCATAATTGAAAAAATGTATATTTCAAATTTATCTCTGCTTTCTCTGTACGATATCATGCTCTACCGAATTTTCAAAATTCACTTTTAGCTACTCATACTTTTCTAAGAATAGGATAATGTCTTCTATATTTGGTACTAATAGAGTTACTGAAGCTTGAAATTTTACACAACAGAAACACTGTCTTTTTTCTCCTTTTTGACAGCTCTGCTGATGTTTTTTAATACAATCCAGTCATTCCACTCTTCAGGTGCCACAGATCTCTGTCCCATCAGGGGTGGTGTTTTCCCCTTGCTTTCTCTACCTCAGTGCTTTCTAACCTCAGAGTAAAGGACACCTGGTTTCCTATGTATATTTTCCATAAATTCCCTGTATTTTCCTCTAATAGGCACAACCTATCCTGCCATTTTATTAATTCTCTGCAGAAAACTGAAAACTCTTTAAAAACCTGACTTTTAAGTTTCTTAATTTGTGTATTTTTATAAAACAAAGTACAATTTAAATTAGTGAGATATTTAATATATATTCTATTAATATCTATACTATAGCATTATATATATTATGTAAGAATATAATGAACACCTAACTATATGCTAAAAAATTTCTTATCAAGATAAAATAACTATATTTCTGAAAATAAGTAAAAATATAGAATTGATAGACAACTTCTAACATTATCTGACCCATCCCTCCCAAAAAAAAGAAGCAGCAGCAAGAATAGAAAGAGTGATTCCTTCCTCCAGTCGCCCACTTCAATGAAAGTGTCAAAATTTTACAGAGGAGACACAGAGGCGGTCTGAGCTTAGGGTTATTCCCAATATTACTTTTTTAAATATAAGAATTAAAATGTTAAAAATGGAAGATGAAACAAGTGTTTTAGTCTCATAAATTAATGTAATCAGAACAACTGTTTCATTTTTTGTGATGTTAATTTAAAACTTCACCAGAATATTCAGTAATTATACTTATATGAACGTTATTTATTTAAAACTATGAAAAGGGTGTTCTGTAATAATTCCATCTTATTTATTAATATTATCTATACTATACTATCTAATATATATATGAATATAAATGAGCACAGTATGCATTTAATGAGCTTTGGAGAAATCTTGAATGGCAAAAGTAGGTGCTGAGCTCATAATTCAAAGGCAAAGATAAATAACTATTTTTCATTAAATCTGGAATTTGGTTATTTTTTAATAATTGAACAGATGAATAAATGAATGTATGAATGAAGAATTAAGACATTTTCTCTCTCTTTTGGGCTTTCCAAATAAGTTCTATGCATAAGTTACATGCACAGTGTAGCATGTAAACCCTTAAAGCTTTTATTCACTTTTTGTACTTTGTGGCCAAAAGCTGTTATTTTATTTATGGCATCTCAAAAGAACTATAAAAACTGTGAATTAAGTCATTCAGTTGTCTGCAGTTCTTCTCTAAACTCATTGATTACGAGCCAAGTGGTAACTCACCACAGAGTGTCAGGACAGGGTCATTTTGTTTCTTGTTTTATGGTTGTAATAGCTCTGTAATTACTCATAAGGCTCCAGTGTGTAAACATTTATACATTATCATTCTTCCATTCTAATATTTATACTTGAGTGGTAGTGACAGGCAGATTCTTTTTCTTTCATTTCCAAATGTTGTCATATTTTAATTATATCAGTAATAGACTGAGACACTAAAATACCACATAAAATACATAAACTTCACTAATGGCAGTAGCCCAAATAACCCTGCTATGAGGGGAATATTACAGCAAATATGAAAGGAAAGAAACAAATTTTAAAAAGGACTTAGAGATTTCAAGTTGTCTCAGTGAAATAATGAGGGTAATAAAATGATCACTAATATACTCAGTAAATTTTCATCAATCACTTCTTAAAGTGTCTGTAACTACAAATCAGTAGCTTATTTCTGATAGCAAATTGTTGTTTGAAGGATCAAGTCTACAATGATAGCATTTTAAAGCCGACGTAGTAACAAGTTACTCTATATAGAAGATGTGGATCATGCAGTCATGTGTCTTGTGTGCAGACAGCATTGATGGAGTTGGGGATATGGGACTTATGGGGGTGAATTATCCAGCAAAGGAAGCTTCTATATCTGAACAAATTATATCCTAGGTCATGTGAAAAACTTACAGTGGCATCTTACTAAAACTAAGTCTTCAAAGATGTCACAAAAGAAGGGAAAGGTATCTGAAAACCAAAGAAAGAGCTTCTAAATGATATTAAGAGTGGATACTGTATAGTGCATTCTCCCCAAAATATTATAATACACCCTGACATATGACCTTAAAGTCTTAGTTAAGAATTCACTCATTGATCACTAATAGCAAATGCAAGTTTACTAAGGGTAAGTCATTCAAAATCATTTTCTCTGTTGTTGAGTTTTTCTCAGTTGAGAGAAAAGCAGAACTTGATTAGAAGATTCATTTAAATATTTGGAGTCAGGAAATCTGGGGAGAGAAGACAAACTTACTTCTAAAGAACTGCTAAGTAGAATCAAGTTAGCTACTTTTCTCAATAAAGATCAGATGTTGGTGTTCTCTCAGAAAATGGAGGGTTCCATGAAGATATGTTTGAGATCGGAAGTCACTCTTGAAAGAACTGTAGGTTAGCAATGCAGATTTGAAAAAAAGAAGAACATTTCTCTTTGGCATATAGATAGAGCAAGTTACAGATGCTGTTCAGTTCAATTAAGATCAAAGGTCTGGAAACTAGTCCATGAAGTCCTATTTCTGATGAGATTTAAAAACTATTTTCTTTATTCCCCCACTAAATATTTACACGTTTCAATAAGTTTAAACCAAGTGTTCATTAAGGTTTTAAATGAAAATTTTAGTTCAAGTTGAAGATAATTTAGATGTCACCTTGATTGTACAAACAGCATCATCTGTAAAAATTTCAGGATGATTTTTGCTGCTTTCTAACCCATTCTGATAGCTGTAGTACCAGGAAATGGTCAAGAAGGGCTCTATGACATTTATATTGCAGTTTGGGCTCAGTCTGAACTATGGAACAAGTAACAGAACTTTTGGGACCTCTACTGTATTGTGCAGGGTTCAAACCCTACAAAAATAGGAAGGCTTAATTAACAAAGATCATAAAAGCATGCAAGAGTTTGATTACTGGCTGGAAAATGTGCAGAAAACTATCCTTCAAAATAAAGCAAATAAAGCAAAACATTTATGCAAATCAGCCCTAATTTTATCTGTATCAGAAACATACAAAAGTGTCATCATTTTGATCTTTATTTGCTTAAGTTTCACTAAACAAAATATATGAGCATCAGTAATTTCTGCAGAAGCATTGTTATTTCAGAAAAGCATAACTATAAAAGGACAGGATAAATGCACAGTAATCAAAGCCAGGCTGATTACATTTAAATAAATTTGTTATTCTCTCACTTTTAAATTAAATAATGGCAATGAGGAAATGACTATACACAAAACAGGCTTTTAAAAAATAAGGATATTTATCCCATTGCTTCAAATTCATCAGCTTATAAAAGCAATGAAAATATTAGACAGTAACCAAATTTAATCTGAAGCTTATATCTCTAGACTTTGCAAAAGAATATAAATCCAATCATTCATCACCACGTGCGCATATCACTACTCACTGCTCAGGCTATAGTTAAAATGCAGGATAGGAGTAGGGCTGAGTTCACGCTTGATCTCTAAGAGCTTGGAAACGTCCAGGGAGTAAGCCTTGGATTTTCTTAGCCTCTCTTTCTGCTGTGGTCAGGAGGCATAGAACACTTCTGCTTTCCCTCTGATTTAGAACTGAGCATTGGAGAGAATACAGAGCAGTTTGAAGCAGTTATTAAGAGGAAAGCTAGAACTTTTCCCTGTAGAGTGACAAAAACTGCATTGTGGCTATACTAAAGGATCATAGCCCCTTAAATGTCCCCTTAAAGACCAGGTAGCCTCATCTTCACTGAATACTCTAAAGAGGTAACATGCGCTGCTCTAAGTCTTTTTACTCTCTTCTAACACATGAATGTGACGAGCAAAGAGGAGAAATGGAACATGGCAGAAAATGAGATTTTGTCATCAGTAAGGAATGAGCAATCACTTGAAGAACTTTATTCTCTCCTATCATACCTGTAGTGACACTATTTGATTATTTCCCATCTTTCTAATCACTCCCTGTCATTGTCTCTTCTCCTTATGATTATTTTTTACTGTTAGGGTTTTTCAGTGTCTGTCATGTATGGCTTCGTTTCATCTGACTTTCTTAATAAAATCTTGGTTACATGTTCTTCTTTCCCTGTCTCTCATCCCTCCCTAAATCCTGAAATCTTTCGCCTTTGCCTTCTATCATCCATAGTGCATCATTAGCAAACCCCTCAACCTCTCCTCGAGCATTCAGCTCACCTTCTTGATCTATAGAAGTGCCTCAACTCTAAGGATACTACTTCCCCACAGATCACCCAAGAAGTAATCCACTTTCCCTCAGATGACTGGGCCTGGGGGTGAAGTATTTCTTCATTTCGACTTTTACAACCTTCTTTTTCTCCTTTCGCTAGAAATCCTTAGATCATAAAAGTATATCACCTGTGCTCTCCTGATTTCAATGTCATACCCCTCCTTTCTGGGAAATACCACTGTCACCATTGTCAGTGAATTTAATACACAAGCAGGTTAGCCTCCAGCATGCTGGCCTCTCAATGAGCTGAACTTCTCTACTCCAATGATCTTGTTTGCCTCGCCAATTCATCTACTGCCTCCTACAGTCATATTCTAAACTTTATTACCACTACCCATACCTTTCAGAAATTCAATTCCACATATCCCCATCTCTGTCTATCCCTCCACTCTATCCAGGTCACTCATTCTAATACTTTTTCACCCTCCTTCAGTAGCTGAAATCCTATTGTCAATCATACTTATTCTCTTGTATACACCATTTCCCTTGCTGTTCTCTCCTTTCATGGCACTCTCTTAGAAAAACTAAAATCCTGGTTAAATAAGTCTTTCTATCTATTTCACACCTGTATCTGTGCAGCTGAATACCACTAAGAAAGACTCAGAAATATATTCACTGTTCTCCCCTTAATGTTATGGCCACAAATACAAAGTTGACTCTTATTGTGCCTTGTAATCATACTACACTTCAGGGGTCCATTGCCCCACTTTCTTAGACAGCTATTTCACACCTCTTTTCTGTTTAAACTTCCAATATCCCCTCTCCCAACGTCACATTTACCAATGATTCAGTTTTGAACTTAACCAAGAAAACTGAAGCAGACAGAAGACAGTTCAGTAGACCTTTCTCACCACATTCACTCATCTTTCAGCATCTGAATCCATGTCTGCCTTACTGCATATTACACAGAAGAATATCCATGATTCTCTCTAACATTTGTCCCAGGACTGACTGTTATATTAGGCCCCACCCCTGCCTCATCTAGAACATCATTCTGGCATTTCTCTGCTCACTTCTACATCATCAATATTATGCTGTTTACTGGCTCATTTCATTCAATCTACAAATATGTTCTCCCTCACACCTTAAAAAAATCCTTCTCCTGACACCTGTTCCCAACTATCTAGTACCCCATTTCTGTGAAAATCCTTTTCAGTAAAACCCCTCAGAAGATTAGTTTGTTTTCTAATTCTTTCCCTTGCTTCTCTCCTGGCCTCACTATGAAGAGGATTTTCCCTTCTACTTCGCAAAAAGCACTGCTGTCAAGTTCACCAATCCCTCCATGTTGTAAAATCAAATGTTAAGTATCTAAATCTTATTTTACTTGACCCATCAGCAGTTGGTCACTTTTTTCACAGTTGGTGCTTTTTCCACTTTAATATACTTTCTTCCATTGGGCTTTAGGACATCACTATCTATTGATTTTCTGCTAACACACTAGTAATTTCTTCTCAGTCTCTTTTGCTGGCTCTGTGTCTTCTCCCTGATCTCTAAATATTATAACACCATAGGATCAGCTCCTGGGTCCTCTTGCTTCTGTATATGCATTCATATCTTTGGTTTCTCATCCAGCCTCAAGGTATTGTATCTCTTGAAATGTAATAAATACATATATATAATTATATCCAATTATATATAAATACATCCCAAATTCAGACTCACATATCCAACTGTCTACTGCCTATCTCCACGTGAATGTCTGGTTAACACTGAAAACCCAGTATAGCCCAGACTGAACTCTTAGTCTAGACATCCCTACCTCAGTTGATGGCAACTCTTATCTTCCAATCGCTCAGGTCAAAATAATTGTAGCCATCCTTCACTCCTTTTAATCTCTCACATCTAAAAAAGCTTGGTGGCTAACTCTGAAACATTCAGAATCTAATGATTACTCATCCCTCAACTGTTGCCACCATAAAGCAAGTTATTATATACTCTTTCTTGGATTACTAGTCATTTGTAACTGTCTTTTTAATCCTTACCTCTTACTGTTTATTCTCAATCAAATGGTCAGTATGAACATTTTAAAATTTGCCATGATATAGTTCTGCTCAAATCCCTGGAATAGTTCCCTATTTCTATCTGAGTACAAGTAAAGATTCTTACGGTTCCTATAGCTCTATATCTTCTACCTGCTGTTCCCCCCACCACCCAACTCCACTGCACACACACAGGTATAGTCTCTGAATTCATCTACTACTTTCACCCTCTTTCTCTCTTCCAGACACATAGGCCTCTTTGCTCCTCTTTTATCTCCCATAGTATTTACCACCTTTAATATGCTTATTCACTTAATTGAAGCAGAATCTAAGTCAAGAAATCTGTGGACTTTTAGGGGAGGGAAGGAGGAAGTGGCTAGGGAAGAGGACAGGGCAGGGAGCAGAGTCAAGAAGGGATGCATTATCCAGCAAGCACCACCATGAGCTACTAGAGTTAATCCTATTAGAGACTCCGAGAGATCGTATAAAACATACACACAAGAACTATCAAGGAGCTAGAGCTAGGACACTTCTTCACCAACTCCGCACATTACTGTTTGATAGCTACTCCTGGTGGACCACAAGAGCATCCTCAGAAAAGAAGTACAAATAGTTGGAAGTTGGGGAAACAGTCATGGGAATATCAGTGCTAAAGCTTTATGGACAGGACTCTTAACGGAGTTTTATATGTTTTGGCATATTGTCTGTGCCCCTCAAATAAAATACAGATTCCAAAGAGCATGAATATTCATCTGTTTAGTTCATGGATATATCCCAATTCACTACAACAGTCTATGACACACATGAGGTGCTCAGTAAAGATTTGTCAAATGAATGAATTTGGTCATGAAATGACCTTCCTATATGTGATGACTTCCTAGTCTGTTTTTCTAACCCTTCTTTGATGTCCATATCAGTATTTCCAAAAGCATCCTGGCTATGTCCATGTGCAGGTCCTACAGGTACTTCAAATACTAGATGTTGCACAATACACTTATCTCCACACCACCACTATCAGCCTCAGACTTGGTTTCTTTGTCACCATCTGCCTTATTCTTAAGGACAAGAATCATGATGTGAGTGCAGCTTCTTCCCTGTCATGAGCAATTAAGTTTTACCACCGAGCTATTTCTTGAATCTGTATTCTCCTTTCCCTCTCCATGGCAAGTATTTCAGATCAGACCTTGGTAATTTCTTTTATGGAATATCACAATAAGCTCTGAAATACCCTGAATAAAAACTTTGCTTGTTAATTTTACTCTTTAAGCCTTATCTAGTACAATATTTATATAACAGAATATTTACAAAGTAAAAATGTAATTGTGTCATTTCATTTTCTTTCTTAAAATTTTTTGATGACTCTTTGTCATTTAGAGAATGTATTTTAAATTCATTATTGGGCATACAAGACCTTTCCTTTTTGACCACAACCTCTCTCTCTCACCCACTCCCCACTTTAATCATTTATCATTTTATTTAACTAATATGTGCTAGAGGCACTGCTATGTGCCACACTCTGTGCTAAGTACTATCACTTAAGACCATCTTCCTTTTATGGAGTAGGCCCAATAATATTTTATGTATATAAAATATTATTTGTATAATATAAAATTATTAGCAGTAATATATATGACTCATCAAAAGGTTTTGTACTATTCTTTATTCATAATAATGAAAAGCATTATATTTTAACTATGCTGTTGTGATTGAAAGAAGTCACACTATTTTTAGCCCCCTTATTACCTTCCAGGTGCAGATATGTTTGGTCATGGTGAGACTTGATCGGAACCCCATTACCTCCCTTGGAATATATTTGATGATTAGATCCCTCTCCATGCTCCAATAATATCAACATAGCAACTAAGCATTAACTGTTCCATTTGTTGAAATGTGTGTATTTCATTTTGTGAAATCATAGATTTAATTTGATTAAAAAGCATAAAAGTAATAATTTTCTAATTCTTATCCCATAAAAGAGAAAGATAGAAATTCTATGTTATTTTTGTTGTTGTTGTTGTTGTTTTAGCAGGGAGGCAGCGTGGCTTCAAGCCTATAAAGAGTGATTCGATCAAGGACTTCTCAGAACAAGTAAGTAGTTTAAAAAAGACCTGTATCCTTCTATGGGGCTTACTTTTCAGTATGAATGATAGAAATAACAAGCAAATACATATATAACTGCACAGAATAATTATGAGAAAAATGGAGAGAGGCCTAATTAGATAAGTTGTTTAGAGAAGGCCTCTGAGGAAGTTTGGTCTGAGACTTCCTGAGGGAGTCAGTCAGCCTTGAGAGCTAACAGGCAAGCCTCCAAGGCAGAGGAAACGGAAGGCTCGGAGGCACTTAGCTGCCACAGTGCTTTTATGTTCAAGACTCAGAAAGTTTCTGTAGGTGGAGCACATTGGGTCAGGGAAGAGGGGAATGAAATAAATTTGGAAACAAAGATGGAGACTGGATAAGGGAAAATGTAGAAATCCTTGGTAAAGCGCCTTCATTTTATTCTTAGTGCTCTGGGAAGTCTTCAAAAACATTCCTGATAGGAAATTATTTAAGTCAGATATTTAAGAAATATTATTCTGACCTAGCTGTAAAAATGTATCATGAAAAGATAATAATGAAAGCAGAGAGACAGACCATTGTGAGATGTGTCGGGATTATTTACAGGTGGAAGTGTCAGATGTCCATCTGGATATTCATATCTGGAGTTACAGGCTATATTAGCTTGGGATGCCATAACAAAATGCCATAGACTGAGTGGCTTCAACCCAAGAAATGTATTTGATTGCAGTTCTGGAGGCTAGGAAGTTCACAAAGTACAAGTAAGGTAGGTTTTCTTCTGCGGCCCCTTCTCAGGGCCACCATCTGGCTGTGTGCTCTCAGGACCTCTCTGTGTGTACAAAGACAGAGAGAATGAGTTCTCTGGTATCTCTTCTTACAAGGATGCTTAATCAAATAGGACTGGGTCCCAGCATCATGAGCTCATCTAACCCTAATTACCTCTTAAGTTTCCATCTGCAAATACTATCATACTGGAGATGACAACTTCAACATGAATTTGGCAGGCGGTTGGCAAAAGGGATGCAATTCAGTCCATAACACAGGTCTGGTCGATCATGTGAAACTAAGGATATTTTAAGAAGGAAATTCAGAACATAGGATGTATGAGGTTACCAAGGGTAATAACACAAGGGCTTTCATTTTTATATCTTCATGATTTTTATACGATTCGCTCTTCCTTCAAACTTGAATCTGCTTTCTGCCCTGGCTACCATTAAAGACACTCTGATCATTTATTGAGTACTACCCATGTCAGGCACTTTACACCCTTTAGCTATCATCACAGCTTTGCCAGGTAGGTATTACTTTCTTCATGTCCCAGGTGAAGACACTGAAGCCTCGAAGGTTTCAACAATTTGACCAAGCTCCCATAACCAGAAGTGCAGCTCTGGTCTGTGTGACTCTAAACTCCTCACTTTCACCAGTCCTACTTGACTCCCTAAACCAATGCCACAAGCCCTAAACCTTCTTTTGATAAATTTTACTCACAGTCCTTTTCTCAAGATTTTGCCTCTCATTTGTATTTATAGAACATCTTTCCAGATTATCATAGATTTCTCATTGTACTGTAACCAACCTTGAGCATCACCACCCATGTCATGTGTTTTTGTGCCACTCTCACCAGGGTGGAGGCAGGCATGCAGAAAATGGTTATTGAAATAAACACCCAAAACAAAGGTAATTTTAAAACTTGTATATGAATTTTTGTAAAACTAACTTCTCTTTGCAATATTCTGATTTGATTTCAATGCATTTACTCTTTACAGACTCTTCTAGAATTTTAAATTATTATAATTTTAAGAAAAACTTAACTTAAAAAACCCTTTTCTCTGAGGTTCGACTGTAGAATAGGGATTTCTCTAAGTGTCCAGAATTTACCAAAATGTAATGGATATGATAGTAACAAGCCCAGGGTTATGATTTAGTGCTTGTTTTTTTCAATTTCATCATCTGTAAAATAGAGAAAACAATATCTATCCCCCAAAAATGTGCTAAATTTCTTGAATTTCATGTTAAACATTCTCATCCAAGGGGAGCAATTACTATTAATAACCTCAAAAATAATTAATTGTAAATGGATTCTTATTTATGTCTTAGGCATTTCTGTTATACACACACATATCAGTTCAATCTTTAAAACTCAAAGTATCCTGTTTTCAAATTTCTGAATTTATGTATAAAGCTGATTTTAGCTTTGAAAAAAAATGTGCAGAGCTCCCCAAAAAACTGAATACCAAACAAATATTGCTTGGATATGCTCACTTAAATGAGGCCATGTGGTACGGAGTGTGGTCTGTGTACCTGTGTGGGGGGGTGTACTTGCATCTTTCCAATGGCTCTTGGATTTCATTTTCACCTATTAGCCCTAAATACCTTACGGAATTAGTCTTTCCCCTTTTGGGGTTACACACTAATAAACTACGACTATTTTTTGATTGATTTGTATTTTAGGAGATGACTGTATATACATGGTGATGAAAATCTCTCCCTCCCCCATTACTGTAGAGAGCCAACAATTCGCTTGCCTTTCAGTTCTGATTTTAGTACAGAATTGCCCATCAGGGCCAGGAACTTTAATATAAATCCTAAGGTCATAGTTATATCCCCACCTTGCCCCTCCTGTATCCTGTGCAGATACCGTGTGTCAGGATGTCACTTACTGTCATATCAGTATAAACTGCTCCCCTTTGTCAGGACTAGTAAATGGTCTTATATTTGCATTAACCATAATGTATAATAACTTTTTTTCCTCTTAGTTTATAGTAAACTCCATCTCTTTTGTAATTTAAGGGGAGAAAGAAACATATTGATTTATAGCTCTTGGATATATTTATGCCTAGACATGAAGCTATTTCACCCACTAATATTCAGAGTTGGAGAATTCAAACTATAGGTGTTTGTGGAGACATATATACACACATATGTATTTCTCTATATATTTAAAAATAAATATACATTTATTTTTAAATATATAGAGTATACATACTATATACTTGTCTGGAAAAACTAGGATATGTCTGCTTTGAGTTTGCCTCAGTAGTAAAAGTTCATGATTGTCTTGTATCTGAAAAATAACATATATTCTTGAAATTACTTCCTTTATTGTCTTATGACATAAATAATATAAACAATACCTTTCTCTTTTCTTTTTCCAGTTTCAATCAAGATCAAAGAATTTCCACTTTCTCTTTCACTCTCCAATCTGTCCCCTTCTATCTTTTCTATTTAGCCTTTTCCTTTTCCTTT
The DNA here is from genome assembly GCA_029783875.1 of Phataginus tricuspis. NCBI lineage: Eukaryota > Metazoa > Chordata > Mammalia > Pholidota > Manidae > Phataginus > Phataginus tricuspis. Next base: position 13,876,898 of record JAQQAC010009165.1, on the reverse strand, counting down.
TAGTATGGGAAATATGTTCAAATAACATTCTGTTTCAAAGAACTAACCTTAAAAGAAGTGGCACTATGTTTTTATATACCTTAAGTTTGATTAAACCCACCAGGTAAATCTGTCAATTCTCAATTAGCTCCCAGCAGCACAGTATCCTGCAGTATGCATGTGCTGAAAAGGACACATCGTGTTTCTGGTCATATTCCTGTGTGCTGCCAGTCCTTCGAATTACAAAGTGTTTTCTTTATCCTGCTTTTTTCTTTTACTTCTAGTTAAGTGTATTGCTGGAATATGGGCACATAGTAAAAAATTTTCAGTGAAAGAGAATGTTTTGCTTCTATCATATGCTCGTGCTGAGACCTATAAATAAAACAGAAGTGTGAGTCTGTTTTACTACAGAGATCACCTTGTGTTCTCTTAGCAAAATGACATAAATGACAGTGGGAAGTATTAGGCATGTGGACAGGTGAAAATGGAAGTACATTTAGACTTTTGGAACATTATACCTGATTTGTGTGACAATATTCCTCTTTCTAGCATTTCTCTTCTAAAGTCAATTACTGAGTAAAAAAATTTTTTTAAAGCTATTATAATGCTCATCCAGCCCCACCTAAGGTGGAGAAAGGCAAGTGGAAAATAAAGGGATCTCAGATACTCTTGCCTTATTGATCATACTTTGAAAGGACCCTTTCACCATCTCTCTGGATCTGCTGTCTGTGGGTCCCAGGTGTTGTTGATATTTTGATCAATGAAGATACCTCAAGGCACAAGAAGACATTCTGAACATGGTTAGTACATGTCCATTGCTTTCCTGGGTAGACAGTGTGTAGCAAGTCAATTTAGAAATGCACTCAAATGACCTCTAAAGCACTTTGCAGTTCTGAAATTCTATTATGAGGAAACAATTAAACAGAGCAAGTTTCCAGTGTGTGCACCTGCTCTTCTTATTTTAGGGGAATGGAAAGACAATATATCCCAATAGAGACAGATAAACAAACAGGCAAGTTGGAGGTGGTATTAGCCCAATATTTTGAAGGCTTTGTCTCACAATTTTGGCTGTTAAAGATACAGCTGGCATATAAAGGAGTTTTATATGAGTATGTATTTTCAAATTCAGGTTTGGTTTATGTGCAGTGCATGAAATCATTTCAGATTTATATATGCCTGATTGTACATGGAGTATATACAAAGATGTGATATCCCAGGGGTAACATTTATTTTGCTATTTTCAAGAGCCATTCCAATATTACTAAACTATAAAGCACCGGGAATCGTAAGCTGAAAAAAATGCTTTATATTTTAATAGCTGAGACAAAAACTATATATCTTTTTTGTATGTGTGAACTGAACCCAGTGCCTGAGGTGCAGTTCCCAAACACAGGTGGACCCTATCCTGTCCCTGCCTGTCCCATTATGAAGTCTAGCATGCAAAGTAGATCGAAGTGACAAATGCTTATTGCTATTTGATGTGCTGCTCATTTCATTATTTGCCTGGAATGAAAAGTGACTAATGCAAAACCCCAGGCCACAAGGATTTATTAAAGCAAGACTCTGTCTCTCATTGATATTGTAATTTGTGGGGCTGGATATTTCTGAACAGTGAACCAGTCACAGGGGAAATGACTTAAATGGAAAGCATTGAACAACAGGATCAGTCATTTTCCTAACCTTTAATATAAATTAGGTCAAAGAAATGGCTGACTACCAGGCAGCTGGGAAGGGGAAATGCCTCATAGTATGGTTGCTCTAAAAAACAGTGTTAATGGACTATCCGCAGAAATGTTTGCAGGCTGGACATCTTGAGAGCTTTGCCACTTATGACCTTTCCCTGTGCCCATTATGGACAGTGAGGAATGTCAGGATGCACTGAGGGCAATTTTCTAGAGAAAAGTCAGAAGGGCTTGATAGGAAAGGGAGTTGACCTTTTATATAGCACCATTCCCTTGTCAGTGTTTCATACATACAGATATACCAACCTGCTGACCTTCTTTCAGATACACTGATTTAGAAAAAGTAAACTAAAATAATTACCACTTCTAATTTCAGTTCACCATCCTTTGTGAGGGTTAGTTCATACCAAACTGTTCGTAATGATCATTTGTATCGCCCTAACATAGTCATTTATACTTCAAAAGAGAAAAGAAGAAAACAGAAGTCATCTGTTTCTACCAGTTATATGTTTGCATACCTTCTACCTGGGAATTTATTCACCATGACAGATGATCACAGGGTCTAAGTGCTTTAGAGGTCATTTTAGAGTTAATTCTGAAATTTAGGTCATTTCAGAGCATTAATTTCTGTTCTAGTTGCTCCAGCTGTTATTTTCTAACAGGGTAGAAAGTCTCTCAGAAACAAGTGCTATGGAGACATGTTTTCCCATCTGCAGTACATAAAAATGTGTTTACATCTTGCTATTACGTGTGCTCTTTTACTGTCTCCCTTGTAAATTCCCCTAAAAGAAATAGTTTTCTATATTTCATTTGCTCTATTGCAATCTATAACTCACTGATGCAGATAGTATTAGATTGACAATTATAATGCAGACAGATCATTCAGACAAATATAATATGGACTTGAAACATTCAAACGTTTCTATCCCACTATAGGCTTAAATATATTAGGTGAATTATATCTTTGTATACATAAGTATTATTTTGGCATTAGTGCTATAAATTTTCTTTTGCTTGTATCATGCTTCTAATGGATTAGTAAGATTAATAAAGCCCACAAATAAGATTCTTGGTCTTAGTTCACTGTGAGGTGCAGGCAGTCCTCAATTAGGGCCAAATGGAAAATTCATCTTACCTTTTCAGAATTCTCAAAGCAGAAAAAAAAGGCTGGAACATAACCTCAAGGCTTGTTTAAGCAAAGGGGCTCACGCACTCTAACATAGTTTCCTGATACATTAATACTTTAACATGAAAATCTCTAATATCCAACCCTGTCCTATTTTATGCCTATGCCAGTTCCCTTCTGTAATGGCAGGTTTCAAAATGTATTCTGAGGAGGAAATGCTGCCATTCAGGCTGCAACATAAGTGATATTTCCCCCAAAAGAAAAAGGTAATATCATATCAATAAGATTATTGACCATGGACAGAGTGGTGAGCAGCCAACTGCTGATTATGTTAGCTTTCTAGAGCTGCTATAACAAAGCCCCACAGATTAAGTACCTTAGAACAACAGAAATGTATTTTCTCATCTATTACTTAGAGGTTTGAAATGAAGATGTTAATAGGGTAGGTTCCTTCTGAGGACTGTGAGGGAAGGATCTGTTCCAGGCCTTTCTCTTTAGCTTGTGGATGGCCATTTGCTCCCCTCATCTGTTCACAAGGCATTCTCCTCCCTGTGTATGTTTCTATGTCCAAATGTCCCCTTTTCATAAGGACACCAGTCATACTGGATTAGAGGCTGACCCTACACCATTATGGCCTCATCCTAACTTAATTAATCTCACTCTGTAACAACTCTATTTCCAAAAAAGGTTGCATTCTGATGCACTGGGGGCTACAACTTCAGCATATGAATTTTGGGAGACCAATTCAACCAATAACACCTATGTATTTTAGGGACATTCCTCCTGCTTGCAAAGGATATGAGTGGGATAGTCAACATCATATAACCTCAGGGAAATGAAAATTGAAGCCACAGAAAGATAGCATTATTGTGGTGGAGGATCCACATGTATTTCAGTAGAAGGATGGATATATTAATTGTGGAGTATTCATAGAAGAACACTACACAGCAATTAAAAAGGAAAAAAAACTAGTGCTGCTTGAAACACAACAGCTGAATCACACAAGCTTTGGTGAGGCTGCAGAGCAACCAGACTCTCATGCATTGCTAATCATTGTAAGCTAATCATTGCCTACAACCATGGGATTGTAAAATGATGCAGCCCCTCTGAAAAACTGCTTAGTACTACCTACTAATGTCACTTATCCTATGACCCAAAAAACACTGTTATAGATCACATACCAAAGAAAAAAGGGGGCATATGTATAGTGAAAGATGTACAAGAATGTCCACAGCAGCTTTGTTAATAATATGAAAAATGTGGAAGCAACCAACAAACCCTTCAATAGTAGAATGTAGAAGTGAATTTTGATATGCTTATAGTAGAACACTTCATAGTGATTAAAAAGAACAAACTACTGCTGCTCATGCAACATCATAGGTGAATCCTACAGACATAATACTGAACAACAACAACAAAAAATGCAGGCTACAAATGCCATTTATACAAAGTTCAGAAACAGGTAAAATTAATAGTGATAAAAATCAGTGGGGTGATATCACTAAAAGGGAGACCAGGTTACTTGTGAAGTATTGTCCCCCCCATAAAAACATTAACACAAAACTCAAAAATAAGGAAAAACCAGTTAATAAAAGCAGACTCTTGTCCTCTCCTCCCTACACTACCTCCTTATACTAGTAGTATAAAAACTAGGTATACGTTACATTATTAGCTCTGAGTCAATTGTACTAGGCAACTGGGGAGTTCCCACTTACCTGAGAAATACTACTGGCTCTCTACCTGCCTAAGTTAGGAAGCAGTAGTAGTAAGATAATTTCTTCTTCACTTTCTGCTCCAGCCCAGCCCCCTCCCAGACATCTCACCAACATTACACTCTCTTAATTTATTATCTATCAGGAAATTCCCATTTTATAATGGGTATTTATGGAAAATATAGGGCTCAGGGGGATGATTAAGATGTTCCTGTATGTTGTGTTTATTTTGCATCTTCTGCATTTGAATTAAGTCAAAGCCCAGGCCAGGGGCATTTTTAATTCCTGCCAAAAGGCCAGAAAAGGAATATTTCCACTGGAATGAGGCAGAATACTCACCAAATATTTACACATTCTTTCACACCCTTAACTCTGCGATGAAGAATTTGTGAATTTGGAGTTATTTCAGAATCATATAAGTTCCTCTATTTTGAATTCAAAACCAAACCTCTTGAAAGAGAAGACTAATCCCTATTGAAAGCGTCAGGAACATTGTTTATAAATGTCAGGAAAAAGAGATTCTGAATAATTTACCTACCATTTCCTATGGTTCTTTATAGAAGGAAAAATATACACCTACCAGGTGAAGAAGTTGAACTTTGAGGGACTCCACATACTTTTAATATTGGGTTGTGCACAGAGGAAGGAACTCCTCCAGGGTCCATCAAATAAGGAGCAGACACATGTTCTGAGAAATGTCGCGAGAAGTTCTCCTTTTTCTTTGTTCTCTTGATCAATTGCCTAATTAATTATTTTTTTAGCAGTAAACCCTATGGCAACCACCTTCTGACTCCTAGAAGAGCAGTAATTGGTAGTCTTAATGCCTTCTTATAAATATATTTCTGAGCCGACCCTCTCTGTCACTTTTCAGGGAGAAAGGGACTGAAATATCAGGATATTTAAGGGATAAGAGAAAATAAAAATGGATCAAAGACAATAATAAGTGAATAAAAAGTGATTAAGTATGTCAATAATCAGGCCATTAATAACTTCTTAGAAATAGTTTTAGTAGGGTGATACCAGAGTAAAAGCCTTCAGTTGTTTTATTAAAATCTGCGTTAGTGACTGGCTAAGCTAGGAAAGTCTGGGCTCTCTGTAATCATTTTAAACATTGCTGCTATATTTGTTGGATATTTTTCTCCTTCAAGGCAGTACAATGACTGTTAAAACTATGTGATAAATTACCTGTAGTCAGTACTCATCCCAATGTATAATGGAGTGATGGTGAGCTTCCATCTAGTTGCCCTTCTTTTTAACTCTTGTTCTAAAACCCAGGAACCTAATGCTCAAAGGACAGCCTTCATGGCAGAGGCGGCCTCTCTGGTCTAGGAGAACTGATGCTCCCCAAATGCACGGTTTCAGTAAGCTCTATCTACTTGGTTTCTGTACTACAAAATGCTGACTGTTGCCACAGTGGGTGGGGGTGGACTAATGTGATGGCATCTTACAAGTTTGCCAACCTCAGTTCAAATGGTCAGTCTTTTATGAAGGTACTTTAAGAAGAATTTAATACTGGGAAGTTCAAAAAACTTTAAGAAACAACTGAAGGTAAGGGTCCATCTCTTTCTCTCCAAATCATGCCATATATATGTTCACTGGCTCTTCTTCTCTAATGTTGCCCTTATCTAAAGTATTAAAGACAAAAATGGTAAAATTGTACGATACTGGAAATCATCAACATGTGCTTTGCTTTCTATGAATCCAGGGCACAAGGCTGTAGCATTCTGGTGTACCTCTGGTTTCAGCCCCTGTGCAATCGCAGGTGTATGTCTTCTTGCTATGAGAGGTAGATATGTTATTAAATCAACTCCTTCTCTAGGGGCTTCTTTTCTTGAAGTTTCCTGTGACATATGTAGGAGTTTTGTCACAGGAAATAGTACAGAATTGGACCCTTTTGGAATATTTTTATTAGAAGCCAACATGAACTGAAATAAAGTCCTATTGCAATTGGAACAATTTGCAAACTCTCTTACTTGAGTGCATCTCTAATTCCCAAGGGACATCTAATTTCTGCACATGAAGCTGGGGAGAAGTCAGCTGACTTATGTAAGTAAACCACTATTCTATTTTATTGTGCGTGGACAGTCTATTAAGGGGTAGATTCATTATGTACTAGAGTTGAAGGTATTTTTTCCTCTCTCAATACTCTGACATCTAAAGCGCTAACAAGGGCATTTAAATAATACATGAGCAAGTACTGGACCATTTCCTTTCCCAGGTCTTGCCATTTTTGGTCCTCAGATCACGTCCTTAATATGAGAATATGTGGAATTCCACATTGACTGAGACCCTGGACAGCACATAGATTTGAATACTGCTGAAATCACTTTCCTCTGCAGCTGCAAAATAGTGATCCCAAATGCTTTACCAAAGACAAATAAAATATGGACTTACAAGTGCGCTTGAAGTGATAATATTATTACCACCATGTCAAAACTTTTAAAGAAAAATATTTAGAAAATTAGTGATGTATAGATTTCCCACCCTCAGATAGTTATTTTTATTCCTTTGTTCATGTTGATATTTTATCAGGGCCCCTGTGGCATGGCAACTTAGTATTATAAATATATATTTTTTACCATGTGCCTGAAAAATGCTAAACAATTGAGGTCAGAAATTGCCAGCTCGTAATTCATTTACTAATTGTGATAAATTTGGGGAGTTTAGTTTGCATGTAGTTTTTTGCTAGAAACCAGGTTCTGGGATGGGGAGTAGAAAAGACAATACTTATAAAACACTGTTTTTGATGTAGGAAATACCTTTTTAAATCCTTTTATTCCTTGCTAACAATTTATATATAGATAATTGTTGCTGGTGGGACAAGTTGGTATACAGAGATGCAGATAATGTGGGCAGCAATCTGAATACTTCACTATCAGAGGTTTGGGTGAGTCTTTATTTAAAAATAGTGGATGAGAACAACCATGTTTCTCATATGCTTTCTGAGCTATCAATTTAGAAATAATTTCTTTGGATTAAAACAAATGTTACTTTCTTTTCAATCAGCAGAGACTATAAGTAGAAAATGCTTAATGTCAACAGAAGTACAATGATAAATTTGAAAACCTGTCCATTATCTTCCAAAATCTACGTATGATGTGTGCCACTTGAACATAAAACAAAACTATATATTCAGTGTGACTGAAAGTTCCACAATCCTAGAGGCAGAAAAGGTCTAGTACAATATTGTTCTAGTGATAAGAATAATAATTATGTGTCATAAAGAATTATGTAAAACCTACAGAGCTAGCTATGGAAGTTAATGTTTCCCCTCAAAGTATTAGTCTAGTCACACATTGATTATTGCAATGTTCTGGCCTAGAACTGTGAGAATATAAAATTTAAGAAAGCATAGAAATCTTCTCAGAGCTCATTCAAGGAAATTTTTCTATTCTGAACTTTGGAATACTGAGAAATACCGCTATAAGAACAAAGGAAGATAAAAGCAGGGAGGAACCCCAGGAAAAATGAAGAGCTAATTTTTTATAATGAAAAATTGAGGCAGAAAAAATTCTGCTCTTAGAGCATTAACTGTTTTCCTCTCAAAACAGTAATCCTGTGATGCATCATTCAAGGGGAAAAAAGTTAAAGCCATTCATATACATATACAATATCCATTATAATATTAATTGTAATCATATTTTGTACTCAGGTTCCTTTATTTAGCAGTATTAGTTTAAATAGTATCAAAGTAAAGCACGGTTTAAATTGGGACTGAAAAGATAATGGTAAATATTTTGTCATTATATGATTCATTTTGTATAATGATATCACACTTTAAGGAGTAGCATCTTAATATGTAAAAAAAGTGCATTTGACACATACTTTTACTTTATGGCATTTTTTTTGCATCAACAAAACTTTGTTTTAGAATAGGGAGAATCTCCTGCTTCCAAAGTCTGTAAATCAGTTAGTTATAGTTTTTTACTACCATGTAACAGAAAAGATTACATGTTGTTGAGGCAAGTATGGATTTATCACCTCTGGGTGGAACGTCCTTGCCCAGTCCCTATTTGAATCTAATACACACTCCACCTTGTGTCTGAATTATTACCAAGCCTTAATTCTCTGAATTATTACCAAGCACTAATTCCCACCCACAATCATGGTAAGTAGATCCATGAGGGAAATTAAGAACTGCTCTCAGTTCATTGCTGGAAGCATACTGGGATTACCTTAATTTTAAAGATAGATAGTTTTTTCCCCAAAATTCAATAATCAGAGAATCATTATGAAGAAAGCAGCTGCAAACTTGCTACCACTATTAAGTTAAACATTGCCCTTACGTAGGGGGGAAGGTCTCTCCAAAGAGGGGCTCTGTGTCCATTTGAGAAACTCCAAATTATGTTGAAACTAAATGTATGTGAAGACCATAGCAATGTCAAGCAAGCTCTTTGTAAATAAGGCTATTATTCTCTTTGTTTTCTAAATTCTACTTAATACTTTTTTAAAAAGAGCGATAGGGAGACATTTTTATTCTGAATCTAATTTCAGCACACATTCTAGATTTATGTCCTCTGTGCTATGATTTTGATTCAATTACCAACGTTTGTTTCATAATGCAGCAGAACCCAATTCTGCAGAGTTCAGTACCTTAATCATCCTTTATTTTCAGTCCTTCCTTTGTTTTAAACAAGGAGGTCCATAGACTTACAGTAATTTAAATTTGAATAAGCACATATCCAAAGATTTCATTCTTTAATATTTAAATGTTTATCTTAAATACTGTAAAACAGTGTGATTGTTACTCCTTGAATATTTAAACATGTATTTTAAAAATAATTTTCTGAATATTATTTTGATATGTCTTAATGGGGAAAGAGCCAGATGTCAAATATATTAGAAAGATATTTTTTACTGTGACTTTTAACCATAAAGTTTATATTCATGAAAAGGCTCATTTAAGAAAGACAGTTGCCAGACACTCTCTTGTCCCCTCCTGGCCTGAGCCAGGAGCTCTGTCCTCTTGCTTTATCTCTAAATGAAAGCCTCCCACTTGCTCTCCTAAAAGAAAAAAAATTTTTAAGTAACAAATAACAGGCCCTCAAAAAAAAAGAAAGGCAGTTGCTATAAGATATACCTCATTTTAAATCTGGATACTTAGTAGACAGGCCTTATCCTTCTCCTTTAAAGGAAACTCAGCTTCCAATCTGTGTTTGCCCTGAAAAACACTGATCAGTATGATTTATTGATTCCTTAATGGATTAAATCAATCTTTTCCTGCCTTTCAGATCTATGATGACCCTATCTAGATACAGGAACCCCAAATTGAAAAAGTCTGTGCCATTGACTAGTGAATTCAGGTTCTAGGCACAGTCACATATTCATTTAATAAATGTTTATTAAGCAGCTACAATGGACCAGACACATTTAGATACATTCTGGGAGGTCTACAGATTGTGGAGTACAACAATAAAACAGACCATCCTTTTCCCCTCATGGAGCACACATTCTTATGGAAGAGATAGACAATAAAGAAAAAAATTAAATATTTAGTATGTTAAATATAAAATTTCTGAGAAGGAATAAAATCATACGAAGAGGAAAGTGTGTGTGTGTGTGTGTGTGTGTGTGTGATTTTGATTTTATATATGTTTGTCGGGAAAAAACTTCTTCCAAATAATTTGAGAAATGCACTGAGCTAATTCAGTTCAGCGCTGACCTAATTCAGTTCATGCCCTAAGAAAAATACACCCTTTTATCGAAGAATCAAAATTTTATTTCTTTTGATGAATTTTCATGAAAATGTAAGAAGCATGACATTCAAGAAATACAATTTGAATCCAGTATAATAATGCAGAATATAAATCTTTATTATAAAGTGTATTGATATGTAGAGGTTAGTTTGGTCTGTATTCCCCATGATCTTTTACAAAACTGGAAGATTCTGAGAAACAACAAGTAAGTTGTTTCACCTAAATTGGGGATCTAGAGTTGCAAATGAATTAACAGTAAGGGATGAAAATTATTTTGGCTACAAGCTTGCAGTCCATGTGTGTGAGAGTAGATTATAAAACACACAGAACAAGTGATCTTTCATACTACTTGGCAAACTAAGTTAAGCATCTTAATATAGGAACCATAAAATCATAGTGCACATTTTTTTAGCTCCAAAAAAGTACTTGCATTATTTTTAAATAAAAACTTAATATCTAATTTTGACTGAAGGAAAACTATCATGTTAACAGTGCAAAATCTACTAAAAAAAATAGGAAACATTTCTCACAGTGCGAGACACTGGAAATGCATGTGCCTGCTCTTGAAGAGATGTCTTCACATCATGATGAAGTCATCTAGGTTTTAGGAAGATGACAATTCCTATAAGATAGTTCATATCCCTCTGTGACCATAATAGATGACATTGTCAATCTCCTAAATCCATGTTCAAGCCACTCTACCCCTTATACTCCTTAAAATATCAGCTTACTTCTAGTAACAAAGAGAAGGACATCTTGTGAGCATAAAACAGGACTATAATAATTTGATATTACACGAGGACATCAAGAGAAAGACTTTGACCTGGGTGCTGAATCCAGTTAAGAAGGAATCAGACATTGTTGCAATCAGCCCTTTTTCAGCATCTCTTTCCTGAAGGGTTCTTGGCCTGAGATACTGGGATAAATGTCCTCGTGGGGTCAAAGACTGCTTTCTCGTATCCAATACTTGGACCTGTTTTCAGCAAGAGCCAGTGTTCTTCTGATATAATGTCTTTCAAATCCTCGTCTTAGGAAAGCCTGTGGCAAGGAGTGATTTGTATGTGAAATCTAACCAAGTACAACGAACAACTGACTTCTAAAACCTGGGCCCTACTGGGTGAAGATGAGTTCACTTAGCATGTCATCAAGTCATTGCTTTTGTGATTCTAAGAGCACCACTAAGAGTGGTTTCCAGAAACACTTGCCTTTTCAAAGAACCAAGGACTTAAGTTGAATTTTTTTTAAAGTGGATCTTTCAGATGTGATCTCTTTCAGATGTGACCATTCCTGCTCAGCATCCCCACCTCCCTCTCTAAAATCAGAGGGACTAATACCTGTAGGAGGGGTGCTGCCTCTGCCAGTTTCATTTTTCATTAGAACCAGTCAAGAAAAGATTTTACCTCTGAGCAGAATTCTCTCTTCTTGAATATGGACCTACTTAGCCAATTATTGTGAGCACATAGATCTTTATTTAATACACACAACTTAATATCAATGACGACAATCTATCCCTAAGGAACTGACTGAGGTAAAAACAATCTTTTAGATTTGGATTTTTAAGAAAGGTAGCAAAGGTTTCCTTCTGTAAGGAAAAATCCCCCACAAGCTGCCCTCATGGAAGATGAGTTTTCTGATTATGTGTGTGATACACCCAGCTGCGCCTGGCCCCTGTGTCAGCAGGGGAGTGCCCATTAGTGCTGCGGTAGTGACCAGGGTCAGCTGGCTTGGGTAAGAAGTACCAGGTGTACATGCCCCAGGCCAGTCTCACAAGCAGCCTCTGTTCTCCCAGATGCAGCGAAGAACAGAATACCAGTGATGTACAACCTTGAGGGAGCTAGTTCTAACAGAGCTCTGTAGCTCACTGTGTTGGACGTTACCCAGGAAAGCCTGTTTCAACAGGACTTCTACCTGCAGTTGTAGGTCCAAAAGGTTCAAGGGAATCTTTGAACTTGAGGATGCCTATCGTTCCCAGGGTTTGAAAGCTTCTAAGAACTGCTAGCTGCCAGTCACCAGGAGTGGAGAAAGGAAGTTCATAAGCTAACTCACTTTAGCTGTAATTTATAGCAGTTCATGTTTTCCCTGTCCTTTTCATACATTTGGAATGCAGTGCTACCACAGGAAGATCTATTCCTAAGAATATATTTTTATTCTTTTTTTTCCTAATCTTTGCTTCATAAAGCCCCAAATCTCTGAAAGCTATGTACCTTAGTTATTCTTGTTTGTAAAATTTGTATAGGATCTAGCCACAGTCTAGCTCATAGACACACCTATAGGTAATAATCATATAGCCAATAGGTTCACCTTAATCTCTGCTGACTGTTCTGGTAGTGTTTACAGACTGTACAGCATGACACAGCAAAGGAAACACTTTTATTTTTGAAGATACTGATAATTCTGAGGCTTTCCCAAACTTGGGTTGTCTACTATTAAAGATCTCATCTCTTAGACCTGTTGCATCTACACGATTATATAATCTTTCTGGGTGGTTCTGACATACATATGAAAGAAAGCACCTGATGGAGTAGAAATAGGAAAAGGAGAATATTTCCCTCCCCTATTCTTGCTTCCCTGAGGGTGCACTGCCCAATTGACAGGCCATAAGAGAAACATGCAATACACATGCACTGAAGAAACTGCTTCACGTATTTTTCTTTTTAATTTTATATAAAGACATTATTGATATACACTCTTATGAAGGTTTCACATGAAAAAACAATGTCGTGACTACTTTTACCCATATTATCAAGTCCCCACCCATACCACAATACAGTCACTGTCCATCAGTGTAGTAAGATGCCACAGATTCACTGTTTGCCTTCTCTGGGCTACAGTGTTTTCCCCGTGATCCCCCACACCATGTGTATGAAACATAATACACCTCAATCGTCTTCTCCCACCCTCCCCACCCACCTTCCCCCGCCCCTTCCCTTTGGTAAACACTAGTCCCTTCTTGGAGTCTGTGAGTCTGCTGCTTTTTTGTTATATCAATTTCGCTGCATTGTTATACTCCACAAATGAGGGAAATCATTTAGCACTTGTCTTTCTTCACCTGGCTTATTTCACTGAGCATAATATCCTCCAGCTCCATCCATGTTGTTGCAAATGGTAGGATTTGTTTCTTTCTTATGGCTGAATAGTATTCCATTGTGTATATGTACCACCTCTTCTTTATCTGTTCATCTACTGATGGACATTTAGGTTGATTCCATATCTTGGCTGTTGTAAATAGTGCCATGATAAACATAAGGGTGCATATGTCTTTTTGAATCTGAGAAGTTGTATTCTTTGGGTAAATTCCAAGGAGTGGGATTCCCGGGCCAAATGGTATTACTATTTTTAGTTTTTTGAGGAACCTCCACATTGCTTTCCACAATGGTTGAAATAGCTTACATTCCCACCAGCAGTGTAGGAGGGTTCCCCTTTCTCTACATCCTTGCCAGCATTTGTTGTTCTTAGTCTTTTGGATGGTGGCCATCCTTACTGTTGTGAAGTGATATCTCATTGTGGTTTTAATCTGCATTTCTCTGATGATTAGCGATGTGGAGCATCTTTTCATGTGCCTGTTGGCCATCTGAATTTCTTCTTTGGGGAATTGTCTCTTCATACCCTCTGCCAATTTTTTAATTGGGTTGTTTGCTTTTTGGGTGCTGAAGTGTGTAAGCTCTTTATATATTTTGGATGTTAACCCCTTGTTGGATATGTCATTTATGAATATATTATCCCATACTGTAGGATGCCTTTTTGTTCTTTTGATGGTGTCCTTTGCCATACAGAAACATTTTAGTTTGATGTAGTCCCATGAGTTCATTTTTGCTCTTGTTTCCCTTGCTCAAGGAGATGTGTTCAGGAAGAAGTTGCTCATGCTTATATTCAGATTTTCGCCTATGTTGTCTTCTAAGAGTTTTATGGTTCCATGACTTACATTCAAGTTCTTGATCCATTGTGAGTTTACTTTTGTGTATGGGGTTAAACAATAATACAACTTCATTCTCTTCCATGTAGCTGTCCAGTTTTGCCAACATCAGCTGTTGAAGAGGCTGTCATTTTCCCATTGTATGCCCATGGCTCCTTTATCGTATATTGACCAAATATGGTTGGGTTTATATCAGGGCTCTCTAGTCTGTTCCATTGGTCTATGGGTCTGTTCTTGTGCCAGTACCAAGTTGTCCTGAGTACTGTGGCTTTGTAGTAGAGCTTGAAGTTGGGGAGCATGATTCACTCAGCTTTATTCTTCCTTCTCAGGATAGCTTTGGCTATTCGGGGTCTTTTGTGGTTCCATATGAATTTTAGAACGATTTTCTCTAGTTCATTGAAGAATGCTGTTGGTATTTTGATAGGAATTGCATTGAATCTGTAGATTGGTTTAGGAAGGATGGCCATTTTGACAATATTAATTCTTCCTATCCATGAGCACGGGATGTGTTTCCATTTATTGGTATCTTCTTTAATTTCTCTCATGAGTGTCTTGTAGTTTTCAGAGTATAGGTCTTTCACTTCCTTGGTTTGGTGCATTCCATAGCATTTTATTCTTTTTGATGCAATTGTGAATGAAATTGTTTTCCTGATTTTTCTGCTAGTTCATCGTTATTGGATAGGAATGCCACCGATTTCTGCGTATTGATTTTGTATCCTTCAACTTTGCTGAATGCAGATATTAGATCTAGTAGTTTTGGAGTGGATTCTTTAGGGTTTTTAATGGACAATATCATGTCATTTGCAAACAGGGACAGATTAACTTCTTCCTTGTCAATCTGGATGCCTTTTATTTCTTTGTGTTGTCTGATTGCCATGGCTAGGACCTCCAGTACTATGTTGAATAGAAGTGGGGACGGTGGGCATCCTTGTCTTGTTCCCGATCTTAAAGGAAAAGCTTTCAGCTTCTCACTGTTAAGTATAATGTTGGCTGTGCGTTTGTAATATATGGCCTTTATTATGTTGAGGTACTTGCCCTCTATACCCATTTTGTTTAGAGTTTGTATTATGAATGGGTGTTGAATTTTGTCAAATGCTTTTTCAGCATCTATGGAGATGATCATGTAGTTTTTGTCCTTTTTGTTGATGTGGTGGAAAATGTTGATGGATTTTAGAAGGTTGTACCATACTTGCATCCCTGGAATAAATCCTACTTGATTATGATGGATGATCTTTTTGATGTATTTTTGAATTCGGTTTGCTAATATTTTGTTGAGTATTTTTGTGTCCATGTTCATCAAGGATATTGGTCTGTAATTTCCTTTTTTGTGGTGTCTTTGCCTCGTTTTGGTATTACAGTGATGCTGGCCTCATACAATGAGTTTGGAAGTATTCCCTCTTCTTCTACTCTTTGGAAAACTTTAAGGAGGATGGGTATTAGAAATTCACTAAATGTTTGATAAAATTCAGTGGTGAAGCCATATGGTCCAGGCGTTTCATTCTTATGTAGTTTTTTAATTACCAGTTCAATTTCATTGTAGGTAATAGTCCTTTCATATTTTCTGTTTCTTTCTGGGTCATCTTTGGAAGGTTATATTTTTCTAGAAGGCTGTCCATTTCTTCCTTGTTATCCAGTTGGTTACCATATAATTTTTCATAGTATTCTCTAATAATTCTTTGTATTTCTATGGTGTCCGCAGTGATTTTTCCTTTCTCATTTCTGATTCTGTTTATGTGTGTAGACTCTCTTTTTTTCTTGATAAGTCTTGCTAGGGGGTTTTCTATTTTGTTTATGTTCTCTAAGAACCAGCTCCTGCTTTCATTGATTCTTTCTATTGTTTTATTCTTCTCGATTTTATTTATTTCCACTCTAATCTTTATTATGTCCCTCCTTCTTCTGACTTTGGGCCTCATTTGTTCTTCTTTTTCTAATTTAGTTAATTGTAAGTTTAGACTGTTCATATGGGATTGTTCTTCTTTCCTGAAGTGTCCCTGTATTGCAATATACTTTCCTTTTAGCATGGTCTTCACTGCATCCCATAGATTTTGCGGTGTTGAATTATTGTTGTCATTTGTCTCCATATATTGCTTGATCTCTGTTTTTATTTGGGAATTAATTCATTGGTTATTTAAGAGTATGTTGTTAAGCGTCCATGTGTCTGTGGTATTTTTCATTTTGTTTGCATAATTTATTTCTAGTTTCATGCCCTTGTGGTCTGAGAAACTAGTCAGTACAATTTCAATCTTTTTGAATTTACTGAGGCTCTTTTCTTGGCCTAGGATATGATCTATTCTTGAAAATCTTCCATGTTCACTTGAGAAGAATGTGTATTCTGCTGCTTTTGGTTATAGAGTTATGTAGATGTCTACTAGGTCCATCTGTTCTAATGTGTTGTTCAGTGCCTCTGTCTCCTTACTTATTTTCTGTCTGGTTGATCTGTCCTTTGGAGTGAGTGGAGTGTTGAAGTCTCCTAGAATGAATGCATTGCATTCTATATCCCCTTTTAATTCTGTTAGTATTTGTTTCACATATTTAGGTGATCCTGTGTTGGGTACATAGATATTTATAATGGTTATATCTTCTTGTTAGATTGACCCCTTTATCATTATGTAATGTCCTTCTTTGTCTCTTGTGACTTTCTTTGAGGTCTATTTTGTCTGATACAAGTACTGCAACTCCTGCTTTTTCACCCTATTAGTTGCATGAAATATCTTTTTCCATCCCTTCTCTTTTAATCTGTGTATGCCTTTGGGTTTAAAGTGAGTCTCTTTTACACAGCATATAGATGGATCTTGTTTTTTTTATCCATTCAGTGACTCTATGCCTTTTTATTGGTGCATTCAGACCATCTACATTTAGGGTGATTATGGATAGGTATGTACTTATTGGCACTGCAGGCTTTAGATTCGTAGTTACCAAAGGTTCAAGGTTCACTTTCTTACTATCTAAGATTCTAACTTAACTCACTTAATATGCTACTACTAACACAGACTAAAGGTTCTTTTTTTCTCCTCCTTTTTCTTCCTCCTTAATTCTTTATATTAGGTATCATATTCTGTACTCTTTTTCTATCCCTTGATTCCTTGGGGATAGTTGATTTAATTTTTCATTTGCTTAGTAATTAACTGTTCTACTCTATTTACCATGGTTTTATTACCTCTGGTGACAGCTATTAAACCATAGAAACACTTCCATCTATAGCAGTCCCTCCAAAATACACTGTAGAGACAGTTTATGGGAGTTAAATTCTGTCAGCTTTTGCTTATCTGGAAATTGTTTAATCCCTCCTTCAAATTTAAATGATAATCTTGCTGGATAAAGTATTCTTGGTTTGAGGCCCTTCTGCTTCATTGCATTAAATACACCATGCCACTCTCTTCTGGTGTATAATGTTTCTGCTGAGAAGTCTGATGATAGTCTAATGGGCTTTCCCTTGTATGTGATCTTATTTCTCTCTCTGGCTGCTTTTAGTAGTCTGTTCTTATCCTTGATCTTTGTCATTTTAATTACTATATGTCTTGGTGTTTTCTTCCTTAGGTCCCTTGTGTTGGGAGATCTGTGCACCTCCACGGCCTGAGAGACTATCTCCTCCACCAGATTGGGGAATTTTTCAGCAGTTACCTCCTCAAAGACACTTTCTATTCCTTTTCCTCGCTCTTCTTCTTGTGGTACCCCTATAATGCGAATATTGTTCTGTTTGGATTGGTCACACAGTTCTCTCAATATTCTTTCATTCTTAGAGATCCTTTTTTCTCTCTGTGCCTCAGCTTCTTTTTATTCCTCTTCTCTAGTTTCTATTTCATTTATTGTCTCCTCCACCATATCTAATCTGCTTTTAAAACTTTCCATTGTATGTTTCATTTCTGATACTGTGTTCCGTAATGATTGGATATCTGACTGGAATTCATCCCTTAGTTCCTGAATATTTTTCTGTACCTCCATGAGCATGTTAAGGATTTTTTTTTTTAAATCTCTTTCAGGCAGATTCATGAGGTCGATTTCATTTTAATTTTTCTCCAGAGTTGTATTCATGATTTTACTTTGAACCAGGTTCCTTTGGCATTTCATATTTGCATATGGCACCCTGTAGTGCCCAGAAGCTCTATTCTTTGGAGCTGCTCAGCCCCTGAAGCAATGTCAGTTGTCACAGGGGAGTGTATTGGTGCCTGGGGGAGGAAAGAGCTGTTTCCTGCTTCTCGGCTGCTATGCCTGCCTCCACTGCCAGGACCAGTGGACCGAGCACTCAGATATAAGCTTCTGTGCTTTGCATTTGTATTTGCTGTAGATGGGGCTTCCCTCTGGCTGGGGTAATGCCAGGGTAGGGTTTGCTGGTTTGTGACCCAGGTGGGGCTGGCCGGGAGAAAGGCTCAGTAGGCTGCGTATCATGGAGGGGGGTCCTTGGAGCTCTGTAGGCATCCAGGGAGCTGGAGCACCTGAAGATTGTGAAAGTTCCACCTGCTGGGCAGAGTGCACCCAGACAATTTTGCCTACCTGTCCTTTCTCCTGAGCAGTAAGCTCTGTGCAATCCTTGCCCCTTTAGCAGCCCTCTTGCTGTTAGGAAGTCTCTCAGACTGCCCACCTGTCTTTTCTTCCATAGCAGCCTGATATGGATCCCTGCTTTCCACAAGCAGCTGGAATCTCAGTCTCTTCAGGTATTCTGCCTGTCTTAGCTTTCCAAACCCCTAATTACGAGAGTACCATGAAAACACCATGAAATGTTGGTTTGTGCTCCCAGATCAGATCTCCAGATTTAGGTATTTAGCAGTCCCTAGCCTCCCCTCCCTCCCCCCTCTGTTTCTCTTCTTCCCACTGATGAGCTGGGGTGGGGGAAGGGCTTGGGTCCTGCCAGGCCATGGCTTTGGTATGTTACCCTGTTCCGTGAGGTTTATTCTTTTCTCCAGGTGCATGCAGTTTGGCACAGTTCTCTTTCCTGTTGCTCTTTCAGGATTAGTTGTATTAATTATATTTTTGTATTATATGCGGTTTTAGGGGGAAGCCTCTGTCTCACCTCTCATGCCACCATCTTTAATCCTCTGTGATGGCTTCATGTTTTGAGCTGCTTTTCTGGGGGGAAAAAAAGGTTAAAGCACCATGGGAAACATAGCAATCTTAAAGGAGAAAAACCCATTACTTGAAATGGGAATGGTATAACTTCTAATGGGGTAAACCAGCAAAAGGTAGCTTTCAAAACACCTGATATCCCAAATTCCATGAAAGATACATAAGACGTAGGAAACATGACTCTTCCCCACAAGGGATATTCAATTCAGTGTGTCAAATACCTCAGACCTTACTGACCAGACAATGGCCAGTGAAATCATTATCAAAGCAAATAGATATTGGTTATGTTTTATTACTTATGTATACTTGTATATACATACACTATGTGTATAACTTCTGAGTTAATTATGCATGAAAGGAAAGAGGATGCTGCTAAGCTGGCCAATGTGATTTTAAAATACTACTGATTTTCTGTCATCTTTGCATCACCCTGAAGTCATCTGAAATAGTCCTCTTCTTCATTTGAATGATCAGTAATTATAATTGTCAGCTATTTCTATTTCTTCCCTTCTGTTCAATTCTCAAAGTGTGTAATTTATTCTCTCAATAATCCTTTCTGAATAGTTTCTCTAATAAAATCATTCGAAGAACCTAAGATGCTTCTATTTTCCCCAGCCAAGCCTTTAACTTAAGAGTCCTCTCTTCTAGCTCATTTTCCTTTTGCTACTTCAGATTGCTTTTCTTCTTTGGGGGCTAGTTTATCATATTTTGACTTTCAAGAGTATTGAATTCTAACTAAAACCTACTATGAAAATCGAATACTTTTCTTTATTATATTCTGTTTCAAATACATGTCAGCACAAATAAAGAATGTTGTGAATTCCCAATTTTTAAAATAATGAACATCCAGAGAAATAAATGTTATTTAAAAAGTAAAGTATTCCTTGGAAATAACACTAAGAGTAAAGATTATCAAACTGTATCTTTACAAAATGAACTCAAACCTAAAACCAGTGTATTAATAATGGGTAGAAGTAAATAAAAAAATTTTGAATGGATGTACTATGTCTAAAGAGGTTTTACAAAATAATGAATTGATTAAATGCTTTGGTTAAATATGAAGACGAAGCTGCTGTCTGTCTGCAGAAGGAAAGGATCCAACACTCTCATAGGAAAAATATAATGCAAAGTCAAAATTAAAGAGTTGAAATAGTCATAAGCAATGTATTAGAAATTGTTTTTAAAATTTCATGTTAAATACAATTAAAAGCTATATTTGTGAAAATAGGAAGCTCAGAGCAAAGGCTCCTAAAGGAATTAGAAGACACTGAAAACCCAAGATATAATCACAAGAATTCTTTGGATACAATAAAAAGGGAAATAAACAAAGAATTGATTAAATAAAGTCACAGGCAACACTTACCAAGAAAAGATACAACTGCTAAAGGAGTTAAGATTAAAGTTTTTTATTTCTTTGATTTAACTAAAGTTTGAACTTGCATTAGGAGAAGCAGAAGCTGAAGAGATGATAATCTCTTGGGAGAAAGTAAAGCCCAGCAGCTGAAGACCTAGAAGTCTCCCATCAGTGAGAGGGAGAAAGCTTCTGGTCCAAAATGACAACATAGGAAGCCTTCTGAACTCACCTCTTCCCACAGAAACACTGAATCTACAGCTACACGTGGAGCTACACATCGATTTTCTAAAAGAAATCTAGAAACTAGCAGAGCAACTCCTAGACATCAGTCAAATGAGACAATACCTGTGTCACTCACATCAAATATAAAGGAAAGACTGAAACACACTCAAAAAACCCTACTTCTAGCATAAAATTACACAATTGGGATGGAACTCCTAATGCCCAGCTTCTTTCCGAAAAGCAAGTGTTTGGACCCAACATCTATTGCCCCAATTTTTAAAATTCCCCCCTGAGGGATGGACCCCACCAAACAGTTCTAAAAGCCAGTGGAGTTTGCATCCATAAGACCCACGGAACTATAGCAAACAAACAGTTCTTAATGGGCTCTCAAGGACTGGCCATGGCTCTCCTCCCAGGGCTTAGTACAGAAGGAACAGGATAAAACACTCATTTCACAGTTTCTCCCTGGAAGGGCCTTAACTATATACTCTCCCAGCTGCTGCTTAAAAGTCTGGTTTCCAATCATCTACATCAAGGTGCTGACTGCAATCCTCCCCTTTGGAGCAATGACAGGTTTGGGTACAGTTTCAACCATTGGAGGCCACTAAGAAGAAAGAAGGCAGCATGGTTTGAGACAACCAAGAGCTTGGCCTCACCTAATTGATATGGTTCATCTCCTACATGAGACCACTCCTCAAGACTCGGAGAAGTAGTTGTTCTGTCTCATGAACAGAAACACAGAGTATCAAGGAAAATGAAGAAACAGAGGAATACGTTCCAATCGGAAGAACATAAAACTCCAGAAACAGACCTCAATGAAATAAAGATAAATTATTTAACTGATAAAGAGTTCAAAATAATGGTCAAAAATGCTCACTGAGGTCAGGAGAACAATAAACAGAGTGAGAATTTAAGCAAAGAGATAGAAAATATAAGAAAATACCAAACAGAAATCACAGAGCTAAAGAATACAATAACTACACTGAAAAATTTCATAGAGTGATTTAGCAATAGCCTAAATCAAGTGGAAGAGAGGGTCGGCAAACTCAAAGACAGGGCAGTAGAATTCATCCAATCAGGAGCAAAAAGGAAAAAGAATGAAAAAGGCAATAAAAGCAAAACTAAACAAATGGAACTACGTCAAACTAAAAAGTTTCTGCACAGCAAAGGAGACCATCAAAAAATGTAAAAGCAGCCTATGGAATGGGCAAAGTTATTTGCAAATAATTTATATGATAAGACGTTAATACCCTAAATATATAAAGAACTCATACAATTCAATGAAATCAAATAAGCAAATAATCTGACTTAAAAATGGGCAGAGGAACTGAATAGACATTTTCCCCAAAAAGATATAAAAATGGCTAATAGATACATGAAAGGTGCCTATCATCACTAATCACCAGGGAAGTGCAAATCAAAACTACAATGAGATATCACTTCATACCTGTTAGAATGGCTATTGTCAAAGACTCAAGAGATAACAAGTGTTGTGGAGAAAAGGGATGCATGGTTGATGGGAATGTAAGTTGGTGCAGCCACTCTGGAAAACAGTATGGAGGTTTCTCAAAGAAATTAAAAATGAAACTATCATATGATTCAGGAATCCAAAGGAAATAAAATCAGGATCTCTCAAAGAGATAACTGCACTCTTATGTTCATTGCAGTATTACTCATAATAGCCAAGATACAGCAACAGCCTGTGTCCATCACGGATGAACAGATAATACAGATGGTATATATGTGTATGTATATATATGTGTGTGTATGTATGAATATATATAAAAATATGTAAATCATATTTTGTATATAAAAATATATATTTCAGTAGTGGCACTGAAAATTTTATTCTATTCAATAGATCAATTCATTAGCAGACTGGTTGAAGTAGAAGAATCAGCAAACTCAAAGACAAGACAGTGGAATTCATCCAATCAGAGAAGCAAAATGAAAAAGAAGAAACAAAAGCATGTTCATACACACAACAAATGTATATATATATATATATGAAGTGATCAATATGCTAATTAACTAAATAGGAGGAACCATCTCACAATGTATATCAAATCATCATATCATGATGTACACATTAAGTATCTCCCGGATAGAGATACCTAAGTTAAACCAGAAGATTCAGATTAATAATGAACATATTCAAGTAGGCTTACCAAAGTAAGAACTTGAATGATAATCTAAAATGTTTGGTTCATTTCACAGTTAGCAGATACTATGAAGGATCAAATTCACTTAAAGCTAAATTAAATAAGGTGGGAAATTTTTAATACATACACAAAATGAATGTGAGTATTCATTACAGTATCTGAGCAGAGCAGAACAACATTAATGTGAATGGAATAATCATGTAATTGTAGTATCTAACATTAATTTTGAAAATGAATGTTTTAGATTTCCATGATCTTAAAATCAAAAGGCAATTTTTAATCTTTCCATATACATTTTATTTTCTTAAATCAGGTCCATTTGGAAACCCATGGGAACCTCACATATAGAAGTAATTCAACTATGAAGAATAGTGATTCTCAAACAACTCTACTCATTCCTTTCATGTGTGGAATTTTTAAAAACAATAATGCCTAGATACCACATCTAGAAATTCAGATTTAATTCAAATGAAGCATAGCCTGAAAGATAAGGACTTTTTTTTAAGTTCCCAAGATTCTACCAATGTATAGCTACATTTGAGAACTAGTGATATAGAAGGAATAGAAAAAAAATCAGTGGATGTTTACATGTGTACAATAAGCTACCTTAGCACAATCACCTGCTCAGTGCACTCCCAATTTATTTTCTGGCTAGGACTGAAATTACTGACCACAGAGTTTTATGCAACTAGCAACAGTCATCCCAATTAAATGTTAGCAATGATCTTCTTTCTTTTGTTTCATTCTACAAGGTTATCTGATAATTTCCACAGTAATATCTGATATTCTGAATAGGTACCTCCACTAATGTGAATTCTGCAAAGACAAATATCAACAGAGCTGCTGGTTAAACGTGCCAACTCTATGTATTTGTGATGGTTGCCAGTTGTTTCATTTGAATCTTAACTGTAAGCCACCAAAAACAATTAATAATGGGCATGTGCTATTCAAATTTATGTAAGAATTTCAAAATTATCTTAATATTCTTGGTTATGACAATAGTCTCCTCATCAAACAGAAGAGTTACCTATGTAAATTATTAACTTTCAGACAATGAATAAAAATGGAAATGTTATAAAATCTTTGAGATATAACATGCTTCAGAGAGCATCCAATTATACACTCTCTCTTTTTCATAGATAAGGAAACTAGTCCAAGAGGTGACAGAATTTACCTATCACCGTATATCCAAATTAGGAGCCAGAGCCCCATCTGGAATGAACACCTTCTATTTCTCAGTTCTCTTCTGTAATAAAACACCTTCTCTTGGAGATTTCCAAAGGCTACAAGTAAAATGTCATTAGTTGATAGAATCAAACACTTCTATAAATCTAAAGCCTGTTTAGAAACATTGATGAAAGTGTAAGTTGATTTGTTAGAGCACTTAGATTTCTTGTAGATGAAACTTGGATCATTTTAAGTTAACTACTAAAATAAAGTGACTAGCATTTACATTTCTCAAAAGCTTTCACCAAATTTCCTCAGATACAGTTCCATTAATTGAATGAATTCCTTTAAAATTGTTGACTAGGTTTATTTTCATTTCTTAAGGAAGGTATTTCTTAAGTATACCTCTACTTTGGATCCAGAGTTCCAATGTTTCATCGATCTAATGGGAGACAGGCAGTCCAGTCCAAGGCCCAATTTCCATTTATGGAGCAGAGTTCATGAATAATGGCTTCATCCACGGAACAGCTTACATAGCACTATAGTGGGCTGCTTTATATTGTATTTTGGAGAGTCCTCAAGTTCTCACTACTATTCATCCGGTATGGTTACCCTCCAAGTTCTTATTTTAGTTACAGGGGCCTTCATTTTGCCCCCATATGCCATTATTTTGTCCTTAGTTAAATCTTCTTGTAAAATATTATTATATTCAGAGATAATATTGAAGATAAAATATTCTAGGCCAAACTGCTGACTTTCAAGGCTTACTTGACCCTTTCTCTGACTGTCTTTCAGTAAAAGAATCAGAGCAGTAAGGAACCTTTCTCTATGTCAACCTCCACAATTTCAAACCCAGAAAATTGTCTTCCATTTTCTCTATACACTTCAATGCAGAAAATTCCATGGCCTCCTGTTATCAGATATTGCTGTGAATTACACTATTTCTAAATACTTGACTCTGTTTTTCTAATATTCTTTCATTGCTGCTAACTGGCTCTTTCAACTACTATAGAAAATAAGTAGACCTATTATAAAAATGAAATTTCTATACCATGTTAAAGACTCAAGGTATTATTTTTTAATTTTGTTTAGTTTTCCAGAATAGTCCACTGTTAAGTCCCTTTCTTATTTGCTATTTTAGTTATTGGTAGCTTCCTTTGACCCATTATGTCATTCTTGCCTCAATTTAATTTTCCTGGCACCCAAGACCTGGGTTTGAATTTCAGCTGCACCATTTCCTAGCTGATTCTCAGAAAAGTATTTTTTTAAACTCCATAATTCCAGGGTTCCTATTAATACAAATGAAAACACTAATAATAGTACCAATCTCAACAAACTGTTAGGGCTAAATATAAAACATATAGCACAGTATCTGGTACAAAGGAAAACTTTTAAATGTTAGTTATTTTTATGGTTTGCACAGTTGGAGGCAATGGTAACAGTGAAGAATGGGCACATAAGGGGGAAGAAAGGGGCCAACTACAATTTTGATTTCTGTGGCCAATGGAAACCTCATTCTCTATTCCGCAGAGAGGTATTCCACGATTCCTAGTTAGTTATCTCCTATCACCATAATAAGAAAAAAAAATCAGCCGTAGCAATCAAACAGGTCAATGATTCTCTCAATTGAATGCCCATTGACTTTATAGTATTATAAGCACAGACTCGACTCTACTAGCTGCAAGTGTTAGCTGCTGGTAAGAGGTTAGCAGGAAAGGTGGCAAAGAGCAGTGTGCTTTCAATAACTGTCAGATTTTTAGGAAACTCATGATTTTCACTCATCATCTTCAATTGTCTTTACTGAAGAACATTTCTGGCACGCTAATCTTTTCAGGACATATTCTCTCCTCTGCCCAAAGTGTTTCATGAATGTATATAGCAGCCTGTTGTGTCCTAACAGTACAAATAAATTTCTAGGTTATCCTTTCTAGCCAAAAAAATCAAATAGTATTCCAAGGGCTATCATAATGACTTCATTGGAGGTTTCTATATACTTTTGTATATATGGGACATAATTATGACTTCATAGGAGGTTTCTATATACTTTTGTATTTTTAAAGTTATATAATGCTTTACCAAAAATTTATATTTGAGTAGTAGAACTTAAAGGAAAGGCAATACAAAGTAAATCACAGCTCCACTGTATTGTGCTTGCTTTTCGCACTTGTAAAACTCTATGCAGCCTGACCCTTTCCCCTCTGGAGGGTGTTGAAATGACAGATATCTTCATCATAATGTGATTCTAACACAAACATATTTACATCTTTCCTTTGTGGTGAGTGACCACACCACAATAAAAAATTTCATGTGTCTGTATCTAATTTCTTAATAGGATAGCCTAATTTGCCTCATTTTAAATTATATTATGAGAGTATGTTTGCATTTCAAATCCTTAAAAGTTTTGATTTACTTAATATTGAGAGAAAAAGGAATATAAAGATATGTGTATATCAAGTTGATGCCTTTATCCCTATAATTTCATTTGGCTGTTAGTTCACATTCCAAAGGAAAATAGAGGATTCTATATGTGTAAATATTTGTGACAAGATGCATGCCCTCTATATAATTAGTAATAAATATAACAACAGTCACTTTTGATTATCCCTTTATATTTATCTGTTTAGCAAGTGGTGCATTACCAATTTCAGGTAGTTCACACACTCTCTTTTAGTAAATCAGTACTAGTAATATTTATTTTATTTATTTTTAACAGGGTCCCAAACTATGCCTTAGTCATAAATTGTGATATTTCTTCAAACTTTAAGAATGAAGCCTTTGATTCATCTATATAAGTTAAATATATTATCTGTATCTGCCTTAGGGGCTTACTAAAAAATGCCAATCGCAAATAGCTTCACAGAACCAATAAACAGGACTCCAAGGTATGAGGTCTGGAATCAGCCTTTTCAGGAAGCTCCCAATGTTTTTCTAATTTATACCAAAGTTTGAGACTTCCTTTACTAGAGATTCCTTTCAGCCCTATGATTTTATGATTCTGGTTTGTGACTAATCAGCCTAAATTTTAGTTGGTAGACCACACAACTCCCTGCCAAACTTCTTCCACCAAATATAGCTAAGTTGACAGATGCCCAAGCGGCAATGGTGTTTGTGTGTGCCCATCCTAAAAGCAGCTGTGCCCATGCAGCCTGAGCCCCAGCTGCCTGGAACTGGGCAGCAGGTGCTGGGATGGTCAGCTGTTCTCACGAGGCAAGCCTGGCAGCTCTGCCCGTCCAGGTCTCAGCTTTTCCCTTGGGTGGCCTTGCTTTTGTGGGTGGTCCTGCTCAACTGTAATTCCAGTGAGCGTGCGTTCCAAAGCTGAGGTACTGGGAGCAGAGCCTACGCAGAGCACGAATGTGTTTATAAATATGTATTCATGTATTGGATTGGATGATCACATCCTTTCCAGCCTTAAATTCTATATATGTGTGTATATTCATGTATAATTATTATGCAAATGTTCTCATACATGATTTTTAATTGCAGATGAAGAGAGGCATGGTCCAACTGTCTCTACTCTCTCTCAACTCTCTTCAGTTTTTCAAAATTAAGCCTGTTTTTAAGAACAGCATTAAAAAAGCAAGACCTAAATACTAGCAAAATACTACTAGACTCAAATAACCGCATCTAAACAATTCCAGAGGAAAGGAAATTTTGTGACAATATACTGTCCATGTGTGAAAGACATAACATTTATGAAAGGTTTCTGAATAAAACCTACAGTCCTTGAATATTCTGAGTCAATACAGTTTTAATCTGCTTCACCCACACACTGAAAACATGACTGAATAAGGTTAAAAGCCATATTCTTTTAAGTACTTGGTTATTTTTCCTTTTAAATGTTTCATACTAGGTGGCACTTAAAAATTGTATCAGAGATCTTTCAAGAAACAATAACTTTATAAACCACAATTTCTAAGACTACATAAAATATGAAAATACTTCATGATTCTTTTGGGAAATACCAGATCTACACAGCAGACGGTACCAACAGAAATATGGGGAACAAAAGACCAAAAAGTGCAGGAGAATGAGGGATGCTTTATTTGGAAGAGGGACAATTGCACTTTACATACTTACTGTCAAAAGCAGATGAGGTTTTATAAATAAATTTATATATATATACATAAACTATACAATTATTTAAATTGCTAATGGCACTATTTTAACCAAATTAATAGCTTACTTCAAATGTCTAAAAGCCATTAGCACAGCTGAAATAGATGTACACAAAAGGCCTATATAGATAAGTTGTAAAATGAAGAGGAAATTTGGTGGTTGGTTATTTAATTTGATCAATAAGACATGCAAAGTGATAGGAATAAATTGATGTGTATCCCTGAATTGGCCAGGGTGTTCACATCGATCTACTTAAGTGGCAAGCCCTCTAAACTTCACTTCATTTTGTGGGAATTAGGAGAGGACTCCTGCCAGGCAAATGGGGTAAAAGTGGTGGTGATCTCTAGAGCCTCCTATCAGATGTTCTGGTTCTCGCCCTTTATTCTGTTCAGGGGCAAGCTTCCCAAATCCCTAAGCCTCTCAGTTCCTTTTTGCTTTCCCTGTCTTCTCCATAAATGGATTCTTGCTCTACAGAAGTTGTCTGACATATAACCACCAAAAGTGTATACATAAATGAGTATTTTTTTATTGTGGTGAAAAACATATAACATGAAAGCTGCCCTTAACAAATTTTGTGTATTACAGTACAGATGGTTAGCTATAAGCACAATTTATACAGCAGATCTCTAGAATTTTTCCATGTTGTGTGACTGATTCTAAACCCGTGGAATAGCAATTCTCCCATCTCCCATGCCTCTGGCAACCACTATTCTACTTTCTGTTTCTATGAGTTTGACTATTTTAGATACTTCATATAAGTGGAATCGGGCAGTTTTTGTCCTTTTGTGACTGGCTTATTTCACTTAGCATTAAGTCCTCAAGGGGCATCCATGTTGTACAATATGATAGAATTTCACTTTTGTGTGGCTGAATAATACTCCATTGTGTGTATATACATACAATGTATATAACATATTCTTTATCCATTTATCTGTTGAAAGATGGTCTGTTCATCTTTATATATCCATCTGTTGAAGTAGCCACTTGCTACTTCTTTTTGTTTTCAGTTGTCCCCAGATATCTGAACTATTCTTGTTCTGTCAGCACTTTCAGTGAGTCTAAAAGAAATAATTTCACTGGGCAGTTCTCTGAAAAGCTGGAGTGTCGGAAGCATGCTCCACTCTTTGCTTTCACGCTGAGGGAGAATTTGTGAGCTGGAGTGTTCTCTTCCAGCACTGAGCTCTTCAGACTTGGAGAGCGGTTGATGTAGGTCAAATAAAATTACTTCTCTTACCCATTTCAATACAGCTGTTCCCAGCTTTGTGCTCACCTACAGTACTACAACTTCTCAACTGGATTCTGGGGTCCTTATAAAAGTATTTTGGTCCATATGACATTGTAAAACCAGCATTTCTACTGGGGGGACAGGGATTGGAACTTCCCATTCTGCCATCTTCCTGATGTCACTCCTCCAACATGAATGAATATTACAGCATTACCCTTATTAATATGTGTTTACTTAATTAACTTTTTGCTAATCTTAAACATGAAAGAAAATCATTGATTTTAAGATTTCATTTAACACGTGAGGGAACTCTAGGGGAACATGCTAAGGAGAAGGCCTCCTAGGGATATCCCTGCATGTTCAGTTAATGGCCCATCTCTGCAGAAAGCCAGCCTTACATACCCCTGGCTTTGTGGTGTATTCTATAAAATCCCACCATCCTAAGAATAATCAGGGACTTAGGCTTCTTCTGTGAGAGACGATGTAACAGAGAGACTAAGGGCACAGGTTCTAGTCAACAATCTAGATTGATGTCCTAGTTTTTCTATGTCCTAGTCATGTGTATTTAGACATTCAGTTAGGCATTAGCTCCACTGTGACTTACTTTTCCTTCTCATTTCTTTTAATGATAATGATTAAATCATAACAATTGAACCTCATTTGGTTGTAATGAATGCTAAAAGTATCAGTACTTGCAAAGCATTCAGAATATTGCCTGGTACATGTTTATATAGAGCTGTTACTATTATTTAAAAATAACTGCTTAAAAAACATAGTGCAACATAACAATTAAATGTATATCTGTTAAATATGCCATAAACAACCTTAGAACAGAAAAAACATATTGAGAAAATATTTGCAACATAAGTAACAAATAGCTTTTACAGATCAGTAAGAGACAAAAATCATGAGAGAACACTGAGCTAAATTAACAGTTCCCAAAACAAGAAAAAAAAATTCAATTTTTAATAGCATCTGAAAGAGGTTAAAATTCACATATAAATCATAATAGCCTTACAAATTAAAACAAAAATTAAATTAATCTTTATGATATTAGCAAAACCAAAAAGGATTAATGATATCCACCACTAGCAAAGGATCAAGTTTTCTCAAACACTCTGTGTAAATGAAATCACCAGGAAAGTTTTAGATAAAATTTACCAAAACACAAAAATATTTATCAAAATATAAACTATCCTTATCTATTGAACAAGAAATTCCATCTCTAGGGATTCCTACAGAAATGTTTAAAGTATCCTTTAAGTTTGTAAAATACATGTACATATATCCTTACTGCAGCATGCTTCTAATAGGGAATATTTGAAAATAAAGTAACATTTGGTTATCAGCTGAAGTTAATAAATTATGTCATGCAATATTAGCATTGTACTATGGAATATTAAGCAGTTTTTTTGTGTATCTCCCAGCACATATCTTAAATGTATGAAAAGCAATTTACTAATGTATAGCAAACTATTAACTCTGGTTGCGCTGGCTACCTCTACAGAGTGGAGATATTTTAAAGACTTTAACACATTTTTCATTATATACTCCATTTTTAATTTTATACCAGATATATTTTAATTTAAAAAACAAAAAAATGAGTTTGTATTACCAATCAATTAATAACAGGGTACAAAAGAATATTTGTAGTATTATTCCAAAGGGAGAATGACATTAGTAAAATATACACCAAACCTTGGTATTTAACACCCCTACATAGGGGGGTAAAAGGTGATTTTTATTTCCTCTCATTTTACACTTCTGTAAAATTTCCTAACTGATTAAAATAAGCTTGTATTGTTGTTACATACCACAATAAAATAAGCTAATGTTCTTTTAACAACTTTAATGTCCCCAAGCCCCATAATTGAAGACTTAATTGGAATAGGGAGCATATGACTCTGATGTAAGTCTAGAGTCAAAATGAAGCTCCCACCATTTTTTCTAACTTGTAGGACCTGCATTTCTACTGTGCATATCCTTACCTGCATTTATTTAATTGACCAAAGGCATAGATTACAGGCAACACCATAGCAACCTATATGATTTGTAGAGCCTGAATATTGCTGACAAAATCAGGTGGTAACTATGGTTTAGAAAATGTGTTGTAGTAAAGTTTCCATAAACCAAATAAAAGAAACTGTTGAAAATCAATCTTTAAAATTTATATTAAATAGTTTGATCTGTAATTTTTCAGCCAGTGTTTATGTCTTTTTAAATGACTACAGGACTTTTGTTCACTTAAAAATATTAGCCTCTAAAATTGCATAGCTTTTTATCCCTTTTAATTTTCACTTAGATTTTCTTTTTCTATTGCACTTGGCCAAAAACCTCTGAAATTGTGTCAGAATTGTAGCTTTTGGAGGTAAAGTCTCAAATGACCAAATGGATCAAATCAAATTTAGTATGATGTGATTTTAAAGAGGCCAAGATACTAAATTTTAAAATTTGGTGTTTATTCTGGAAATATTAACTAAATGTTTGAAAAAATTACTAAGGAAGCAATCTTTCTTCTTTGTAAGTTTTGTGACATTTGGCAGTAATTTGAAAATCATTTCCTATAGTCATATTCAATTTAATGAATATATATCCAAGAATTATTCCATAGTGACATGGGTGGAAATAACACTGCTTATTAAAATGAACAATTCATATATGGGATATTCTCAGTTATCCATATTGCATGAAATTTTAATCATAAAGAGAAATAGAAGACTAATTTTAGGTGATTATTTGGAACCTATAAAATTTTTCCTAACCTTATTATAAATATCTATGCACCCAATACAGGATCACCTACATATGTGAAACAAATACTAACAGAATTAAAGAGGAAATAGAATGCAATGCATTCATTTTAGGAGACTTTCAACACACCACTCACTCCAAAGGACAGATCAACCAGACAGAAAATAAGTAAAGAGACAGAGGAACTGAACAACATATTAGAACAGATGGAATCTACAGAACACTCCACCCAAAAGCAACAGGATACACATTCTTCTCAAGTGCATATGGAACATTTTCAAGAATAGATCATATATTAGGCCACAAAAAGAACCTCAGTAAATTCAAAAAGATTGAAATTGTACCAACCAGCTTCTCAGATCACAAAGATATGAAACTAGAAATAAATTACACAAAGAAAACAAAAAAGCTCACAAACACATGGAGGCTTAATAACATACTCCTAAATAATCAATGGATCAATGACCAAAAACAACAGAGATCAAGCAATATATGGAGACAAATGACAACAATAATTCAACACCACAAAATATGTGAGATGCAGTGAAGGCCGTGCTAATAGGGAAATATATTGCAATACAGGCTTACCTCAGGAAAGAAGAACAATCCCAAATGAACAGTTTAAACTCACAATTAATGAAACTAGAAAAGGAAGAACAAATGAAGCCCAAAGTCAGTAGAAGGAGGGACATAATAAAGATTAAAGCAGAAATAAATAAGAATAAAACAATAGAAAGAATCAATAAAAGTAGGAGCTGGTTCTTTGAGAAAATAAACAAAATAGATAAACCCCTAGCCAGACTTATCAAGAAAAAAAGAGAGTCTACACACATAAACAGAATCAGAAATGAGAAAGGAAAAATTACTACGGACACCACAGAAATACAAAGAATTATAAGAGAATACTATGAAAAATTATATGGTAAACTGGATAACCTAGAAGAAATGGACAACTTTCTAGAAAATACAACCTTCCAAGTCTGACCCAGGAAGAAACAGAAAATCAGAATAGACCAATTACCAGAAAAGAAATTGAATTGGTAATCAAAAAACTACCTAAGAACAAAACATCTGAACCAGATGGTTTCACTGGTGAATTTTATCAAACATTTAGTGAAGACCTAATACCCATCCTCCTTAAAGTTTTCCAAAAAGTAGAAGAGGAGGGAATACTCCCAAACTCATTCTCTGAGGCCAACATCACTCTAATACCAAAACCAGGCAAAGACACCACAAAAAAAGAAAATTACAGACCAATATCCCTGATGACATTAGATGCAAAAATTCTCAACAAAATATTAGCAAACCGAATTCAAAAATAGATCAAAAATATTATCCATCATGATCAAGTGGAATTCATCCCAGGGATGCAAGGATGGTACAACATGCAAAAATTCATCAACATCATCCACTACATCAACAAAAAGAAGGACAAAAACCACATGATCATCTCCATAGATGCTGGAAAAGCATTCAACAAAATTCAACATTCATTCATGATAAAAACTCTCAACAAAATGGGTATAGAGGGCAAGTACCTCAACATAATAAAGGCCATATATGACAAACTCACAGCCACCATTATACTTAATGGTGAGAAGCTGAAAACTTTTCCTTTAAGATTGGGAACAAGACAAGGATGCCCACTCTCCCCATTTTTATTCAACATAGTTCTGGACGTCCTAGCCACAGCAAAGAAATAAAAGGTATCTAGATTGGCAATGAAGAACTCAAACTGTCCCTGTTTGCAGATGACATGATATTGTACATAAAAAACCCTAACGAATCCACTCCAAACCTACTAGATCTAATATCAGAATTCAGCAAAGTTATGGGATACAAAATAATACACAGAAATCTGTTGCATTCCTATACACTAATGATGAACTAGCAGAAAGAGAAATCAGGAAAACAATTCCATTCACAGTGCATCCAAACAAATACCTAGGAATAAACCTAACCAAGGAAATGAAAGACCTATACCCTGAAAATTACAAGACACTCTTAAGAGAAATTAAATAGGACACTCAGAAATGGAAATTCATCCCATGCTTTTAGGTAGGAAGAATTAATATTGTCAAAATGGCCATCCTGCCTAAAGCAATCTACAGATTCAATGCAATCCCTATCAAAACACCCATAGCATTCTTCAATGAACTAGAGCAAATAGTTCTAAAATTCACAAGCAACCACAAAAGACCCCGAATAGTCAAAGCAATCCTGAGAAGGAAGAATAAAACAGGGTGAATTACGCTCCCAGACTTCAAGCTCTACTACAAAGCTACAATAATCAAGACAATTTGGTACAGTACTGGCACAAGAAGAGACCCATAGACCAGTGGAACAGACTAGAAAGCCCAGATATAAACCCAAGTATATATGGTCAATTAATATATGATAAAGGAGTGATGGACATACAGTGGGGAAATAACAGCCTCTTCAACAGCTGGTGTTGGCAAAATTGGGCTGCTACATGTAAGAGAATGAAACTGGATTACTGTCTAACCCCTTACACAAAAGTAAACTCAAAATGGATCAAAGACCTGAATGTAAGTCATGAAACCATAAAACCCTTAGAAAAAAATATAGGCAAAAATCTCTTGGACATAAACATGAGCAACTTCTTCATGAACATATCACCCCTGGCAAGGGAAACAAAAGCAATAATGAACAAGTGGAACTATATCAAATTAAAAAGCTTCTGTACAGCAAAGTATACTATCAGTAGAACAAAAAGACATCCTTCAGTATGGGAGAATATATTCATATATGACATATCTGATAAGGGGTTGACATCCAAATATATAAAGAACTCATGCACCTCAACAAATAAAAAGCAAATAAGCCAATTAAAAAATGGGCCGAGGAGCTGAACAGACACTTCTCCAAAGAAGAAATTCAGATGGCCAACAGGCACATGAAAAGATGCTCCACATCCCTAGTCATCAGAGAAATGCAAAATAAAACCACAATGAGATTTTACCTCACACCAGTTAGGATGGCCACCATCCAAAAGACAAACAACAAATGTTGGCGAGGATGTGGAGAAATTGGAACCCTCCTACATTGCTGGTGAGAATGTAAATTAGTACAACCATTGTGGAAAGCAATATGGAGGTTCCTCAAAAAACTCAAAATAGAAATACCATTTGACCCTGGAATTCCACTCCTAGGAATTTATCCTAAAAATGCAGCAGCCCAGTTTGAAAAGAACATATGTATCCCTATGTTTATCACAACACTATTTACAATAGCCAAGAAATGGAAGCAACCTAAGTGTCCACCTGTAGATGAATGGATAAAGAAGATGTGGTATATATAGACAGTGGAATATTATTCATACATAAGAAGAAAACAAATCCTTCCATTTGCAACAATATGGATGGAGCTAGAGGGTATTATGCTTAGTGAAATAAGCCAGGTGGAGAAAGACAAGTATCAGATGAATTCACTCATCTGTGGAGTATAAGAACAAAGAAAAAACTGAAGGAACAAAACAGCAGCAGACTCACAGAACCCAAGAATGTACTAACAACTACCAAAGGGAAAGGGACTGAGGAAGATGGGTGGAAAGGGATGGATAAGGGGGAAAAAGGGCTATTACAATTAGCACACTAATGTAGCGGGGGTGGGGGTGGGGTGGGGAATTCGGGGAAGGCAGTGTAACACAGAGAAGACAAGTAGCGATTCTATAACATCCTACTACACTGATGGACAGTGACTGCAATAGGGTATGTGGTGGGGACTTGATAATAGGGGGAGTTTAGTAAACATAATGTTGCTCATGTAATTGTATATTAATAAAAAAAATTTTCCTAAGCTTAAAACAGTCAGATTTATTGATTAAAGTTTTATCTTATTTTCCTAGAGTCCACACATGAGGAGAAAGAGAACCAGAGAGAGAGAGACTACATAATGCATAGTTTAAAAAGGGAAAATTGTCAGCACTTCAGTTATACTCTCAAGGACTCCCCATGGAGGCAGCAATAAAGAAAAATCTATATATATGAAAATAAGTTATACAAGTGAGACTGACACTCTGTTCTCTCTGTATGTTCTTCATATCCACGTATTAGTTATCATGAGGGTACAAAACCCCTTTCAAAAAAAGAAAAATGAATCTGTTCTGCCCAGAAGACAGAGAATGCCTTTGCTTAGAGTCTGAAGCAATAATGATCCAGCTCTCATGAATCCAGTGTATATGGGAGGAAGTCAACCCTTTCTTTTCCAAAAAGATTAGCACCCTTTCCCACAACTACCTATCAGTTTTAAAGAAAATTAGGAAAATTAAATTAAGTGGAGTTACCTTTTCTCTTTGAGACCAGAGATGGAAAATGAGTATCATTGAAAGAGAAGATCCAAAGCCTTTTAGGGTCAATGAGCCCTTTAAGGTCAATGATTTCCTAATGCACTGCTAATCTTGGTATAGTTATTTATAGGGTCCTGTCCCACAGCAGTTTTTCTCAAACTTTAAAGTGCATAAGAATCATTTGATTATATTAGTAAAATACAGATTCTCCTTCTGATCCCAAGTGGTGCTAATGTTCCCGATGCAGGGACCCCACTTTGAAGAGCAATGCTTGACAAAATATCGATCATAATATGAATTAGTCACAGGGATGAAAGTACAGCATAGAGAATATAGTCAATAATTCTGTAACATCTTTCTATGTTGACAGACAACTGCATGAGTTAAGGTGAATATTTAATAATGTATATAACTGTTGAATCACTATGTAATATACTTGAAATCAATATAATATTGTATATCAACTACACTTCAGTTAAAAAAATCAAGAAAAAAATAGCAATGGCTGCCATAAACTTGACACTTAGAAAGAAATGTATTGTCTTCTGAAAAAGAAATAATACAATCCCATTTACAAAAGCATCAAGAACACTAAAATGCTTAGGGATAAATTTAACTAAGGAGGTGTAAGATCTCTACATTGAAAATTATGACTTTGATGACAAAAAATGAAAAATATTCCATGTTGATGGATCAGAATAATTAATATTAATATCTCCTATATTCATGGTAATCCCTATCAAAATACTAAAGACATGTTCACCTAAGTAGCAAAAACAATCCTAAAATTCACAAGGAACCACAAAAGACCCTCGGCAATCTTGAGAAAGAAATAAGGCTGGAGGAATCACACTTCCTGATTCCAAACTATATTACAAAGCTATAATAATCAAAGTAGTATGACTCTGGCATAAAAATAGACACATAGACCAATGGAAGAAAATCGAGATCCCAGAAATAAACCCATACATACACAGTCAACTAATACTTTATAAGGGAGCCAGGCATACTCAGTGGAGAAAGGATAGTTTCTTCAATAAATGTTATTAGGGAAACTCGGTAATCACATGCAGAAGAATGAAATTGGATCCCTCTCCTACACTCCTTCAAAATTAACTCAAAATGCATTGAAGACTTATGTATGAAACATAAGTACTGAAACCATAAAACCTCTAGAAAAATCAGGAAAAATATCTCTTTGACATTGTCTTGGCAATGATTTTTTTGGAAATGGTATCAAGAGCACAAGCAACAAAAAACAAAAATAAATAATTGGGACTATATCAAATGAAAAAAGCTTCTACACAGCAAAAGGAGCATTCAACAAAATGAAAGCACAGCCTATGGTATGGGAGAAAATGTTTGCAAGCCACATATCTGATAAGGGGTTAATATCCAAAATATATAAAGAACTCATTACTTAGTAGCAAAAAAAAAATATGATAAAAAAAATGGGCAGAAGCCCTGAATAGACACTTTTCCAAAGAAGACATACACATAGCCACAGATACATGAAAAGATGCTCAACATTACTAATGATCAGGGAAGTGCAAATCAAAATCACAGCGAGATATTACCTTATACCTGTTAGAATGGATATTATATAAAAGGTAAGAGTTATCAAATGTTGGTAGGATGTGGAGAAAAGGGAACCCTTGTGTGCTGTTGGTGATAATGTAAATTGGTACAGTCACTATGAAAAACTGCATAATTTCTTCAAAAAATTAAAAATAGAACCACCATGTTATTCAGCAATCCTCACTTCTGGGTATATATTCAAAAGAAATGAAATAAGGATCTTGAAGAGATATCTGCCCTCTAATGTCCATTGCAGTGTTAATTATTCACAATAGCGAAGGTTTGGAAACAACCTTTAAGTATCAACGAATGAATGAATAAAGATGTGTTATAGATATACATATACATATACACAGACCTTGAGGCCATTATGCTAAGTGAAATAAATCAGATAGAGGAAGACAAATACCATATGATATCACTTATATGTGGAATCTAAAAAGCCAAACTCAGAAACAGAGTACATTGATGGTTTCCAGGATCAGAGGGTTGGAAGAAATGGGGAGATAGATGTTGGTCAAAGGGTATAAACTTACAGTTCTAAGACAGATAATAAATTCTGGGGATTCAACATACAGCATGGTGATTATAGTTAACAGTACTGTAATATATATACCTGAAAGTTGCTAAAAGAGTAGATGTTAAATGTTTTCAACACACACACACACAAGGTAACTATATGAGGTGACACAGGTGTTAACTAACTCTATTATAGCATTCATTTCACAATAGACACGTGTGTGTGTGTCAAATCATCACGCTGTATACCTTGGTGTAACACAATGTAATATAGCAATTATATCTCAATAAAGCTGAGAATAAACAGAAAACATACCCCCTGCTCTTTCACTAAATTGATTCATATTATTACTTTCTTACAGTTTTCTAATGTAATGATTCTTACTGTAGTATCCATATTTTCCACCTATAATGTTAATAACTAATCTAGGAATCCATGATAGTTAAATTTCCCTATAATCTTTTGGTATAAAGAGTTAAATAATTTTTTTAAATGGCAATAATTTTTCAGGCTGTAATATTCTTGGGTATTACCTGCATAAAAGAGTAGTGTAATCAATGTGCTTGGATGACTTCACTTCAAGAGAAGTGTTCTAGGAAGACTTGATAGAAGCAGGGCCTACTTTCTGACATATCTAAGACCCATATGCTCATAGAAAATATGCATTCATTTGCCAGGTAGTATACAGGTTCCTGATAAAGTGTCATAGTAGAATTTAAGGCTCAATACACTTGGAGTGAGACAACCTGATTAAAATTCTAACGTTAATCAACCAACTCTTGACCATATGTAAGTTCCCTCCTCTCTGAAACGAGAATAATAAAATACTCCCAAATCTTTAAAAACAACTTGTAAACTACACACCATGAGGGTACCTAATGTGTTTCCCATTTTAGACCTAGGACATCAATTTATATTTTCAACAAAATATTTTTTCAAGGTACAGCAATAGTCAATTGTCTTCTAAAGTTTAGAAACATTGTCAGCCTACCTATCCTTTGCTGATGTTAGATGAAAAAGAACTTTAAAAATTCAATGAAATAATTAAGTTTCAAGAAATAAAACCATTGGTTAAATATTGTTTGATGAAATATTACAACATATCATTTTAAATCATTCATGATTATCAAAGTGTTAGATATTATTTCATATAAACTCAAATTCCTATCTTAGTTTTTATGAATTAACATTGAATTACTTTAAAACTCAATAGGCTGGAGAATTTTTAGATTTTGAAATAGAAAACTTATAGTATTTTCTTTCTTCTTAATAGTATGTCACACCTGATATTAAAAGTTCTTTACAGTGTACTTTTTTTGTGATTGAGATGGTGTTGTCTTCTGCAAGGAAGAATGATGCAATACTGGATTATGGCATGGATGGCAGAAACAGAAATTTCTACTTTAAATGATTTTATTATTTACCATGATTGCTTTTAAACTACGTTTTAACATTTCGGGCTAGTCAAGCGGCAACAACAATGAAAACAAAAGAAATTAAATAAAAATCATTAAATAATAAAAGAAATTTAAACAATTTAATAAATTAATTTTGACTAAACATAATTCCTATTTTATCTATTAAAAGTAGGTTTTATTTAACCCCCTACACTATAGCGCTTCTCCAAAATAAAGCAAGAAGTATTCAAACCTTCATTTTCTTCATTAATATATTTACACTATATACTCTGTGTACCTCCCAAAAATGTTTTGATGTTGTCACATACAACACACATTCACACACGATACATTTAGGAAAAAAATAGAGATAAAAAATATATCAAACATCTAGATTAATGTCATAGCCTAGACCAAAAAATGAGCACAAACTTTTTGAAGAAATGTATAAGGAGAAGTTAAAATATGGACATGGAGTAGTCTTCAATATCATTTTTACATAGTGTGCAGAGACATGTGATGACCAGGACATAGAGCAGAAGATTAAACTAACAAGTTTCTATCTTTACAAATTTATTACAGTTTAGAAAATAGGGGAACTGTATCTTTTCCTCCCTGGGTAGCAATTATTTCATCTGGTCTTTTAACAGTTAGTATATAATGGTTCAAGTTTACTCTTGGTGAAAACTTGAAATATAGAAATTCTATTTTGCAAAGTAAAGGAAAATTAATTTTTTTTGAATATCTAAATTTTGAAAATTAAGGCACAATCTATTTGCCCAAAAGGCATTTCTAAGGACGCTAACAGTATAATCCTGATAAGGAGGTTTTCATGACCTTATGTAAATATGACTTCATTCAGAGCATAAATCTTTGTGTACCAATAACAATACACAGCACGGTGGCAGAAATAATGGATTTCAGTGCCTTCAAGATTTCTTTTTTCAAAAAAATATCTCTCATCTAAGTATTTAAACCAGCGCTCAATTTAATAACCTTCCTCCTGCCTTCCCTCTTCCTCCAGAAATAACCAGTGATACAGTGCTTAACACATGGAAGAGATTATTTTATCCTACAAAATATTAAGACCAGGTTACTTTTATCAACTTTCTATCATAAATTTCCATGTCATAAAATCACAGCCGAGCAACTAAGAAGATACAGTTTAGGGCAGCTCTACTTCAAGGAGAACCTCTCAAGAAGAGTTAACTAAAAAGGGTATACTTAAATAATTGAATAAATGGACTTTCAAATTGGTTTATTTAGTGTCATTGGTTTGGATATTTGAGAACATCTGCCAAAAACTGGTGTTATTCTTAGCATAATTAATATTAAACTGTTCCTTCTGGACATATTTCTGTTTTTATTTTTATTTTTTATTAAGGTATTATTGATATACACTCTTATGAAGGTTTCACATGAAAAAACAATGTGGTTACTACATTTACCCATATTATCAAGTCCCACCCATACCCCAATGCAGTCACTGTCCTTCAGTGCAGTAAGATGCCGCAGATTCACTGTTTGCCTTCACTGTGCTACACTGTTTTCCCCGCGATCCCCCACACCATGTGTACTAAACATAATACCCCTCAATCCCCTTCTTCCTCCCTCCCAACCGCCCTCCCGCACCCCTCCCCTTTGGTAATCACTAGTTCCTTCTTGAAGTCTCCAAGTCTGCTGCTATTTTATTCCTTCAGTTTTTCTTTGTTGTTATACTCCACAAATGAGAGAAATCATTTGGCACTTGTCTTTCTCCGCCTGGCTTATTTCACTGAGCATAATATCCTCCAGCTCCATTAATGTTAATGCAAATTATAGGATTTGTTTCTTTCTTATGGCAGAATATTATTCCATTGTGTATATGTACCACCTCTTCTTTATCCATTCATCTACTGATGGACACTTAGGTTGCTTCCATATCTTGGCTATTGTAAAAAGTGCTGCGATAAACAGGGGTGCATATGTCTTTTTGAATCTCAGAAGTTGTATTCTTTGGGTAAATTCCAAGAAGTGGGATTTCCAGGCCAAATGGTATTTCCATTTTTTGTTTTTTGAGGAAACTCCATATTGCTTTCCACAGTGGTTGAACTAGTTTACATTCCCACCAGCAGTGTAGGAGGGTTCCCCTTTTTCTGCATCCTTGCCAGCATTTGTTGTTCTTAGTCTTTTGGATGCTGGCCATCCTTACTGCTGTGAGGGGGTATCTCATTGTGGTTTTAATTTGCATTTCCCTAATAATTAGTGATGGGGAGCATCTTTACATGTGTCTGTTGGCCATCTGAATTTCTTCTTTGGAGAAATATCTCTTCATATCCTCTACCCATTTTTAATCAGGTTATTTGTTTTTTGGGTGTTGAGGTGTGTAAGTTCTTTATATATTTTGGATGTTAACCCCTTGGTGGATATGTCACTTACAAATATATGATCCCATACTGTAGAATGCCTTTTTGTTCTGTTGATGGTGTCCTTTGCTGTACAGAAACTTTTTAGTTTGATGTAGTCCCATGAGTTCATTTTTGCTTTTGTTTCTCTTGCTCAAGGAGATACTTTCAGGAAGAAGTCACTCATGCTTATATTCAGGAGATTTTTGCCTATGTTGTCTTCTAAGAGTTTTATGGTTTCATGACTTACATTCAGATCTTCTATCCATTTCGAGTTTACTTTTGTGTATGGGGTTAAACAATAATCCAATTTCATTATCTTGCATGTAGCTGTCCAGTTTTGCCAACACCAGCTGTTGAAGAGGCTGTCATTTCCCCATTGTATGTCCATGGCTCCTTTATCATATATTAATTGACCATATATGGCTGGATTTATATCAGGGCTCTCTAGTCTGTTCCATTGGTCTATGGGTCTGTTCTTGTGCAAGTACAAAATTGTCTTGATTACTGTGCCTTTGTAGTAGAGCTTAAAGTTGGGGAGCATAATCGTCCTGGCTTTATTCTTCCTTCTCAGGGGTGCTTTGGCTATTTGGGGTCTTTTGTGGTTCCATATGAATTTTAGAACAATATTCTCTAGTTCATTGAAGAATGCTGTACGTACTTTGATAGGAATTGCATTGAATCGGTAGATTGCTTTAGGAAGGATGGCCATTTTGACAATATTAATTCTTCCTATCCATGAGCACGGGATGTGTTTCCATTTATTGGTATCTTCTTTAATTTCTCTCATAAGTGTCTTGTAGTTTTCAGAGTATAGGTCTTTCGCTTCCTTGGTTAGGTTTATTCCCAAGTATTTTATTCTTTTTGATGCAACTGGGAATGGAATTGTTTTCCTGATTTCTCTCTCTGCTAGTTTATTGTTAGTATATAGGAATGCCACAGATTTCTGCGTATTAATTTTGTATCCCACAACTTTGCTGAATTCTGATGTTTGATCTAGTAGTTTGGGAGTGGATTTGTTAGTGTTTTTTACATACAATATCATGTCATCTACAAACAGGGACTGGATGCCTTTTATTTCTTTGTGTTGTCTGATTGCCGTGTCTAGGACCTCCAGTACAATGTTAAATAGAAGTGGGGAGAGTGGGCATCCTTGTCTTGTTCCCGATATTAAAGAAAAACCTTTCAGGTTCTCGCCGTTAAGTATAATGTTGGCTGTGGGTTTGTCATATAGGGCCTTTATTATGTTGAGGTACTTGCCCTCTATACCCATTTTGTTGAGAGTTTTTATCATGAATGGATGTTGAATTTTGTCAAATGCTTTTCAGCATCTATTGTGATGAACATGAGGTTTTTGTCCTTCTTTTTGTTGATGTGGTGGATGATGTTTATGGATTTTTGAATGTTGTATCATCCTTGCATCCCTGGAATAAATACTACTTCATCACGACGAATGATCCTTTTGATGTATTTTTTAATTCAATTGGCTAATATTTTGTTGAGTATTTTTGCATCTATGTTCATCAGGGACATTGGTCTGTAATTTGCTTTTTTTGTGGTGTCTTTGCCCGGTTTTGGTATTAGCATGATGTTGGCCTCTTAAAATGAGTTTGGAAGTATTCCCTCTTCTTCTACTCTTTGGAAAACTTTAAGGAGGATGGGTATTATGTCTTCATTAGCTGTTTGATAAAATTCAGCGGTGAAGCCATCTGGTCCAGGAGTCTTGATCTTAGGTAGGTTTTTGATTACTAGTTCAATTTCGTTGCTGGTAACTGGTCTGTTCAGATTTTCTGTTTCTTTCTGGGTCAGCCTTGGAAGGTTGTATTTTTCTAGAAAGTGTCCATTTCTTCTAGGTTATCCAGGTTGTTAGCATATAATTTTTCATAGTATTCTTTAATAGTTCTTTGTATTTCTGTGGTATCCATAGTGATTTTTCCTTTCTCATTTCTGATTCTCTTTATGTGAGTAGACTCTCTTTTTTTCTTGATGTGTCTGGCTAGCGGTTTATCTATTTTGTTTATTTTCTCAAAGAACCAGCTGTGGTTTTCATTGATTCTTTCTATTGTTTTATTCTTCTCAATTTTATTTATTTCTGCTCTAATCTTTATTATGTCCCTCCTTCTACTGAGTTTGGGTCTCATTTGTTCTTCTTTTTCTAGTTTCATTAATTGTGAGTT
Source organism: Phataginus tricuspis (assembly GCA_029783875.1). Classification (NCBI taxonomy): domain Eukaryota; kingdom Metazoa; phylum Chordata; class Mammalia; order Pholidota; family Manidae; genus Phataginus; species Phataginus tricuspis. The sequence goes on along the minus strand of JAQQAC010009165.1, from coordinate 13,832,367 downwards.
TAGACTGCTCATATGAGATTGTTCTTTCCTGAGGTAGGCCTGTATTGCAATATGCTTTCCTCTTCACACGGCCTTCACTGCATCCCACAGATTTTGCGGTGTTGAATTATTGTTGTCATTTGTCTCCATATATTGCTTGATCTCTGTTTTATTTGGTCATTATTCCATTGGTTATATATGAGCATGTTGTGAAGCCTCTGTGTGTTTGTGGGATTTTTTATTTTCTTTGCATAATTTATTTCTAGTTTCATACCTTTGTGGTCTGAGAAACTGGTTGGTAAAATTTCAATCTCTTTGAATTTACTGAGGCTCTTTTTGTGGCCTAGTATATGATCTATTCTTGAAAATGTTCCATGTGCATTTGAGAAGAATGTGTATTCTGCTGCTTTTGGGTGTAGAGTTCTGTAGACGTCTGTTAGGTCCGTCTGTGCTAATGTGTTTTTCAGTGCCTCTGTCTCCTTATGTATTTTCTGTCTGGTTGATCTGTCCTTCAGAGTGAGTGGTGTTTTGAAGTCTCTTAGAATGAATGCATTGCATTCTGTTTCTCCTTTTAATTTTGTTACTATTTATTTCACAGATGTAGGAGCTCCTCTGTTGAGTGCATAGATATTTATAGTGGTTATATCTTCTTGTTGGATTCACCCTTTTATCGTTATGTAATGTCCTTCTTTGTCTCTTGTGACTTTCTTTGTTTTGAAGTCTATTTTGTCTGATATAAGTACTGCAACTCCTGATTTTTTCTCCCCATTAGTTGCATGAAATGTCTTTTCCCATCCCTTCACTTTCAGTCTGTGTATGTCTTTGGGTTTAAAGTGATTCTCTTGTACGTAGCACATAAATGCGTCTGTTTTTTTATTCATTCAGTGACTCTATGTCTTTTTATTGGTGCATTCAGACCATTTACATTTAGGGTGATTATGGATAGGTATGTACTTATTGCCATTGCAGGCTTTAGATTTCTGGTTACTAAAGGTTCAAGGTTAACTTCTTACTATTTAAGAGTCTAACTTAACTCACTTAAATGCTATTACAAATACAATCTAAAGTTCTTTCTTTTTCTCCTCCTTTTTCTTCCTCCTCCTTTCTTTATATATTAGGTATCATATTCTGTACTCTTTGTCTATCCCTTGTTTGACTTTGGGGATAGTTAATTGAATTTTGCATTTGCTTGGTAATTAGGTGTTCTACTTTCTTTACTGTGGTTTTATTACCTCTGGTGACAGCTATTAAACAGTAGGAACACTTCCTTCCATAGCATTCCTTCCAAATACCCCATAGAGATGGTTTATGGGAGGTAAATCCTCTCAGTGTTTGCTTACCTGGGGATTGTTTAATCCCTCTTTCAAATTTAAATTATAACCTTGTCAGATAAAGTATTCTTGATTTGAGGCCCTTCTGCTTCATTGCATTAAATATATCATGCCACTCCCTTCTGGCCTGTAAGGTCTCTGCTGAGAAGTCTGATGATTACCTGATGGGCTTTCCTTTGTATGTGATCTTATTTCTCTCTCTGGCTGCTTTTAATAGTCTGTCCTTATCCTTGATCTTTGCCATTTTAATTACTATATGTCATGGTGTTGTCTTCCTTGGGTCCCTTTTTGGGGAGATCTGTTCACTTCCATGGCCTGAAAGACTATCTCCTTCCCCAGATTGGGGAAGTTTTTAGCACTTATCTCCTGAGAGACATTTTCTGTCCCTTTGTCTCTCTCTTCTTCTTTTGGTACCCCTATAATGGAATATTGTTCCGTTTGGATTAGTCACACAGTTCTCTCAGTATTCTTTCATTCTTAGAGATTCTTTTCTCTGTTTGTGCCTCAGCTTCTGTGTATTCCTCTTCTCTAGTTTCTATTTCACTTGTCTCCTGTACCGTATCCAATCTGCTTTTAGTTCCCTCCATTGTGCTCTTCAATGATTGAATCTCTGACTGGAGTTCATTCCTGTGTTCTTGAATATCTTTCCATACCTCCATGAGCATGTTAATGATTTTTATTTTGAACTCCCTTCAGGGAGAGTCATGAGGTCTTTATCATTTAAATCTTTCTTAGGAGTTGTATTAATAATTTTAGTCTGAACCAGGTTCCTTTGGCATTTCATATTTGCATATGGCGCCCTCTAGTGCCCAGAAGCTCTACTCCCTGGAGCTGCTCAGCCCCTGAAGCAATGTCAGGGGTCTCAGGGGAGTGGTATTGGTGCCTGGGGGGAGGAAAGAGGTGTTTCCTGGTTCCTGGCTCCTATGCCTGTCTCCACTGCCTGAACCAGTGAGCCGAGCACACAGGTATAAGCCTCTATGCTTTGTGTTTTTAGTTGCTGTAGACAGATCATCCCTCTGGCTGGCCTAAGGCCAGGATAGGGTTTGCTGGTTTGTGAGCCAGGCTGGGCAGGCCAGGAGAAAGGCGCAGTAGGCTACCTATCATGGAGGGGCTTCTTAGAGCTCTGTGGGCAGCCAGGGAGCTGGAGCACCTGAAGATCGTGAACGCTCCCTACCTGCTGCACCGAGTGCACCCGGACAATTTTTTCTACCTGTCCTTTCTCCTGAGCAGTAATCTCTGTGCTATCCTTGCCCTTTCAACCGCCCTCTTGCTAAAGGCTTCCTTGTTAGGAAGTCTCTCACAGTGCCCACTTTTCTTTGGTCCCAGAGAAGCCAGATATGGATCCCTGCTTTCCACAAGCAGCTGGAATCTCAGTCTCTCCAGGAATTCTGCTTGTCTTCACTTTCCAACCCCGTAATCATGAGAGTATCATGCAAGCATCATGAAATGTAAGTTTGTGCTCCTAGGGCCAACCTCCGGAGTTAGGTATTCAACAGTCCCACGTCTCCACTCCCTCCCTACTCCATTTCTCTTCCTCCCACCTATGAGCTGGGTTGGGGGAAGGGCTCGGGTCCTGCCAGGCCATAGCTTTAGTACGTTACCCTGTTCTGTGAGGTCGTCTCTTGTCTCCAGGTGTATGCAGTTTGGTGCAGTCCTCTTTCCTGTTGCTTTTTCAGGAGTAGTTGTATAAGTTATATTTTCATATTCTATGCAGTTTTAGGAGGAAGCCTCTGTCTCACCTTTCACACTGCCATCTTTAATCTCCCTCTGGACATATTTGAGAAATAGTATTATCATACGCTTTGTGAAGCTCTTTCTGTTTGCCAATAGTAAAATCAGGGCATAGAAAAGGATACTGCTTACTTCCTATTGGTTGTGGCAGGAGGGCATGATTTAAGTTCATTGAAAGGTGGCCTTAAGTTACTTAAATGCAAGTTGAAAAATTAAATAGTAGCTGTTTCCACACAATTCTTTTTTACACCACTTCGGTATGAAATTTGATCATGATGTCATGAAAATATTTCTGCATAATCTAATTCTCCCACTAGTTTTAATCCAGAGACTGAAAAAAAAGAAAGGAAGGAAGAAAAGTATGTAGGGAAGATTGATAACTGAAAACTCCTTGAAGGCAAGACTCTTTTTGGCTCACTCCTTTGGAGTCTGAATGTAGACTATATAAGCCCTGTGCGTATTTTTTAAAGCTTTGTTTAAAAGTATAAAATTATTTCAAATTAAAAGTATATCTAGAGGGTATTATGCTCAGTGAAATAAGCCAGGCAGAGGAAGACAAGTATCAAATGATTTCACTCATCTGTGGAGTATAAGAGCAAAGGAAAACCTGAAGGAACAAAACAGCAGCAGACTCACAGAACCCAAGAACGGACTAACAGTTACCAAAGGGAAAGGGACTGGGGAAGATGGGTGGGAAGGGAGGGATAAGGGGGAAAAAGGGGCATTATGATTAGCACGTGTAATGCAGCAGTGGGGACATGGGAAAGGCAGTATTTAAAGAGAAGACAAGTAATGATTCTATAGCATCTTTCTATGCTGATGGACAGTGACTGTAGTGGGGTATGTGGGGAGGACTTAATAATAGGGGGTCTAGTAACCATAATGTTCAAGTGATTGTACATTAACGATACCAAAATAAAAAGAAATGCTTTTTAACCAAATAAATAAATAAATAAACCTATTTAAAAAATGTATATCTATATTCACTTTTTATCCTACTTTTTCTTTCTCTTCATTTTATATTAAACTTTGCATTCATATAGTCAACCAATTAGTGATGACATAAAGTGGCAAATCGGAAGTAAAATGTGTTATGGCAATGTCAAATGTTACTTTAGAAGGTGCTACATGAATGCTTCTACCCTTTTTGATTAGAATTATGTGATTACATTTTTCTGCCAAACCCAGCAACTAGTTTGATTCTAGTCTCTAGCCAAGCCTAAGGTATTAAATGACTTTCATTATGGCAATCAAAATGGATGCAAATATCCTCAAAAGCAAGTGCCTGTAGTAGTAAACCTGCAGCTGTGTCTATCCAAAGTCTGCCCTGAAGTGGCCTCTGACTTTTTTTGTACTGATATTACTCTTTTAAATAAACATATTGTCGTTAAATGTATTGGCAGATTATGTAATTTTAACTTTTTCTTCTGTTGGTTCAGATTAATTGGTACATAATCATGTAAATAGTTTATATTACTTGTTTTCTAAATTAGGCTCCTTATGCATTCAAAGCATTTGAGGTATTTTGTTTTTTAATGCCATTAACTACTTAGCAATATTTATTTCTAATCAAAAAAAAAAGTTGGCCACTGAAGCAGATTCCAACCTTTATTCTTATTTTTTTTCTCTTCATGGATGTAATAGCAAAACCTATAAACAAATTCATAAATATTCTGAGAGTTTTTCTGTATTTTAAGCAAAATGAGAAATTTCCTTTTTCTAAACTCATCAGTAGAGCATATTGACTAATGTGCAGAACAGAAGCCAACTGTTCTATATGCCTATGTAAACAGAAGTTTTCCTTTTGTCCTGTTTTATGATGTTGAATATTTCCAAAAACTACAAATATTTTGTATTTTTTTTAACAATTTATTTTATTTTAGTATCATTAACCTACAATTACATGAGCAATATTGTGATGATTAAACTACCCCCTTCATCAGGTCCCCCCCACCAACCCTATTACAGTCACTGTCCATCAGTGTAGTATTTTGTATTTTTTAATGCATAAATTCCTTCAAGTCAATTAATATAAAAGCTAATTTGCATATGGAGAAAATAAATTTTAATAGGGATGAAGATAATAGCAAATATGTATTTCATTAATTATATATTAGAATGTTTCTGTTTTTCAAGAGTGAGAAGTGGATCTTCTTTGATCTGGGAAAGTACTAGATATACTTACTGTAAAACTTTTATTTAAAAAGTTAGTATTTGCATTTTCAACCATTTGGGTTAAGCTTAAAGAACAATGCCATGTCATAAATTGTAATTTTACTAAAGCACAGACTTAAATCTCAGGCAATTGTAGGCTATTGGGATGGGAAAAAAAATCACTGAGCCAAGAGTGAACCTACTTAGCTAAGATTGATAATCTTAACTGTTATTAATCTTGTTCAAACTTCTATCACCACTTAAAAATGAACTCCAAAAGAAATTCAACTATTGTTTTTTTATCAAAGAGAAGAAAACATGAAAAGGTCCAAAAAATGATCTTTATACTAGAAACAGTAAGACAGAGAGATGTTCTAGGTTAAAAGGTTATTAGCACTCTATTTTCATTTACAGGAGAATTATTGCAATAAATACTTTTGATTGGCAAGTTGAAAAGGTTGAAATACACTTGCAGCAATCCAATAATAGCTTATGACTTTCATCTGATTCATTTTGTTTTCACTCCTGTTCTTTGTTGTGTTGGAGTATCCTGTTTACTATTATAATACAAGTATCTTGATAGATATGTCTTTCAGGTGGCTATTTAGCTGGGCTTGGCCAAGTCTTGGGGAAGGTATAAAAAGTGCCAAATAAGTTGTTTTTTGAGGAAAGTTATCTGATACAATATGGTTCACAGAAATACCATGTGAGTAATCCCAAAATAGATGAAAATTGAAAAAAAAATTGTGCATCTGTCTGGCAATCCATTACATGAAAACAGAAATATCCTTGTGTAGAAATTATTGTGGCATCTAGGCACCTCAAAAACCACATTAAATAAGGAGAGTACATTATTGGAATACAAAATTTGCCCTAGATTTCTTTTCCCCATAGCACAGTTGTCTGAAACTTTTCCATGGTAGCTTATCTAAATGTCTTCTGACTTGTTGGAAAACAAGCCATGTACAGCAAGAACTAAATCAGAACACTTTACTAAATCTAGAGGTAAATTTTTATGTCGTTGTGTATTAGGAGATTCTTTTAGCCCTGATTCTACATTTCCATTTTTCCTCCCCAACTTATAAACACTCTGGGTGAAACTTCTGTATTTTGTGTATTCATATGACCAACACAACAGATATTGAACTGAATGTACCCAAAGTCAGCCTGGTTTTATCATGTGGTAAGAGACCCAATGTAAGAGGCAATGAACATCTGCATTCTAATCAGTTATAAGATCTTGGCCATAATTACACTATTAGGGTGCAATATAAATTGTTTCAACCTCCCAAGAAGTTAAAGTATTCATATTTCACATATTTATGTACCAAATCTATGGAGTTTAAAAAACCTTCTTGAATAGATAAAAGAACCTTTTCAGAGTAATTTATGTTTGCTATAATGATATATCTTCTACTCCCCCTTCTGGCATTTCAATCTTAGGATACCAAATAATCAAGTGGAACAGTTTTTGCCAAATGCTGATTAATTTTTTCTCTAAGATTTTATTTTTTGTAATATCCAAATGATTTAATGCCATATGTTTTTACTTTTTATATAGTGTTTATATATTTCACAGAAACATTACTTTGAACCATAGATAGATTTGAAGTTAATCAACCCACCTAAATATTGATGTCACAAAGTAAACATCTTAAATGTCTACCTTCTAACACTCAGAGTACATGCTCTAGAACTATAATAGTCTCTCATACTTGTCTATGGAAGTTGTCAGTGAAAATGATTACTCTTGAATCAGTGGTCCTAGGACTACTAATAATCCGTAATGGTTTCCCCATGTGATCCACAAGCTGGTCTTTTTGAGTGCTCAGTTTTATTATATAATAATATCCAAATGCCTTAGTCTGTTACAAATTGACAACTGTGATGTTTAATTAAAAACATCATCTCACATCACCTTATTGAAATAGCAATAATCTTATTAATTCTGATATTTACTTGAGTTTTGCTCTCAGTTGGAATGAGATATTTTGTATGTGACATTTCTCTTCCTGAATTGACTTTGCCTGAAAATGTCCAATGATTCAAATGCTGACAAATTACTGTATGTGTTCATGTTTTTTCACTGAATGGCTGTGTGTTTTGCTTTTGCAGTTTGGTCAACGGCAATTATTCTGATTTGAGCCTTTTAAAAAACATTTCTGGAAGCACGGCCAAAATTTCTTGATTTGACGCTCATTATTCTGTGACACACTTGAGTAAAATAAGTAATAATTTAAAATTCCTTATCATTAGCCTCTCCAGTTTTGTTTCAATCAATATGCATCCCCAAATGCAAAGTAAAATGGGATTGACACCAATTTCAAGCCACATAACTTGGAGCCAAATCACTTTTTCCATGTATTAACTATGCCAATCCTAGTACATTAATGAACCTTGCGCAATCTCAGTTTCCACATTTAAGAATACCTATCACTCAGTGTCTGTATGAAGATTAATATGATAGCATGGGCATAGCACAACACCAAGTACACGATAAGCATATATTCTCATTCATTCTGTCTCTCCCTCCTCCACCTCACAGGGTGAATATTAAATTGATATAGTCACCATGACGGACAATATGGCAATACATATTAAAACTGAAAATGTGCTAACTCTGTGATCCTATTATGCTATGACCATCAATTCTACTAACATTTATCTCCCTTAAAAAAATTATCCTCATCCTCATCTCGCCAAAAGGCAGCATTGCAGTGTTGTTTGTGTCATAAGCAATGCAGCACAGTGACTCAACCCAGAATCTAGATCTGAATCTCAACTCTACTTCTCACTAGTCGGATAACCATGTGCAAATATTTTTCACAATGTTTCCTCATTTGTAAAATGGAAATATAGCAGTACCTTCCTTAGGTTGTGTTGTAATTAAGTTAATTAATGTAGGTAAATCAGTAGGACAGTATGTAGTGCCAATATGTGCTGAATAAATGTGGGTATTATTATAATATAGGAAAATTTGACAAAATGAAATCCAAAAATGTACATACGCATGTATGGAAATTTAAATGACAGTTCAGTGGGATCAGGCTGATTTGTTTATTAAATGGTATAATATACTTGGCTATTCATCCAGAAGAAAGCAAAGTCCAAACTGCTATTTCATGCAATTTACAAATGTATGTTTCAGGTGTATTAAATGTTTAAATCAAATAATAAACCATTGAAATATATTACAAGCAAATTAAGAAGAATATTTGTGCAAACTTGCCTGGAATTCTTCCTTTAAGCAACATTAGCCATTTATCAATATGGCCCTATCTGAGCCCATGACATCACTAAAACCTACTCTATCTGCTGTATATGTTAGTTTCTTTTATCTGTATCATGAAGCTTTTGGTATATTAAGTCATATATGTTATAATTTTTTCCATCTTATAGATAGACATATGAACTGACAATGAATGAGTGAAAGCTGGAGAATAGGGAGAAGACTGTTCCCTGGTTCAAGCAGTACAGAGGTGGGGGCTTACATTAAAGCAGTGGAAGAAGATATGGAGAGGAACAGATGAATATGAAAAAGATATAGTATGCAAAATTAATAGAATTTGGTAAATGAGGCATTAAGGGAGATGATGAGGGTGGAATGAAAAATCTCTAAATTTTCTAGTTTCAGTAAATAAATAGGTGATGGCCCCTTTGATCAAGATGGACAAGTTTTGGACAAAGATAACTATTGGTTTTAGAAATGCCACGGATCAGTTACTTGTAGTAATTTAAATGGAAGTAACCAAGAGGCAAATGTAAACACAGGCTGGTGCTCAAGAAAAGAGAAGGAATAAAGAGACTAAAGAATAAGCTTATAGGTTTTAATTAAAGCCATGGGTGATGTGTACTATTTACTTGGACGTCAGCCAATACATTTCCAAAAAGGGTTCTTCTGAAACACATAAATTCATTAACTACAAAACTCTCCTATATCTAGTCCCCCAATTGCAGAATTGCCATTTGTATCACATACACTCTTTCTTCACATAATCAGTCATGCTTAGCTCCTTTGATTTCTTCTTCCTGGGTATAGTTCTGCTGTGTCTCTTTCCTCCATACACGTTAGCATGCTTTCTCATGTATACCTGCCTAATCTTGCTCAAATCCTACCCCACAATTTTTCACATACCATTTCCCTGAAGAAGCCATTCCAGAACTCTCTAAACAGATGCATCCAAGTCACCAGGTTCTCTTCAAATGCCTTGTTTTCTTTATCTATAAAATTGCCACAATAGTAACAACAACCTCATGGGATCACTGTTAGGATTAATGAATTAATACATTAAAATGCTTAAAGTAGTGCCCGTTGCATAGTAAATGTGCAATACAGTCAGCAATTGTTTTTGGAGATACCATGGAGTAAATGGTCAGCGTGTGGGCTCTGAAAACTTTGGATTGTCTGGAAACATATCAGATGAGTTTGAATCCAAATTGAGCCATTAGCAATTGGATGATTTATGTTAAGTTATTTACATCGCTCTAGTTTCATTGTTTCATCTGTAAAATTGCGAAAGCCATGGAAATATGTGATATCTACCAGAATACTACACCAATAATGTTTAGTTATTTCCTTACTTTAAATTTTAATCTCAAAACTCGTAAAAATTGTTAGAGAAATGTTCTGTTCAACTTTTGTGTTACCTTCATAATAATCTTTGATGATTGCTTGCACAAGTTATCTACCCAACAGATATTTACCATCTTGAATAGAGAAAAGGATTTTGTAAATATTCCATGAATCTAATGTGTTAAAGACAAAAGGCAGTTTGGTTTACAACAGTCAAGGAAATTAGTCTCAACCATGAATTTTATTTCACTTTTTTAAAGCTCCTCTTCTGTTTAAAGTGAAAGGAAAAACTTAAATTGGATTTATTATATGAAACTAGGATTCTGTACAACATTCACCAAATTTCAGCCAATTTGAGAGCAACGAAGAGATAATTGATTAACTAAGCTAGTAAAATAAGAAAACTCAAATCCAATTTGTTTCTAAATGAGTTAGTTTCACTTAGCATATCTTCTCACTAAACTTTTAAGCAATGATATACTTTTAATATGGATTAAAATCAAATTACAGAGATGAGATATTTAAAGGCAAATATAGAGAAAGAAAAAAAGTATCTTCTGGAGAAAAATCATGTGTTAGAAACCTTTAGGAAATAGCAAATTAACAAGTGGGCAAATGGGAAGAATTATGCTGAGAATTTCAAATTATTCAGCAATCAAGGAAATTTTTATAAGAATTTCTTATGCCAGAACTATAAAAATGCTTAGTCTGTCCTTCTAGTGTATAAATATTCTTTAAGAAAAATACTGCTTTATGGGTTTTCTTTGTATTTTTGTTTGAAAAATAATACATGTACATGGAAAAATATAACTCAAATGTTAAAGTTAGTCACCTTCTCACACTGTGGTTTCTTTCCCCAGAGCCAATAACCATTTCAAAACTCATACAATTATGTATAACCTTTGACAATTGGGAACAATCTGATTTCCATGCTGCCCACTGCTTTTTTTAAGTCTAACTCTGTATCATTTTATATCAGTGCATTTAGGTTCACTTCATTCTTTTTTTTTCCAGAGCACAAAAATAATTCACTTTTATTTCAGAAATGGAAATAAAAGAGTAATTTAAAAGAACATTTGTCAAGATCCTCAGATATGTTTTCTTAATTGAAGTATATTTGATACACAACATTATATTGGTTTTGAGTATATAACATAGTGGTTCAGCAGTTAAATTCATTATTAAATCCTCACCCCAACTAGTTCAGTTACTGTCAACATAAAAAGATGTTACGGAACCATTGACTATATTCTCCATGCTGCATTTCCATCCCCTTGACCAAGTTAGATTATGATTGAAATTTTGTGCCCCTTCATTCCCCTTACCCTTCCCACCCACCCACCGCTCACTTCATTCTTTCTTATGGTTGTATAGCATTCAACATACTTCCATATAGTGTATGGAGCTATCATGATTTATTTACCTACAGAAGGTCCCTACAGATGGGTGATTGAATTGTTTCCTTTTTATTAGTTTAAAAAACAATATTAGAGTAAACATTCTTGCAGATATCTTGCTATACTTTTATAATTACAAATTTCTAGAGTATAATCCTATATAGAATTAGTTTCAAAAACTATGTTTAAATATGGCAGCTATAAGTAAGTAATGGTTAACTAAAGAGGTTGCATCAATTTAAAATCTTACTGTGTTCATGAAAGAACCTATTTCACCACACATGAACCAACATGTATTCTGACTCTACATTATTAGATATTTGATAATACAATTTATTCCCTGATTTGTCATTTGTCATTTGAATTAGCTGTTGTTTTAATCATGCACAAGTTTAATCAGATTTTCCTTTTTGTATTTTGAGTATCATATATTCTTTGAACACCTTCATTATTACAAGAGTTTTTCTTAAGAGTCTTTCATAGTTTTCTTCTAGAAACTTTATCATTTTATTTTAAATTTTAATTGAGCTGGATTTTATTTTTGTATAAGGAGCTCACTTTTTCTGTTTTTCCCAAAAGAACTAATTAATCAACCCAATAACAATACCATGTATTTTTTGTTTTCATTGAGTAATCTATCTTGTTCTCACTGACTTGATATTAATATTACCAATATATTTGAGAGCCAGAGTATATATGCAAGCACTGTGGTAAGGCAATGGGGAACACAGACAGTATCCTTTCCCTCATGGAGTTTAAGTTTTAATGGGGGTTATTTTTAAAAAGTAAATAGACAATATATGACATTGTACTGTGCAATTTATAATAATAACATACTTATTTAGCATTTTTATGAATCTGACACTGTTTAAGGGATGGTCACTCTACTGCCCACAGCCAATTCCAGTCAGCATCCGGTTTTCACACAGCCAGTAAGCAAAGACTGAATTCACATTTTTAAAGGATTGTTGAAAAAAAGAGGAAAAGAAAAAGAAAAAAAGAACAATACAAGAGACAGATCATATGTGACTTGTAAAGCCTGAAGTATTAATTATCTGGACCCTGTTTTAAACCTTTTACATATATTTACTCATTTAATCTTCACATTTGCCCTTGAAGTAGTTAATATTATTAAATGATATTTAACCCATACTATTCTTTCAGATGAGAAAACTAAAGCACAAAGAGGGGTCATAATTACCATAGAAAAGTTAAAGAGGGTACTGAATTACTGAAGAGGAGAGGGAAAAGAGGGGGATTTCTTACGAGTAAAGGAAAAAGCAAGATATACAAAAGAGGAGGAAGAAAAATACCAGGCAGATAGAGAAAGCATGTTTAAAGACTGCAGCAATTATAAGTTTGTATTTAAGAAACCTGAAAATGATTGATGTGGGCAGCATGAACCCAGGGAAGCTAAAGAAAAGTGGAAAGTTTGAAGACACAGTAAAGGCCAGATCATGTAGGAATTTGTAGACCATGATAATAAATTTAAGTTTTATAAACTAAAAATGTTTGGTAAGACAATGAAATACAAGAAGAAACAAATGAGGTGATACAAATTTAGTTATAACTTTTGTGGATGTATGAGAAATGAAATACAGAAAGAACAGTTTTGATAGTGCTGCAATAATCCCAGCAAATTATGATAGGTGTGCTACAGAGGTAGCAGAAAACCAGGGCAAAGGGATATTAAAATTAAAGGATTTGTTATAGGATTATATCTGAGAGGTAAAGGAAAAGTAATAAAGCTAGGTTTCTAGTCTGAGTACCTAACTGGGTGGGTGAAGATACACTTTTCTGATATGGGTTAAGACACAAAAGGAAGCCTTTTCTGAGGAAATAATTAAAATTCTCTTTTTTTTGTCATGTTAATGTTGAGATTACCTACAAATGTAAGAGACGAAACAGAGTCCTAGGCCCTATCTCTGAGAAGCTCAAGCATGGTAGTGTGTGGATGGGTCACAGAAGCCAGGAAAGAATGCGGAGCAGCAGACATAAGAACACAAACGAGAAACAAATGGAAACCAAGAGAGGAAAATGTTTCAAGAAGGAGGGTAGAAAGTACTTGTTTGGGGGCTAGACAGAAATGACATAGGGTCAGTAGACATCTCTGAGTTACAGCCTAAAGAACAGGGCATAATTAATCAAGCCAGCTACCTGGATGTCTTAGTCTATCAAGTTATCCATTAGTCTGAAGAGGGGTATCAGGATAACCAAGTCCTGACAGGGGATCACACAGACCTCCAGCCGTGTCTCTCTCCAGGGATAAAGCACTATAATTAGTACAATTTCCTGAATTGAAAAACAGGAACAAATAATTTTAAGAACAAAATAAACAAAAACTAAAAACACTTATGTAAAAATTTCCTCTCATTAACAGATTTCTGTGAAGGATTCTAGAACATGGCTCCAAATACCTTCCTCTTCCCTTTTGTATTAATGTTAATACATCTGCCTTTTCCTAATTAAAAAGTTTCTGGAGTATATAGGCAGCTGAGTACCAGTGAGGCCAGGGGCTGTTAGGATCTCAGTAGTAAAAATTGGTATGAGGATTTCTCTGACATACGTAGAAAAACCCAGAGTTTCAGATTAATGTCAAATTCTGGGAAGAGCTTAGACTTCAAAGAACCCTGGGTTCCTGGGAGATAACAGCCTTCTCATGAGTGTGCTTGTTCTTCTTGGGCCCCAAGAGACGAAGAAAGCCAAATAGATGGAATCATCCTCACTTCTGAAGCTGGGAGATTATTGGCAAGTTTTCCCTATGTGTGTCAGTAAGGGACTGGAAACCTACTACTTTCTCTTATCCTCCTCTCTCTCTCTCTCTCTCTCTCTCTCTCTCTGTCACACACACACACACACACACACACACACACACACACACACATGCACAGAATTTAGAAGTTCGTTTCATTGTATACTAATATGTAGTGCTGCTGAGATATCTGATGCTGTATTTATTCATACTTTTCCTGTACAATTAACCTCTTTTTCTTCTCCCTGAAGTCTTACAGAATTTACTTTTTGTATCTGTGGTTCTGTTATTACATTAAATGAAGTTCTTATTAGACTTTCTACTTGAAAACTTGTTTTTTATCTTAGGCAAACATGTCCTGATAGATCTTAAATGATCTTCACCACATTATTATCACTATTTTCTTCTTTAAACTTCATTTAGATTTGATGTTTTTTCATTCATTCTCCAGATGGGTTTATTTTTTAGTTCTTGTTCTCTATATTTTTGTCCATCTTCTATTTCAGCATCTATTGCTATGTAACAAACCACCCCCAATTCAGTGGCTTAAAACAGTCATCATTTATTATTGCTCACAAGTCTATGGATCGGCTGGACTGTGCTTCTGGTCTTGGTGAGACTCACACATATTTCTGTGGTCATCTGCTCCAAGACTGAGGCAGAAAATGTGCATGGTGAGTCTTACAATTTTACATAGATCAGATACTGAGGAAGCTATTAAATACTAGTAAGATGTTAAGAGGACTTAGGACAAGTTCAAAAGCCTGCCAAAGGCAAATGTAAGATAATGTGAATATCAATAAGGATAACCGTGATGCATCAAAACACAGTTAACATGTTTAAATCTGTGCGTTCATGAAGATGCCAAAACAAACAAAAAACCATACTCAGTCACTTTTGAATGATGTTAGGAAATAACTCTTTGAAAACTGGAAAATAGAAGTATACAATCAAGCATTTGTTATATCTTTCTCATATGAACTATACCTCTAGGTAACAAGGTAATCAGTAAAGTAACATTTTGAACAAACATTCCAACATATAAAAAAGAAATAGTCAAATTAGAATATCACTATTTTTAAACTCCTAATGAACTAATGATCTAAGTGATGAGCATGAGTGGTTGCTAACATTGCAAAAAAAACAAGAGAACCAGCTCATGCAATAGTCTCATCAATAAATAAGCCTCAAAATCCAAGTTGACGTATAGAAAATACAGAGGAACGTTTTGAACTATACAGTGTGACCACAGTCGACAAAGTCAGACTATGGGAAACTCTACAAGACAGATGCTCTAATTTCTGCAACAAATAAATTACAAGGGAAAAAAGAAAATGAGAAGGTAGGTAAACTACACTGTGATATTTAGGGATGCACACTTGATGATAAAATTATAAAGAAAAGCAAAGAAGTGTTTGTCATAGAAGTTAGCATACTGGCTGCCCTTAGAATGAGGACAGGGACTGTGTTTAGAAGGGAGCACATGGAGGACTTGCACGGTGAACACAAAAATCTACCCCTATGGGTGGGGAGAGTGGTTAAAGGTGGTTGAATTATAGTAATTGGCTAAGTTGTGTATGTGTTTAGGTGTTTTATTTTTATGTATTTAATTTTTATGTATTAAATTTAACAATGAAAGAGTTTTTAGGAATACATCCACTAAGCCTTCTATCTCTGACTTACAATGGAATAGCTTGTAGAATAACACTTTCTATCAAGACCAACTATAAAAGGCAGATTTTAAAAAGCTCAAGTTTCTGAAAATTACTTTTCCTTTGAGGTACTTGCTGATTAAGCTAGAAATCAAATTATATATCAATAAGTAGAAAAGTCATAACCACTGAAATTGCAGTGATGAACTTTTAAATACTGTTAAAAAGTAAAAAAAGAAACACACTGAAAATTTAAAAATATTTTTAACTGCATGAAATTTCAAAGCTCGTGGGATTCAGCTAAAGCAGTACTAGGAAGTTTAATAGCCTTAAATACTCAGAAATTAAAAAAAAACCTACAAATTAATTCAATTCAAAGCAAACCCTGACAATTTGTACAAATTATGCCTGCCAGGGACCACTGCTTCCGAAGGGCTGATGACCTGGCAGATGTCCTAACAGTCTTGCTGGGAAAGCTCTAAGAAGTCTTGATCTTTTTCAGGATACAAAGCAAATGTGTAATGATACATTTGAATTTAATGGGGAGAATTTTTCTGGTAATGTATTTAAGAAAGAGCTACTGTAGGAAACAAATGGACAAGAAACATTTCCCAATCCTTTACCATAAATTCCAAAGACAAGATATGTGCCAAACAGAATCTGAAATCTTTCATATCCACCCATCTTTATTCCATAGTGCATAATTCTTGTGAATCCAAGAGCAGTGAGATAATAACTTTCACTTTGCAAGCAAAAGAACTTTTAATTATTACTCCAAGAAATTATTGTTTTAAAAAATCTTTCTCTTAGAGGAGGCTCATAAACCTCACTTTAGTTCATGAGCACTGTTTCTTAATAGGGGTATTTTGTATTGAAGGCAGAAGCAATTGTATAGGCAATCTAAAGCATGACAATATTTCTATTCTTAAATATGTATTTAATCTGAACTGGACAATCTGGAATGAACATATTTTTTTCCTAGATGAGGTCTGTCATCAATTAAACCTAATAACCGAAGCATTAATCTCACAATAGTAGTTGTCATTATGCCATTATCAAGACTACTTACTAACCTTTAGCAGAAATAATTCAATCTTCATTACGCTTTAATGAGCTCTGAATGTTAGCTCTATTTTGAATGTGGAATGGGCATTGGGGTATAAAAGATTATAAAGAAGGAAAAGCCAACAATAGAGGAAGAGGGGATTCTCAGAAGCTAACACCATAAAAGAAAAATAAACTTGATATTTACAAACTTGAAAGATACAAATTGAAAGGGATTTACATCTAAGATACCAAGAAGTAGACAAATATTGCACCGGTGGGCAGATCAGACAGAAGCATCAGCTGCTTCCTCATGGCACTCCCACTGAACTTTTGAGGGCACCCTGATATCTAACTTTAGCACTAATAGGAAAAGAGTTAAATTTAACCTTATATAATATAATAATGATAATTTAGTTTTTCTTCCATCTGGTTGTAAAATTTGGAGCTATTGGGGTGTTTTAAATTAAAACCAAAAATGCTATTTAACATAACTAATACCAATTCTTTTATGTAGGTTGGTTTATAAAACAAAATCCAGCTACTATATAGGTACAATAAGTACATTTAAATGAAATTAAAAGTGGGAAATAAATTGATGTGCAAATAAGTAACAAGAAAAAAGATAAGTCATATTAATATCAGATAAAATGATATTCAAAGCCAAGGGTAAAAATCGAGACGTGGTATCTTTAAAATGTGATCTTTCAAAAATAATATGAATTGATTTAATATAATTGTATTTAGAAACCAAATATTAGCATAGCTTCTGTTACTGCTATTAATCATGTTTTTTAATGAATATGGAAAACTGAGTAAAAATTGCAAAAAACATTTGGTGGGGAAAAAAAATAAAGGATGACTTGCCATACAAGATAATTGAAACCTATTATAAAATTTGCTATAATAAAAACTTGAACACAGATTGGCAAATAGGTCAATGAAATAAAAACAGAGGCCAGAAATTGATGTATTAAATATCCAAAACATAATATATGAAGAAATGTCATCTTAATTTAGGGGGAAATAAATCCTTTCTTTAATAAACAATGTTGGCATAATTAGCTATTCATCTAAAATAAACAAAAATTATACACTCTGTTTCATACTACATGAAAATAATTCCTAGGTTGAAATCTGAATATAAAATAATAATTAAATCTTAATGTTTAAGAGAATATTTGTAAACCTTTGGATTGGAAGGGTCCTTTAGCAAGATACTAAATCCAAGAAGAAAGATTGATAGATTTGATTGCTGAAATATTTAATATTTGTAATTATAACACTATGAACAACGTTCAGAAAAAAATGGACAAGTAATTTTTGAAAAATATGTTATTAATTTTCTAAGTAACTACAAAATAGAAAAATCATAGTAGCCTGATAGAAAAACAGATTAAAAAAATGCGAATCACCCAAAACTTACAAAGCATACCCAACCTCATTAGTAGTCAATAAAATGCTAATAAAATAACAGACACCACTTCATTCTCATTTGTTGGAAAAAAAAGATTTTTATATGCTCACATCCAATATTGCTGAGCTTGTGCACAATTGTTGGCTAGTTAATTGAACTAAAATCTTCACAAATAACAAGAAATTACTCAGGAGTTGTTCGCAATTGAAAAGACACATGATCACTGGATTCACCACATGATTCTGAACTGAATCTTTTTGCAATAAAGTACATTCTTGTAACATCTGGCAAAACTTTAATCAAGATTATGTAGTAATATGAATCACTGTTAATTTATTGATACTGAGAATTATATGTTGGATATATAGAAGAATGACTTTGTAAGGAATATAGGCCAAGGTATTTGGACATATTGGGAGAGCATTTCAGCAACTTACTCTGTCTTTGTTCTGTACTTGCAACCTTTCTTTAAATTCCAAATTGTTTCACACACAATACTTTCTAACACAGAAAACAAACTTTTAGAAATCTATTCTATGAAAATATGAGAGCAGGATGGACATGGTGATTTATTACCAGTGGGGATTAGAAAAAAAAAAAGCCTATATATCCATCACTAAGGTAAAAATTAAATTGTCGTACATCCATAATATGTAATGCTTTGTAGTCATATGAGTAAATTAAACTGTGTTTAAATACCATATCTGACCATGCATGGGCCGGACCAATGCAAGAAAAAGGCTCTGCTGAATATAGCTGTAGTCTTGGCGAGTGCCTGGTTGACTGGGAAGGTAGTTATTCAGGCAAAGAGAAAGGTAGTAACAACCTGTACTCCTGGGCAAAATAAATTCAAGAGAAAAGTCATGTTTTTCATGTTTTTCATTCCAACCAGTCATTTGAAAGCTTTTTCCTTTTTTCTTTTTGTAGTAACAAACTAAACCCCGTCAACATAACGTAATTTTCCTTATTACATCAACAATGTTCAGACTGCCACTCCATAACTTTGTGTTCTGTTCTTCAGAGCCGTTCATTCCAATAAAATAAGTATCTAATGTCCTAACAGTGTTGGTTTAGACAATTACTTATTTTATTAAAGTTATGATCTCCACAAGACAGTTGGGAATGATGAATGAAGTTCTGACCAGGCAGCTGAGGTAGCAATACAGAAAAATAACAACTTTACTATCCTTGAAAGAGTTACAGTCCCTCTTTTTATAATGAGCTGCTATTCTCTAAGGAAACTCCAGGTTAAATACTTGTCAGTTTCAAGACTTAGGTTGTTCGTTTTGGTGTCATTAAAATTCAAACAATAAGGAAAAGAAAATCACCACTTCACAAGCAGTGTGACGACCTGCTTCTGCGGGCGTTATGTCTCTCAGGGCCACGCCAATAACAAGGCAATATGTTACATTCAGATTCTATCAAAAAGGGGTGGTAGGAAGGCCAGGATCAGTACTCCAGTATCAGAAAATAATTTATAGGAACTTAATCTAAACAATTTAAATTTAAAAATCAACTTACTAAATATTTAAGTTAATGAGAACATTCCAACCCCTCCTTTTTAACATTCTCTACCAAACATCACTTTGGCACTTTCACCCACTTAAGTGCATTTCAGAATTTGAATTAGAACATGAGAGATGCTAGTCTCGGCAGGACATGCCAGAGCCCTAAGAGCCACTTGAACTTTATTTACATTTACTCTAGATGGATCATCAGTCTCACAGTTCAAGTCCTTGCTACAGTATACACTCTTGACAATGGCTTATTTGGCCACTTTGAAAAATAGTGTTGCCATTTATTTCAGGCTAACAAGTCTGATCTGTGATTCAGAGGCCTCAGAAAAGGCTCTTCCACTATGAGAATGGACAAAACATCAAAATTACCACAACTGACACTGGATTTCTCTGCTCTAATTTGGCATAATTCATTTCAATTAGGATTGTGTTGAGGACTAATCATGTTATGTTAAGCAAAAGGCTTTGTATGACAAATTCTGACTCTGACGAACATACGGCAAAGGCTTTCTGGATCACTCCCCAACCCTGACTTTTCTATTCCAGGTGTGTGAACAACTGGGGTTTCTGCTGTGTTCTGAGACCAGGCACAAACTATTTGGGGCTTTCTGTTCAAACTACTTAATATGGCTAAGGTTTTAATTTTTATTGTTTTATTCTTCAAATTACATTGTAAATTCATCATAAATAATAGTTATCCAGTGTAATATAACTTAACCTTAAAGTTTTCACAATTTTTTGATGCCTGTTTTCCTTTATTTTGGAAGTCAGATTCATATGCCCTTTTTTTTCCAAATTACCAATGTTCCCTCTAGTATATATAAGTATAATGAACATAAAATATCTTAATTAGTAATTATTGAGAGAGAAAAAACAGCTACTTTTCCACCTTTAGGAGAAGATCTAATGCTCAACAACAACGCTTAGTTTTAAGGAGGAGGAATCTTATATGCACTCCCCATCCTTCATATTGCCTCCCCAACCCTGTGCCTGTAATGTAAAATGGTCAATAAATATATGCATATGGTTAGTATGTAGTAAGGACAGTTTTGGTACATTTATGCTATCTTTCTTTAACGTAAAAAAATTTTACCCTATTAAATATTGAAATTTTTATTGTATATCTTATGTGTGAGTTTTATAGAGCTGCCATTACAAAATGCCATAGACTAGATAGCTTAAATCAAAAAAAATTATTTTCTTACATTCTGGAAATTGGAAATCCATGATCAAGGTGCTCGTAGGGCTGGTTTTCTCTGAGACCTCTCTCCTTGGCTTACAATGGTTGCCCTTTGGCTGCCTCTTAATATGGTTCTACTTCTGTATGTATGCATTCCTGGTATCTCTCTGTGTGTCCTGTCTTCCATTCTTATAAGGACACTAGTCATATTGGATAGGGCCCAGCCTCAATTTAACTTAATTACCAACTTTAAACCCTTTTCTCCAAAACACAGTCACATTCTGGGATACTGAGGGTTAGGTGCTTCAACATAATGAATTTTCTTGAGGGGCACAATTCAGCCAATAACACCTGACTGGCAGTTATTCAATGGATATAAAAATGAGAGTCCTTGGTTTCAATAAGCAGAGCATACAGTTTAGGAGGGAGATAAATCAATAAATAATATTATTAGTAAGAATATATAAGTACAATAAAATGAAACATGCAAACAATGAAGGTTCAAAAAGAAGGACTTATACCCATTTGGAAGGATCAGGAAAGAGTTCATGAGGAAGCAAGTGACATTTGAGGGTAAGCCTTGAGGAATCCTCAAGATGAGAAATGAAGATAAGACACTAATTAAATGCTTATGATGCTTACATCTTCAACACACTCTTTAGGTGGATAGTTTTCTTCTTATTTTAAAAGAGGAATATTGACATATTTTCAGATTCAAGATACTGACGTGGGAGGTGAGACAGAGAACTCCTCCCCAAACCACATATAATATGAAAATATAGTTAATACAACTAATCCTAAAAGAGCAACAGGAAAGAAGGCTGCACCAGACTGCATACACCTGGGGAACAGAGCAGACGTCACGAAACAGGGTGAAGTACCAAAGCCTTGATCCGTCAGGACCCAAGCCCTTTCCCCATCACAGCTCACCGGCAGGAAGGAGAGAAATGGATTGGGGAGGGGGTGGAAGCCTCAGACTGCTGAACACTGAGCTCTGGATATCCGATTTGGAGAACAAACCTACATCGCATGGTGCTCTGGAGATTAGTGGGGTTGGAAAGCTAAGACAGGTAAAATACTTGAGAGACTGAGATTCCAGCCATTTGTGGAGGACCCAGATCCATATCCGGCCGCTCTGGGACAAAGGAAAGGCAGGAGGTCTGAGAGGTTTCCTAGCAGTGACAGGGCTGAAGGGGCGGGGTTTGCATGGAGCTTCCTGCATGGGAGAAGGGATAGGTGAACAAGGTTGTCTAGTCATGCTCTGCCCATCAGGTTGATAACTTTCAGGAGCTTCAGGCACTCCATCCCCCTGGCTGGCTACTTGCTCCGAGGAACCCCACTGTGATGTGCAGCCTGCTGAGCCTTCCTCCTGGCCTGCCGTCACAGACTCACAAACCGGCAGTCACTGCGCTGGTGTGAGGCCAGCCAGAGGGAGGCCCTGCCAATGACAGTTACAGATGCAAAGCACAGAGGCTTATACCTCTGTGCTTGCCCCACTGGCGCGGACATTGGAGACAGTCACTGCAGCCGGGAAGCAGGAAACAGCTCTTCACTCACCCCAGGCACCAGCGCTGCTCCCCTGCGACCCCCAATGTCATTCCATGGGCTGAGCAGCTCCACAAACTAGAGCTTCTGAGCACTAGAGGGTGCCACATAGAAACAGGAAACATCAAAGGAAACTGGTTCAGACAAAAATCTCACAAACACCAGAAAAAGGGCCAAATGAAACTGAACTCACCAAACTTCCTGAAAGAGAGTTCAAAATAAAAATTGTAAACATGCTCATGGAGGTACAGAAAAATATTCAAGATCTCCGGAACAAATATAGGATGGAGATTCAATCATTAAGAAATTCTATATCTGAAATGTAACATACAATGGAGGGATTTAAAAGCAGATTAGATGTAGCAGAAGAGATGGTAAATGGAACAGAAATTACAGAAGAGGAATAAAAGAAGCTGAGGCACAGAGAGAAAAAAATCTCTAAGAATGAAAGAATATTGAGAGAACTGTGTGACCAATCCAAACGGAACAATATTCACATTATAGGGATACCAGAAAAAGAAGAGAGAGAAAAAGGGATAGAAAGTGTCTTTGAAAAGGTAATTGCTGAAAATTTCCTCAATCTGGGGAAGGAGTTAGCCTCTCAGGCCATGGAGGTGCACAGATATCCCAACACAAGGGACCCAAGGAAGACAACACCAAGACATATAATAATTAAAATGGCAAAGATCAAGGATAAGGACAAACTTTTAAAAGCAGCTAGAGAGAGAAAAAAGATCACATACAAAGGAAAACCCATCAGGCTATCATCAGACTTCTCAACAGAAACTTTACAGGCCAGAAGGGAGTGGCATGATGTATTTAATTCAATAAAGCAGAAGGGCCTCAAACCAAGAATACTCTACCCGGCAAGGTTATCATTTAAATTTGAAGAAGGGATTAAACAATTTTCAGACAAGCAAAAGCTGAGAGAATCTACCTCCCACAAACCACCTCTACAGTGCATTTTGGAGGGTCTGCTATAGGTGGAAATATACCTAAGGCTAAATAGCTGTCACCAGGGGAAATAAACTACATCAAAGTAGAACAATTAATTACTAAGAAGATGCAAAATCAAATCACCTACCCCCAAAGTCAATCAAGGGATAGACAAAAGAGTACAGAATATGATACCTAATATATAAAGAATGGAGGAGGAAGAAAAAGGTAGAAAAAAAAACCTTTAGGTTGTGTTTGTAATAGCATACTAAGTGAGTTAAATTAGACTGTTAGATAGTAAGGGAATTACCCTTGAACCTTTGGTAACCATGAATCTAAAGCCTGCAATGGCAGTAAGTACATACCTATCGATAATCACCCAAAATGCAAATGGTCTGAAGGCACCAATAAAAAGACAAAGAGTCACTGAATGGATAAAAAAACAAGACCCATCTATATGCTGCCTACAAGAGACTCACTTGTAGCTTGAGTGTTGGGGTTTGAGATTTTGTTTTGCAATTTTGCATCCTATCTTACATTTACATTGTATACATTATATGTTAAATATTACAACATAACAATCTTAAAATATGCAAAATATCAGTTTTCATTCCATAGCAAGCTAGTGTTTAAAAAAAAATCTCCAAACTGATCTTTGTGCAATGTCCACGCCTATACAGTATAACACAGAGAAGACAAGTAGTGACTCTATAGCATCTTACTACGCTGATGGACAGTGACTGTAATGGGGTATGTGGTGGGGACTCGATAATAGGGGGAGTCTAGTAATCATAATGTTCATGTAATTGTACATTAATGATAGCAAAATTAAGAAAAAATTCCAGGCCTGTACATGCTGATCAGTTTTATTAATTTCATATCTTTTTCTAACACTTAGTTCTCTTCAAAACAATCACACAGTTGCTATGTAAATATAAGCTACTTACATAACCTTTATGCATAAACAGTGTTTCACACATAATAGAATGCCTCTACTTCTGTAAAGTTTTTATTTATTACTCAGTTGGATCTCTCAACTTATTTTTTCCTCTTCTTGAATCTGGGAATAATTTCTAAACTTGCTACCTGTCTTCAGGGCCATGCAAAGGGAGCTATCACAAAGGAAGCACCACAGTGTAATGTTTCTATGGCTTTCCTATCTGATGTTCTGTGTGCCTGAATAATACAGAGACCACTGGAAACCAAGCCTTCCTTTAGTATTTAGGAGAACACAGGCACCAGGTCTGCTAAGGAAGGAAAGGGACCCAACTAATGACCTATCCTACTTCTTTTCTTAAGTCGTGCATCATTTGGAGATACTGCTTTCTAAAACTTGTGCTTATTAAGAGTTCTTTGTTTTCTAGGCCCTAATCTGGCATATATTACTAAATGTTATGTAGGACAGGCACACAAACCAGAATTTCACATTAAAGTAGGATAAGTGCTGGGGTAGAAATTCTAAGGGTGCACACAGAAGAGGCAACTCTCTTGAGAGTTAGAAGGAAAATACTTAAACTTTTAATGAAATGTTTGCTATAGGAATTTTGTACACGCTTATGATCAGCAGAATAATATCTCCCAAATCTGTCCATGCCCTAATCCCTGGACCGTGTGAATAATTTTTTTATGACAACTAGGAAATTAGAGTTGCAGATGGAATTAGCATTGCTAATCAACTGATCTGAATAATATTAAAGAGATTATCCTGAATTATCCAAGTAGGTGAAAGAGTCAGTATCCAAATGATGCAACATAAGGCAGACTCAGCTGGCTATTGACACCTTTGAAGATGGAAAGGGACTAGAAACCGCGGACTTGTGAGAACAGTCTCTAGAAGCTAGAAAAGGCAAGAAAATGGATTTCCCTCTATAACCCAGCCTTGATTTTAGCTCAATGACATTTTGGACTTCTGAATTGCCAGAACTGTAAGATAATACAAATGCTTTGTTTCAAGCACTAACTTTGTGGTAATTTGTTACAGCAGTCAGTCACAGAAAACTAGTAAATTTGTCCTCTGTCAGTTAAGGAAGTTTGGTTGATTCCTAGCTTTCTGAGAGTTTTTATCATGAAAGGATGTTGAATTACTTAAAATGCGTTTCTCTATCTACTAATATGGCTATGTGGTTTTTCTTTTCTAATCTTTAAATGGTGGAAGACACTGACTGATTTCTGAATATTCAGCTAGTCTTGCATTCCTGATATAAGCCACACTTGGCCACAATGTGTTATTCTTTTCATATACTGCTATATTTGATTTATTAATATTTTGTTACAAGACATTTGCTTCTGTGATTATGTAAGCTATTCATATGTAGTTTCTTTCCTTATAAGACATTTTTTTTTATATCAAGACAGGAGGTGGAATGAGCAATGTAAAAACTGTGGAAATTTGTAAAAGTTTCCCCCAAATCATCTGTGCTTTCTGAGTCTTCAGATAGTTGCTTTTTGTATTCTGCCTGTAGATTTTAATTGTAATTAGTATAAGTAATGTCGATATGCTGCAGTGGGCTTACTCAGTATTTCCTGGTACTAGAGGGCTGTGTATAGTGTTTGGTTTGCTTTGGTTCCTCCTTGATCCAATGTGCTTTTAATTCTGGGAGTTACATATTTTATTATTTATGGAAAATTTCCAACTTTTAAAATTTCAGTATTATATTTTTCATTTTTATAAGGTTTATTTTGAAATTGTGACATTTAATTTTACATGTCAGTTTGGCGACACTATGGTGTACAGTTATTTGGTCAAAAATTTGTCTAGTTGTTCCTGTGAAAGTTTTTTGTACATGTGACTAACACTGAAAGCAAGTTGGCTATATGTAAAGCAGATTACCCTTGATAGTATGGTTGGGCCTCAGCCAATCAACTGAAGTGCTTAAGAGTAAAACCAGGTTCCCTGAAGAAGAACAAATTCTACATGAAGAGTGACATAGAAATTCTGCCTGAGTTTCCAGCCTGCCAGCTTGTCCTATAATTTACAAATTTGCAAGCCTCTACAAGCACATGAGCCAGTTCCTTAAAATAAATTTAGTTAGGTAGACTGTTCAATTAATAGGTAGGTAAATAGACAGATCCTACTAGTTGTTTCTCCAGAAAACCCACTGTAACCTCCTGATACAATTGCCAAATTTCTGAACATTTCTGCAGTTTCTTATTTACTTCCATTTTGTTACCTTATTTTTATTTTGGTAAACAATCCAACACAGGAATTTAAAAGTATATATCTGATACTTGTAACTTTTGAATCACTAAGGAATATAAATATGTTGTCTTTGTTTTGAAGACTCTCTTCCATAGTGTTTTGATTCCATGTGTATTTGGTAATCTTTAATTTTTGAGCTGATATTTAATTAATTTTATTATATGGATAATGTACTGGCAAAAATTAAGAGTGTTTTCTTCTTAAAAGGATTTACACTTATTTCTGCTTAGAGCCAGTGTTAGCAAGCTATGCCCACTTCTGCCCTTTTTCTTGTTCTCAGATTGCCTTAAAGTCAGTCTCATATGCAGTTAATCCCTGCTTTGTGTGAATGGCCCAAAAGCCAATGTGGTGACCACTGAGCTGATATTGGCACCTCCTCTAGTTATACTCTTTGTGTTCTTTTGACTTGAGGTCTCCCTTAATTTCTGTGAATATGCACATATACATGCAAATTTTTTTTTATTAAGGTATTATTGATATATACTCTTATGAAGGTTTCACATGAAAAACAATGTGGTACTACATTCACCCATACTATCGAGTCCCCCCATACCCCATTGCAGTCACTGTCCATCAGTGTAGTAAGATGCCACAGATTCACTATTTGCCTTCTCTGTGCTACACTGTCTTCCCCCTGATCACCCCCACACCATGTGTGCCAATCATAATACCACTCAATCCCCTTCTCCCTGCCTTCCCACCCATCCTCCCTTACCCCTCCCCTTTGGTAACGACTAGTCCCTTCTTGGAGTCTGAGTCTGCTGCTGTTTTGTTCCTTCAGTTTTGCTTCATTGCCTCAACAGCCAAAAAGCAAATAACTCGATTAAAAAATGAGTGGAGGATATGAACAGACAATTCTACAAAAAAGAAATTCAGATGGCCAACAGATATGTGAAAAGATGCTCCACATCACTAATTATCAGGGAAATGCAAATGAAAACCACAATGAGATATCACCTCACACCAGTTAGGATGTCCACCATCCAAAAGACAAACAACAACAAATGTTGGCAAGGATGCAGAGAAAGGGGAACCCTCCTACACTGCTGGTGGGAGTGTAAGCTAGTTCAACCATTGTGGAAAGCAATATGGAGGTTCCTCAAAAAACTAAAAATAGAATTGCCCTTTGACCTGGGAATCCCACTGCTAGAAATTTACATGAAGAATACAAGTTCTCAGATTCAAAAAGGCATATGCACTCCTATGTTTATTGCAGCACTATTTACAATAGCCAGGTTATGGAAGCAACCTAAGTGTCTATCAGTAGATGAATGAATAAAGAAGATGTGGTAAATATACACAATGGTATACTATTCAGCCATAAGAAAGAAACAAACCCTACCATTTGCAACAATATGGATGGAGCTGGAGGATATTATGCTCAATGAAATAAGCCAGGCGGAGAAAGACAAGTACCAAATGATTTCCCTCATTTGTGGAGCATATACATACAAGTTTATGCAATGCCTAATCATTTTGTAGCAGGAAAGTCCCCTCATAATATCTGGTTTGACATATTTCCCATAACACAATACCAGGCCTGATGATTTTCTTAACAACTTATGCAGATAATTAATAGAAATTGGGTAGTCATGGAAATAAAATACAATTTCATGGTAATTGAGAACCTATAAATGGATCCTTTGAATATGTTAAATTATTTTTGCTTAATTCTTCAAACTTTGTTTCTAATAGACTCAGAAAATTCTGGGCTTGAATATAAAAGGGGGTGGCTAACCAAAACATATATGTAGAATTCTATAAATTCAACTTTGGGTGATTTAGCATTTCAAACAACAATGTTGAGGTTTGTATTTATCACTTGGTACCTTACAGAGCCAAAAAGTCTACTTGAAACATTTTTATTCTCAGAAGAATCTTATTTTTGGTGGCAGAAGGGAAAACAGGACTTGGGAGGACCATCAGTCAGTAGATAAAACAATTTCTCTTATGTATGAAATCACAGAATCATGGAAACCAAAGTTTGAAAATGACTCAGTAAGACATCTAATTCATTTCTTTGTCAAAAAAGAATTACTTTCTCAGGAGTTTAAAGGAAAGGGTCTTGGTCCATTCATTTTTTAAAACTCCCTTCAGGACTATCCTTCTCCTTTTAAACTATCTTGGTTATATTAAGATTTGCTTCACATAACAGTCCTTTCAAAATGCAGGAGATAGACTGGTAATGTTCTGTGAAATGTTTGGAATGACACGTAAATCAAAAATAAATTCTACTATATTAAATTCAGAAATTTTATATCACTGATATTATAAAGCATCATAAGTCCCAAATAAAAGAATAAGTGGCAAGTGTCCTAAATAGAGATTGTTTTAAATAATAAATCATTCAAATTCTGCCTATGCATAAGTAAGGTATATTTGAAATGTATAATATACATTATAGCCTAACTTCAGAGTAACCACAAGTGACTCTAAATGATATGTTCTCAGATCATAGCCAAAACAGTAATTCAGTAGGTAATTTCCTCTTTTGATTTAACTGAACTCCCTGCTCCTGTCCAAAGCACTATTCATATTCAATGAATATTTAATTCACATAAATATGCTAATTAATTTAATACCGTAGTTAATTAATAAAATGCAGTCTTCATATTTTATGATTACATATTCCTCTAAAACATAGATCTGAGTTTGCCACATGACAATTCAAAAACCCCTGATGGCTCCCATTTCCAACTGAATAAAGTTTACGTAATTCAGCCTGGATTTCATCTTCTACTTAACTTTTCAGTTTCTTTTTCCATACATCAGAGTCCTTTCTCCTTTCTAAGTGTCCTGTGGTTTATTTTTCTCAGCCCACCTGCTGTTTCCTATACATATTCTCCATTCTCTGGACTCTGTCTTTCCACCCCCAGCCATGCCAACTTTATAATCACCTGCTGGTGTTTTAATATTCCTTACATCTCATTTCAGCTCATATCTTCTTTGAAAATCTTCCTAGAGTCTCTAGTTAAAATCTGTATCCTTCACCAATGGTAATTTCTTCCTCTATTATAGTATTTAACATAGTATTATATTTCGATTATAGATGTAAAAGTGTTAACCCTCTAATTTATATGTTCTTCGGTTGTAAAAATCACAGAACAGTATTCTTTTGTTTCTTCTATAGAACTTGCAATGCATAAGTTCATTGAGTGTCAATTTATTGCTATATTGAATTAACTAATTGTTCATATGACATAGGGATTTGGAAATATGTAAAAAATATACTAGGTGAGTTATATATATGGTTTCTAGAGTCAGAAAAGTGGAGATTGGAATCCTTGTTTAGCCACAAAATAACTAGCCTTAGGTGATGTATTTATCCTCTCTTGCCATCAGTTTCCTCATCAATAAAATGAATTTACAATTATATGTAACTCATAGGTTTTTGTGAGGATTAAATGGTATAATGCTATGTAAAGCACTTAGCATAGTGCCTGACATAGTAAGCATCCAATAATTATTAGCTATTATTATGGTTATGATCATTTTTATAATTCCACATGATTATTTAAAATAATTATAAAACAGAGAATCAAAATCAAATATCAAGTCAAATACAAATATCACAAATATTTGATAAAACTTGAAGACACTCTATGGGTATCATAGACACCCAAATCTATGTCATGTAACAGAATTTTAGGTACTAAATTTGTGCTGATGGAAAATATATATATATAACAACCAACAGAATACTTGCGACAAAGCAGGAACGTATCATTGACACACAGTCCACCTCACCCTACTCCAGTGGTATGTTACTTGGCAAGCATTCCTTTTGTCCCATTTTGTACAAAATAGTATTTAAAGAAATAAAATTCAGGCAACCAAGAAGTAAGATTCAGTTTGAAATCTCACTCAAAGCTTTATAAAAGTTTTACAATATATGGAAGTTCAAATTTATTATCCGGACCTCACAAGCAACTAAGCTCTGTTTTGGGATTTGCTCCACAGGGACTCCCAAGACAAGAGTAAAGTTTTGCTTCACCTACTGTTATCCAGTGAAGATCCAATAATGATACTTAGGATCCTGCCCAAATATTTCTCCACGATAAATCTTTCTAGGTCCTTCCCATTACTCTGAGAATAAGAAGTTGTTCCCTCTTGTGAGGTTTCCTTGGTACAAACTAATAAAATGAAACCAGGAATTTAATAGAAAGAAGAACTGATCTTAGAAATTTCCCTCTTCTAATAATAGTGAGCTCTTCAAGGTACGGATTGTGTATTTTCAGCTTTCTCCCATTTGATACCTAGATAGTCACTGATTCATAGAAGGTTCTCAATAATGTATTTGCTGAATTAAAAAATAATATCAACTGTAGAATCAAAAAAGCCTTTGTGATAGAAAAATTCTAATTAGGAATAAGTCAGGGAAAAAAAAATTAAAATTTGTCTCCAGGTTTCTCTCTCTCACGTACACACATACACTTAAGTAGATTTTTGTGGGACTGACTTTTCAGCTGTCTTTATTGAGTGACTCCACTATTACTCTAGTGGAGTTATCATTGCAGAGGGCAATTAACCAAGCCTTAACTATAAACTAACAAATAGAAGACTCTTACCTAAAGGTACTAAAATAGTAGTACCTTTAAATATGTGTATTTATTAAATATGTATATTTAATATTAAATATTTAAAAAATATGTATATTTTAAACATGTGTATGTGTAATTGAAAGGAGCTCTTGTGCTCAGAACAGGCCCTCCACTTATCTTTATTGGTGTACGCATGAATCAGTCCTGACTGACCTAAGATCAAATTTGAATTTTTCAAAAGGAATATTTATAGGTAGCTAAGGGTACCAAAAGCATAGTGTCAGGAGGAGAAAAAAAAATAGGAAAAAATTGAAAATGAAAGTTTTATAATGTACAGAAGTTCAATGTATTAACCAATTAATCAGTTATTAACCTCTGTTGTACTTGCCTCATATCACCTCCCAATGTAAAATGCATGACACCTTGTCCTACTCTTAACCAATTAAAAATCCTCACCCTAGAGCGCCATCATTTCACTCCAGTGGCATTTAGAATATAGAGTCTGTTTCTGCCTTGGTAGCAGTCCACAAGCTATAAAGGCTGTGGAAGAGGCTCCTCACCAACAGTCAACCCAAGTTAGAAAATGGAGATGGCTATGTGCTAACATCAGTAACAGAAAATGATGAAACATGCATGGTATAGGAAAAAACATGTTATTCAGCTTCAAAGATGTAAATGAGTCCTTTTGAAGAAGCACAGATATCTGAGGCTGTAAATTACCTTGTCAAATTAGATAGAAATCTTCAATATAGCTCAGTCACAAAATTATGCAGAGCTCTTTTGGACTCAATACTGAAAAAGATTCTATCACTTGTGTCATAAAATGGAGAGATGTGGTATGATAGTATTTTCCATATGAATGATGGGCCCGCACCTGGAATAAAGCATTCAATTTTATGCTTGTAGGTGCCCAAAAGATCTAGATAAATTGAAAGGAGTTCAGAGGAGAGAGAGAGAAAACTGATTAGTGGAATAAAAATGTGATGGATGGACTGAAACAGAAAGTGCTATATTTGAGATTTCTAAACAAAAACCTTGAGGGAAAATTTGATGGGGGCAATTCTACTGATACCAGAAAGCTTTAAACTTTGTATAAACAGTGAAGAATAAGAACTTTGGGATAAATCAATCTATAGTATTTTGGATCTGTGCTAAAATAATGATATAAAATTATGACTAAGCACATTATTAGTGAAAATTTTCCAACTTCAAATTAATGACCACCAAATGGTACTCAGTGTGCGGCCCAGAGACATGTAGCATCAGCATCTGCCACAATGCAGAATCTCAAGTCCCCACCCAGAGCTCCTGAGCCTGTATATGAATTTTAACGAGATCTGCAGGTAATTTAAGTATACACTTTAAAACTTGGAAAATATTGGTAACATACCAAACAACAAGTTTTAGTCAGGACTGAGTTTAAATTTTGACTTTGCCACTTATTAGCTATGTAACCATGAACAAATCATTTAATGTCTGCACACCTGAGATTCCTCATCTGTAAAACAAGTATTGTCATAGCAATTCCTGAGCATGAAGATTATTAGAAGAATACATATATAATGTTTATCAGACTAGTGAGGAACATATAAATGGTAGCATACATAAATGATGTCATGGTTTACTGTCTCTGAGGGAAAGAAAATAAAAGGTGGGAAGAGAGAAAAAGGACGGAGAAAGGAAAGGGAAGAATGAGGAAGCAGTAAAAGATTACATTCTGAAGAGCAAGTGCGAGCACTTTTCCATCTTTCGCTCATGAATTTCAGCCTCCACAACCCTGGATGAGATTTTGCTTCATCTCCAAACTTTTCTTGCTCTCGCTTTAAAATAAATATTCTTTTGCTCTTATTCTGTGATTTAAACATTTTCCCAAATGTGTCATACCTATAAGACCTCCCCCAAAATGTGATAGGATACCTGCTTACCTCTTTGGAGTGAGGAAGTTGGGAAGTCTTTGGGAACTCCCTTCTCTATAATCATATTAACTGTAGCTCTGAATATACTGAATATGCACGCCATATTGGTGTCTCTACTTCGTTGTGCAAACTCCAAAGAAGCATAAGGGCAGTCAGGAGACATTTACTCCCTGGAAATTCTACAGGATTATGAAATTTCTATCAAATTCCATTTGACTTCTCAACTGTCTTAGTAGGATTCTTGCTAAAATTGGGCTATGCAGATGAAGGGTAGCAAAATATGATACACCAAAATATGTCACTTTGGCATACAGATTATTCTAAGCTAAAAAAATATTGAATAGAAGCAGATACAAGAAAAGTTCTCTCCTCTTCCCATATTTGCCTAAAATTAGGACATAAATTTGTAAAGGTGGTCCGCCGCCTCTCCTCTCTACAAGGAAGAACTGAAGTTAGTCACTGGAGAAAACTCCAGACATTTATCAGCCCAGAGATGGCACCAGAGGAATCTAATAACACGTTTTGCTAACCAGCCCGTATCTTCTGTTAGTTCCTCCATATATTTACCTTCCTACAATTTGCTGCACTAGAATTCAAAGTCCTTTTCCTTTGTCTTGCCACTTCTCTAAAAAATTATTGTTCTTTTCTAAGATGTTATATAAGCTCAAGTTCTAACCATCCCTTTGAGTTACATCACTGAGTATGCTCATATATATACAGTGCACATGTTAATAATCTTCTTTTGAAGTTTGCACCCAAGGATAAGGTGTAATCACTAGGTGTGCTCAGAGAATCTGAATAAAGTTTGTTCAAAGAGAAGAGACTTTGTTAAGTTCGGTGTCCAGAGTACACACACACACACACACACACACACACAGACACACACACAACCTGTATGGAAATCCAACTTCCTAAACCGCCATCAGGCAAATTCTGTTCCCTAGGGACACTTTGTTATATATGTAAGTGAATAAGAACAAAAGCCTTTCAGACTTTGCTTTTGTTGAAGAAGCTGAGTGTCATGCCAACAACATACAGAATAATTTTAAAAACAAAGGAATGACTTTCTACTGCTGGCATTAATCAAAATAACACAAAATAAACAAAAACTCTATCATGGCTTAGAATAGCTGGGAGGGTGTCATGGTAGGAGAAGCAAAACCTTTGCTAGTCAATTCTTTCAGGGCTCTCAAGTTAAAAACATTGAGGCAACAAAATAACTCCCTGATCTGCTGTCACACTTAAATACATTTCACCTAACATCAAATAAATGAGTTAAGTATGATATTAAGCTTAATACTGTTACTGTTT
This sequence comes from Phataginus tricuspis, assembly GCA_029783875.1. NCBI lineage: Eukaryota > Metazoa > Chordata > Mammalia > Pholidota > Manidae > Phataginus > Phataginus tricuspis. The sequence continues at coordinate 13,798,192 of JAQQAC010009165.1, read as the reverse complement.
ATATGGGTACTTCAGCCTCCAAATCTTGTGTCTGAGGGCAATGGCTATTATCACTAGTCAGAATACTATAAAAAATTTCTTATCAAAAACTATAAATCTTACCACTTTTTACAGATAAAAAAATTTTTGCTAGCAAAACAGTAAAATGTATTTTTTACTCCAACAAGGTTGTTGTCTAAAAAATTCCCATTTCACTCATATTTGAAAATTAATTTCTACAAACTGGTCCACATTATTTAAAGTGCACCCAGAATGCTATAAACACTCCTAGAATAGAATTTTCTAAGAGTGGGCAGCCTCCCAAAATTATGTCTTAATGAACAGAAGAGCACTGTGAGGGTATCAGTGATTTACATTAAAATAAAACTAAGAAATACAAATTTCATTAGCATAGGGCCTTATACTTCGCAGATATGTTTTGCGCTTGTACTTCCTTTTCAAAGTTGATAAATGCAGCCTCTGTATTGTAGATAGAGGCAACCCTAACAAAATAAATAAGGTGTGCCTAATAGCTATTGCATAATTAAAATTGCACTTTGGATATAATAGTGAGAAAGGGTAAATGATGACAAAAAAGAAAATACATAATGGTCTTTTCTTTGAATAATAATAACTAAGTATTTGGTTCCTTATCAAATTATTTGATTACAGTTATGTAACACTAACTTGATGTTTATTTGAATATTTGTTATTTGTAACATTGAAATATATAATAAATGAGTTCGTTTAAATTTTAAAATCACAGATTAGCACTAAAACTATTAGTTGTAAATAATCCTTGCTTTGACAACCATTCTTTTTCTACTTGAAAAATGTTTTCAGTGATCATTTTCTTTTCAAAAATTCAGTAAACATGGCTACAGTGTTTCTGAGCATTTTTCTATTTCTTAGTGAGAGAAGAAAAAAATGTTTTTTTTCTCTGAGGATCTGAAGTGAGCTGATCACTTGAGTTATGAGAAGAAATTAAAAGCATAACACATGCCCATAAAAAGACTTGTATTTCAGGCACTAACAGTATGCAAAGCCAAAACTTTACATGGAAAAAGGATTGAAAACATATGTGGAGGGAAAAAAAAGGCCCTAAGAGTGCATCTTTCATACTACTTTGATTCCATTGCCAGGGACATTGTCACAGGGACTGTCTCTGAGAAAAGCAGACCGTTGCTCTATCAACTATTAGCAAGCAGCTCATCTACTAATTCTTTAATCTGCCCCTTTCCTGCTGGACACAGTCATGATGTCAATAAGCCTGTATATGCTCATGGGAGATGCGGATGTGGGGCGGAGACACTATGAGGCACCTGCCTGACCCTATAGTGGATACAGGAGAAAAGGAGACATGATGTGAAAGAGGACCATTGAATACAGGATATTCACATTCACAGCTAAGGCTAGTACCTGCCTGATGGGAAAAAAAAATTAAAGGAAAACACCCTCTCTAAGTAGAGTGTCTTTTTTGACTTTTGTCTATAGGACCGTTATCTTTGTCTACTGATGACTTCCCAAAGAAACCACAAAATACTGTGTTCATCGAGCAAAGCCACATTGTTCACCGCATTAAGAGAGACCACTATTTTAACAGTCTTGGGAGAAAAGAACAAAATTGGAACCCTTGTAAGTTTGGAGGAACTAGTTTAAAGGTCTTCCAGTGTTGGGGCCTGATAGGAGTTGAGTTAAGGTTGTAACATGGTAGTTTAAGATTAGTGAACACAGAAATGTGAGAATTTAAAAGGCAACTTGAAGAGTGAAAAGCAGTTTGATGATCCCAAATAAGCAAACTATTGAAGAATAGACTGTTTTTGGATAGATGGATGTTTAGGAAGCATGCGAAACAATACAGTATTTTCAACTTTACCTTCCTGAGCAAGAATTTCCTGTAATAATAAAGTCATATTAATAGAGACAGTAAGCTGGTGGCTATAGATGGTTTCAGTTCTCACTGCCTTGTGGAACTTAGGAAGCCAGTGGTCTTGTTATTAAGGATGGGACCACAGGATCTTTGATTTGTCGTGTATCCATATTGTTCTTACCTTAATGATCTTCCAGAAGTGATGTCTAGGGCTCACCACTGTTCATAGCATTTGACAAAGAGTAGAATGTATACTGCTGCTCTGATGCTGGTCATGAATTCAGGGAGATATAGTAGAGGAGAGATAAGTAGCCAACAATTATCCTTCATTAATGCCTCCTCTTTTAATACATTGCAATCCCCAACTCACTATTGTGCAAGATTGGAATAACAGAGCCTATTTTTAAAGCCTTATGTTGACTTGTGAAAGTGACAGCTATTACTAATTCTACAGATCTAACCTGACTTTGAGAAAGGAGTTTGGCACACAGAACTGCCAGTGGCTTTCAACAAAGGAGGATTCTTTGACTAAATGATAATCTGGATGATCAGAAGGCTTTCTAAAGGGGGAAATCAAGAAAAAAAAATAATGCAAGTCATGTTTTTTATACTACTGTATCTCTTTTCATTAATAAACATTTATTTGCATAACTAAGCAAACATAAATACCACTATATAGAATTATCTGTTAGTCAATAAATCTCATAACATACAGATATATCTAAACTGATAACTATAGGGGAGCAGCACCCTATTCTAGAAAACACACAAAAAAACTGCCAAAGATATCCTAGATGCAGAAACTTGGGCAAGGTTTGCAATTGTTTGAATCTGTTTACTTTCCTTGAATAAGAAAAATTATAAGTTAACATATTTCACAAATTAGTTATAAGGATTAAATGAAATACTTGAAAGATTATTTTCATGTTATTTAAGTAAAAACATACAATTTGCACGTTATTTAAGTTCTGTAAAATTAGTTATTCAACTTCTAGGTATATGGAATGGGATTTTATTTCTCCTCCAGAACAATTCAAACCTAAGAAGAAAGTCTAAGGTGATCATAGTCACATGTGAGTTTAGTTTCTTACTTACATTAAAAATAGTGAATAATTCATTTAAAATAATGCAGATTCACCAAAAGAATAATAAATTAGAAATTAGTAAAGTGATTAATAAAATAATATTGAGCTTTTTACTCACATTCGCTAAATTGAGTACATGCATTATCTCCTTTATTTGATAAACAAACTGGAGAACTAGTGCATTATTCTATTTTTATAGTTCTTATACTTCTCTAGTATATGTTTTATACATGAAATATGCTTTTTAATAAAGTTTTCCTTACATAAAACCTAGCACAGTAGAAAATGTAATTATCATTGACTATGCAAGTCAGATTTGAGAACAGCCCACAGTTTTGAGGGAGTAGAAAATAAGAGCCTCTAGTGGAAGTTGGTTGACAGAAAAATGGAGAGGAGCATACAAGAGACTTAAGGATGGCAAACCCTTAAGCAGAATCGACACACTTGTAGGAAGGGAAAGAGCAGCCTAATTTCCTGAATTTTCTTGTCTCCTGTCTGCCTGTGTCTCATTTTCTCATTCTAGTGGTTTATAAGGTTTCCCTGAGCTTCCGCTGACATAGGTTGTCTGTCTTTGCTGTTGCCAAAAATCTTAGGTCCTTCACAACTTGAATAACAGAAAATGTCACCTCTGAAATGGCAAGTGTTAAAAAATTGGTAAGCCCATGAACTGAAGAAATGCCCCATCCATAGAGATAACTGAGAAACTTGTGGATAGTGAAGACATGGCAACACAAATATCAAATCAAGTAAAACACATATAGCTGGAGGACAGTCAAAGTAGAAAACATTTGCATGGTAATTTTCTGAGGTGACCACTGAATAGCCATACAGCTTTCTGGTATGGGAAATGAGAAAAAGTATAAAACTGTAGTACTATCCAAAAATATCCAGAGGAGAGATTAACTATTCTCCCCATTATGGCTTTAAGAATCTATGACAACAGAGTAATGGTGAAATTGTCTTACTTATTTGAATAGACCTTTATACTTGTCAAAGATTTTCAAGTACATTGCCTCAGGAGATTCTCACCACTCCAAAGCATCATTGAGATTGTAGTATTATTTCTGTTTGCAGATATTTTAAATTTGAGATTCAAAGCAGTTCAGTAATTTTTCCAGAGCTGACAAGGAATTAGTGACAAAGATAAAAGAACTAGTGTTTTTGGTCTCCTAGGTCAATACTATTTTCTGTTGCCTGCAAGAATAAATTTAAGGGAATCTTGTATTGATGAAAATTGTAGCATGAATGAAGAATATTTGTTAAATAATGGTCAACCTTACTTTATACAGCATTGGCCTCTAGGAGAATTCGTATCTGCTACAGCTCTCACTATATCCCCAAAAGCAAGACTAATTTCCAAGTTCAAGAAGCAGGGCAATTTTGAGCCTTGTTGCTAGGTGTGGAGTTTCTATTAAATGAAGGAAGAGGGTGGAAGGCCATGGAAGCTATATTACTTATCTTTTCTTGAAATCCACCCTCCGTGTCTTGTTCCTTTTAATTTTCCCTCTTCTTGACCAGTGTATTTTACATAATAAGAGAAGCCTAAAACTATTTCACTTTTGGGGGGAAGCCTCTCTTTCTCAGTCTTTCCTCTTAGATTCTCTAACAAATCTAAGTTGAACTTTCAGGATATAATGAGCTAAAAGAAGTGGCATGCCCATCTTTACAATGAAAAAGAGCCAGATTAAATTAAAATTCATGATTCTTTTATCCATCAGAGACCTGAGTTCACAGAGCAAATCAATGCCCAAATCTAAGAAATTGTTGCCTGCAAAAATTGAGGAGACATGAGTACTTGCTTCCATGGATTAGACACAACCCACAGTCAGATGCTGGTGAGAATTAGTGAAGGTTGAGTGTGCGCTGGTAGAACACTGCAGTCCAGCAGAAAAAACTGGGGGGAGATGGCACACTCATTTAGGATTTCTTCCCTGAACGCCAACAGATGCTCATAGGAAAGATCCAAAAGAGGCTTAAGAATGTGTCGACTGTGGAACAGACCTGGAGGAGGAGAACAGCATCCTTGAGAGGAGGGAAAGAAATTATTGCTCTTTTGACACTGGGAAAAACTCAGGTCAGCTTGAAGAAGGGAACAGAGAGAAAAAGAAAAACAAAACACCTACCTCTGAGCAAGATACAGGATTATGTACTGGGCTCAGAACTGAGAAGAGGGAAGGGAAGAGAACTGAGAGGACTCCACCCCTGAGGCCAAGGATTCAGAGTCTGCCTAAGACTGAGACTTAACCAAAATGGCAGAGAATGACTTGCCACAATGCCTTCTACTAGCTGACTAACACACTATGAATTCTGAATTGCAAATGAGAACAAAATATTGCAGAAAGAGGACAGACGTGGAACTCAAGCATGCAAAGAGATCTTTTCTGAGGAAAAGCTTCCAGAGGCAACCTAAAGTACAACACACAGATGAGACACTGTTCTGATATACAAACTCCCACATGAAACAAAGTAAAGACTACAGGAATTTGAGACCCATGATATACACTGAGGGGAACCATAGCAGCAGCACAGCCCAACTGCTAAGTGGATTACCTGAACTAGAACCATACAAGGTATGTTTTCAGATCATAATGGAATTAACATAGAAATCAAGAGCACAAATATTTTAGAAAATTTCCGAATATTTGAAAATTGAACAACACAATTGTAAATAATCCGTGGATCAAAGAAGAAAATCTCAAGGGAAATGAAAAAATAATTTGAAAAGAATTAGTATGAAATTTCAACATACCTAAATGTGAGATTTGCAACAAAAGCAGTGCCTAGAGGAAAATTTATAGCATTAAATATTCATAGTTAAAAGAGGAAAGAACTTAGAGCAGTAATCTTTCTACCTTAGGAAGCTAGGGAAAGAGAACCAAACTAAACCTAATGCAAGCAAAACAAAGGAAATAAGAAAGATAAGAGTAGAAATCAATGAATTTGAAAACAGAGAAGTGATAAGTAAGAACTGGTGAAACAAAAACTGACTCTATGAAAAGATAAATAAAGTTGTCAAGTCTCTGGCCCCACTAACACAAAAATATTCACAAGCATACTCTAAAATATGTATGGAAGGGCAAAGGAACTAAACTAATTTATATGATTTCAAAGCAAATGAGCAAAGTGGGACTTACTAACTGCTGCAGTATTCAAGATGAAAGGGTAGACAGACCAATGAACAAAATAAGAAGCTCAGAAAGGTGCCTGTTCTAAGATAGCAAAATGGTATTGACAAAGGTGCAAAGGCAAATCAAGAAACTATAGACTGAGTAAACAATGCTGGAACAACTCACTCTCCATATGCAAAAAGAGTGGACTTTGACATACTCAAACTTTACACAAAAATTAACTCAAAGTGGGCCATAGATGTTAATGGAAATCCTAAAACTAAAAAAATCTAGAAGTAAACATAGGAGAAAACCTGTGTGAATCTTGGTTTTGCAAGTCATTTTTAGACATGACTCCAAAAGCAAGATCGATAAAAGAAAAAATAACTTGGATAAAATATCATAATTAAAATATTTTTCTTTGTAAACTGTAAATTTTTCTTTGTTAAGAAAATTAAAAAACAAGTAACAACCTGGGAGGAAATACATGCAAATCACATATCTGATAATAGACTTGTATGCAAAGTATATAAAGAACAATTTAAAAAATCTTTTTTTAAAAGAGGATGGGGGGGGACTCTCTTGTCCCCTCCTGGCGTAAGCTGGGAGCTCTGTCCTTTCACTCTATCTCTGAATAAAAGCCTGTACCTTGCTCTCCTAAAAAAAAAAAAAGGATGAGGTGATTTAAACAGATACTTCACCAAAGAAGATATGCAGATCAAAAATAAGCATATGAAAAGATGATCAACATCATTAGTCAATAAATAAATGCAAATTAAATCCCCAGTGAGGCACCTCTAACCATGTATTAAAATGGCTAAAATTAAAAAAGAAAAGGACAGCACAAAGAATGGTGAATGTGAAGAGCAACTTGGTCGCAAAATGGTATGGCAACCTTGGAAGATATTTTGGCAGCTATATAAATATAAACAGTACTTAACTGTACTATACCATATACTTAACCATACACATACCATATATTTAACCATTTAATCCAGTTTTCCTACTCCTAGGCATTACTCTAGGGAATTGCAATATTATATTTATAAATATTTGCACATTTATGTTCATTTCAGCTTGATTTGTAAGTTCCAAAAACTGGAAACAATGCAAATGTTCTTCAACACAGAAATGATAAACAAATGACAGTACATTCATGTCATAGAATATTACTCAGCAATGAAAAGGAAAAAATATGGATTACCACAGCAATTTGCATGAATCTTAAATGCTTTTTTCTAAGTGAAAGAAGCCAGACTGAAAGAGGTTCCTATTGTACAATTCCAAATATACAATATTCTGGAAAAATGAAGGTAGATCATTGGTGCCAAGTTAGAGGCTGAGGGGAGAGTATAACCACAAAGGGGTAGCACAAGGGAATTTTGGGAAGTGATGTAACAGTTTGGTTCAGTATTGTGGAGATGAATGTATGAGTTGGTGTTTTTGTCAACACCCATAGAACTCTACACTACAAAGAGGAAATACTACTATATGTAAACTTTTTAAAAAATGATCTAAAATGTCAGGGGAACCCAATGTAATGTAGACTCTGACAATTGATTCTAACTGTATTATAAATCCATACTAACAGATGTGGAAAAGAAATGAACTGACCTAAGTAACTTTGGAAAATAGTTTTCTGACTGGATGTGAAGCTAAAGATGACAATAAATGAACACAAACAGTGCAAAAACAATGAAAATAAAAAAGAGTCCAAGAGAAAGCTGCTAGCATTCGATGACTCAATGATCTCCAGGCCCAGGGAACTACCTCACCCTCACTCACTGGACAAACTGTCCTTGGTTTGCCTCACCTTATTTCCTTCCTCTTCTCATTACTGGGATGGTAGGGACAGAACAATAGGAGTCTAGTGAGATGGTTCAATGTGTCAACAGGATTAACATTGTAACTGTTGCCTGGTCTGCATGTCAGAAGGATTTCCTGTTAGTTTCATTGCCATTCCACAGGTAAATCAAAGCCCCATCTACTGAAGTTCATTGGTTATGTCTCTATGCCCAGATTCTTTTCTGGGGAAACACAGTGACAGCTTACTGAGAGGACTCAAAGTTTCTAATTCTAGGATTACATGAATTAATTTTTTTTTTCTATACCACTTTTGCCCATATTTAAAGACAAATAGACATTTCATATATATGACAAGAAATTAAGTTAAAGAGACATATCTTTCTAATTAAGCTGGACTGTGGTCAGAATAAGAACTGAATAAGAGGTAGAAAATGCTAAACCTTATCTATATTGCTTCAATATTGCATTTTCATGAACCTATTCAATCCATATCCAAAAATCAGTACAATTACTGCAGTTCTTTCTCTCTAGGTAAAATTTATACAAATTCAGAAGTATTTCCAGGGAAATCACATAGAATAAAAAAATATAATATGTGGCATGCTTGGAACTTGGTACATTTAAATTTTTTTAAGGAATTCATTCTTAATGAAATATGACCAAAATATTCCATGTGCAATTTTAAAAATCATAATATTTATACTCTTTTTTATGGATATATCAGAACATTTCAGCTACCTCATTTAGTTCTCATCACTGTATACATCCATGAACTATCAATTCAGGGGTCTTTTAAACATTTAAAAATATACACATTCAAGCTGGAGATTCAAGATGGCGGCATGGGAGGTAACCCAGAGAACTCCTCCCCAAAAAAATACATATATTATAAAAATAGATTTAATACAACTAATCCTAAAAGAGCAAAAGGAAAGAAGGCTGCACCAGACTGCACACACCTGGAGAAAAGATCAGACCTCACAAAACAGGACAACCTACCAAAGCCTTGATCAGCAGGACCCAAGCCCTTCCCCCACCCAAGCTCACTGGCTAAAGGAAGAGAAAAGGAGCAGAGAGGGAGTGGAAGCCTAGGAATACTGAACACCCAGCCCTGTATATCTGCTTTGGTAACACAAACCTCCATTGCATGGTGCTCTGGAAATTAGGGGGGTTGGAAAGCTAAGACAGGTGGAATACTTAGAGAGACTGAGATACCAGGCATTTGTGGACAGGGATCCACATCCTGCTGCTCTGGGACAAAGGAAAGGTGGGAAGTCTGAAAGGCTTCCTAGGAGCAAGATGGCTGCTAAAGGGGCATGGTTTGCATGTAGCTTGCTGCACAGGAGAGGGAATAGGTGAACAAGCTTGTCTGGGCATGCTATGCCCAGCAGGTTGAGAACTTTCAGGAACTTCAGGCACTCCAAACCCCTGGCTGGCTACTCAACTCCGAGGCCCCCCACTGTGATATGCAGCCTGCTGCACCTTCCTACTGGCCTGCTGTAAAATGGCAGTCCCTGCCATGGCATCGTGCCAGCCAGAGGGAGGCTCCATGTAAGGCTGCTACAGAAGCAAAGCACAGAGGCTTAAACCTATGTGCTTGGCCCACTGGTTCTGAGAGTGGAGACAGGCACTGCTGCCAGGAAGCCAGGACGGCTCCTTCCTCCCCACAGGCACCAGAACCGCACCACTGGGATCCCCGACATCACTCCAGGGCTGAGCAGCTACAGAGACTAGAGTATCTTGGCAATAGAGGGCACCACATACAAATATGAAATGTCAAAGGAACCTGGTTCAACCCGAAATCTCACAAACACCAGGAAAAGGGCCAAATGAAACTGAACTTATCAATCGCCCTGAAAGAGAGTTCAAAACAAAAATCATAAACATGCTTATGGAGGTACAGAAAAATATTCAAGAACTCAGGGATGAATTTAGGATGGAGATTCAATCAATTAGAATTTCCATATCTGAAATGAAACATAAAATGGAGAGATTTAAAAGCAGATTAGATGAAGTAGAAGAGATGGTAAATGGAATAGAAATTAGAGAAGAGGAATGCAAAGAAGCTGAAGCACAGAGAGGAAAAAGGATCTCTAGGAATAAAAGAATATTGAGAGAATTGTGTGACCAACAGAAATTGAACAATATTTGCAATATAGGGGTACCAGAAGAAGAGAGATAAAAAGGGATAGAAAGTGTCTTTGAGGAGGTAATTGCTGAAAACGTCCCAAATCTGAGGAAGGAGATAGTCCCTCAGGCCTTGGAGGTACACAGATCCCCTAACACAGGGGACCCAAGGAAGACAACACCAAGACATACAATAATTAAAATTTCAAAGATCAAGGATAAGAACAGACTTTTAGAAGCAGCTAGAGAGACCAGACTGCATACAGACCTCATGAACAGAGCAGACCTCATGAAACAGGGTAACATACCAAAGCCTTGATCCGGTGGGACCCAGGCCCTTCCCCACCGCAGCTCACCGGCAGGAAGAAGAGAAACGGAGAGGGTAGGGGGTGGAAGCCTCAGACGGCTGAACACCTAGCCCTGGAGATCTGCTTTACGAGAAGAAACCAACATTGTGTGGTGCTCTGGAGGATGGGGAGCTGGAACAGGTGGAGGGCTTGAGAGATGGATTCTGGCTGTTTGTGGGGGACGGGATCTGCACCCAGCTGCTCTGGGACAAGGAGAAGGCAGGTGGTCTGAGAGGCTTCTTAGCAGCAAGACAGCTGCTGAAGGGGTGGGGTTTGCGTGGAGCTTGCTACAGGGGAGAAGCGATAGGGGGACAAGGTTGTCTGGAATCGTCTGCCCAGCAGATTGGGAACTATGAGGAGCTTCAGGTGCTCCATCCCCCTGGCTGAATACTCAGCTCCAAGGCCCACCAATGTGATACGCAACCTGCCGAGCCTTCCTCCTGGCCTGACAGCACTGGCTTGCCAACCGGCAGCCACTGTGCTGACATCAGGCGAGTCAGAGGGAGGCCCCGCCTACAACAGCTAGAGACGCAAAGCACAGAGGCTTACACCTGTGTGCTCAGCCCACTGGCTCTGATATAGAAGACAGGCATAGCAGATGGGAAACAGGAAACACATCTTTCCTCCCCCAAGGCATGAGCTCCACTCCCCTACTACCACAAACCTCACTCTAGGGGCTGAGCAGCTCCAGAGACTGGAGCTCCTGGACACTAGAGGGTACCACACAGAAATATGAAGCGTCAAAAGAACATGGTTCAGACCAAAATCTCACAAACACCAGAAAAAGGGCCAAATGAAACTGAGCTCACCAATCTTCCTGAAAAAGTTCAAAATAAAAATCATGAACATGCTTATGGAGGTACAGAAAAATATTCAAGAACTGGAATGAATTTAAGATGGAGATTATATCATTAAGAAATTCGATATCTGAAATGAAACATAAAACAGAGATTTAAAAGCAGGTTAGATGTAGCAGAAGAGATGGTAAATGGAACAGAAATTACAGAAGAGGAATACAAAGAAGGTGAGGCACAGAGAGAAAAAAGAATCTGTAAGAATGAAAGAATATTGAGAGAACTGAGTGACCAATCCAAATGAAACAATATTCACATAAGAGGGTTCCAGAAGAAGAAGAGAGAGAAAAAGGGATAGAAAGTGCCATTGAAGAGGTAATTGCTGAAAACTTCCCCAGTTTGGGGAAGGACATAATGTCTCAAGCCATGGAGGTACACAGATTTCCCAACACAAGGGACCCAAGGAAGACAACATAAAGACATATAATAATTAAAATGGCAAAGATCAAGGATAAAGAAAGACTTTTAAAAGCAGGTAGAGAGAGAAAAAAGATCACATACAAAGGAAAATCTATCAGGCTATCATCATATTTCTCAACAGAAACCTTACAGGCCAGAAGGGAGTGGCATGATATATTTAATGCAATGAAGCAGAAGGACCTTGAACCAAGAATAATCTACCCACCAAGGTTATCACTTAAATTTGAAGGAGGGATTAAGAAATTTTGAGATGACGAAAAGCTGAGAAAATTTACCTCCCACAAACCACCTCTACAGTGCATTTTGGAGGGACTCCTATAGATTGAAGTATTCCTAAGGCTAAATAGATTTCACCCAAGGGATAGACAAAGAGTACAGAATATGATTCATAACATACAAAGAATGAAGGAGGAAGAAAAAGGAGGGAAAAAAAAAGAACCTTTAGGTTGTGTTTGTCATACATACAAAGTGACTTAAGTTAGACTGTTAGATAGTAATGGAATTACCCTTGAACCTTTGGTAACCACAAATATAAAGCAAGAAATGGCAATAAGGACATACCTATCGATAATCACCCTAAATGTAAATAGTCTGAATGCACCAATCAAAAGACATAGAGTCACTGAATGGATAAAAAAACAAGACCCATTTATGCTGCCTATAAGAGACTCACTTCAAACCCAAAGACATACACACACTGAAAGTAAAGTGATGGAAAAACATATTTCATGCAACAAATAGGGATAAAAAAGCAGGAGTTGCAGTTCTTGTATCAGATAAAATAGACTTCAGAACAAATAAACTAACAAGAGACAAAAAAGGACATTACATGATGATAAAGGGGTCACTCCAACAAGAGGCTATAACTATTATAAATATCTATGCACCCGAGAGAGGATTAAAGATGGCAGCGTGAGAGGTGAGACAGAGGCATCCTCCTAAAACTGCATATAATATGAAAATATAACTGATACAACTACTCTTGAAAGAGCAACAGGAAAGAGGACTGTGCCAAACTGCATACACCTGGAGACAAGAGCAGACCTCACAGAACAGGGTAATGTACTAAAGCTTTGGCCCAGCAGGACCCAAGCCCTTCCTCCACCCCAGCTCACAGGTGGGAGGAAGAGAAACAGAGCAGAGAGGGAGTAGAGACCTGGAACTGCTGAATACCTAACTCCGGAGAACTGCTCTGGGAGAACAAACCTACATTTTGTGGTGCTTGCATGATACTCTCATAATTAGGGGTTTGGAAAGCTAAGACAGGCAGAATTCCTGGAGAGACCGAGATTGCAGCTGCTTGTGGAAAGCAGGGATCCATATCTGGCTGCTCTGGGACAAAAGAAAGGCAGGCAGTCTGAGAGACTTCCTAACAAGGAAGCCCTTAGCAACAGGGCTCCTAAAGGGAAAAGGATTGCACAGAGCTTACTGCTGAAGAAAGGACAGGTAGACAAAACTGTCCGGTGCACTCGGCCCAGCAGGTTGGGAGCTTTCACAATCTTCAGGTGCACCAGTTCCCTGGCTGCCTACACAGCTCCAAGAACCACTCCCTGATAGGCACCCTACTGTGCCTTTCTCCTGGCTAGCCCCACCTGGCTCGCAAACCGGCAAACCCTACCTGGCATTAGGCAGTCAGAGGGAAGAATCCAAATGCAAAGCATAGAGACTTATACATCTGTGCTTGACCCACTGGTTTAGGAAGTGGAGACAGGAATAACAACCAGGAAGCAGCAAACAGCTCTTTCCTCCCCCCAGGCACCATTACCACTCCCATGCAACACCTGACGCTGACCAGCTCCAGAGAGTAGAGCTTATGGGCACTAGAGGGCGCCATATGCAAATATGAAATGTCAAAGGAACCTGGTTCACAGTAAAATTATTAATACAACTCGTGAGAAAGATTTAAATGACATCGACCTCATGACTCTTCCTGAAAGGGAGTTCAAAATAAAAATCATTAACATGCTCATGGAGGTATGGAAAGATATTCAAGAACTCAGGAATGAATTATGGTCAGAGATTCAACTGTTGAAGAACACAATGGACGGTATTAAAAGCAGATTGGATACAGTGGAGGAGATGATAAATGAAATAGAAACTAGAGAAGAGGAATACAAAGAAGCTGAGGCACAGAGAGCAAAAAGGATCTCTAAGAATGAAAGAATATTGAGGGAACTGTGTGACCAATCCAAACGGAACAATATTCACATTATAGGGGTACCAGAAGAAGAGAGGGAAAAAGAGATAGAAAGTGTCTTTGAGGAGATAATTGCTGAAAACATCCCCCGTCAGGGGAAGGAGATAGTCTCTCAGGCCATGGAGGTGCACAGCTCTCCCAACACAAGGGACCCAAGGAAGACAACGCCAAGACATATGGTAATTAAAATGGCAAAGATCAAGGATAAGGACAACTTCTAAAAGAAGCCAGAGAAAGAAATAAGATCACATAAAAAGAAAGCCCATCAGGCTATCATCAGACTTCTCAACAGAAACCTTAAAGGCCAGAAGGGAGTGGCATGGTATATTTAATGCAATAAAGCAGAAGGGCCTTGAACCAAGATTACTTTATCTGTCAATATTATCATTTAAATTTGAAGGAGGGAATTAACAATTCCCAGATAAGCAAAAGCTGAGAGAATTTACCTCACACAAACCATCTCTACAGTGTATTTTGGAGGGACTGCTATAGATAGAAGTATTCCTACAGTTTAATAGCTGTCAACGGATATAATAAAACCACAGTAAAGAAAGTAGAACAGGTAATTACTAAGCAAGTGCAAAATTAAATTAACTATTCTCAAGTCAATCAAGGGATAGACAAAGTGTACAGAATATGATACCTAATATATAAAGAATGGAGAAGGAAGAAAAAGGAGGAGAAAAAAAAAGAACCGTTAGGTTGTGTTTGTAATAGCATATTAAGTGAGTTAAGTTAGACTCTTAGAGAGTAAGGAAGTTAACCTTGAATCTTTGGTAACCATGAATATAAAGCCTGCAATTCCAATAAGTGCATACCTATCCATAATCACCATAAATGTAAATGGACTGGATAAACCAATCAAAAGACATAGAGTCACTGAATGGATGAAAAAATAAGAGAAATCTATATGCTGCTTACAAGAGACACACTTTAAACCCAAAGACATACACAGACTAAAAGTGAAGGAATGGAAAAAGACATTTCATGCAACTAATAGGGAGAAAAAAGCAGGAGTTGCAGTACTTATATCAGCCAAAATAGACTTCAGAACAAAGAAAGTCACATGAGATAAAGAAGGACATTACATAATGATAAAAGGGTCAATCCAACAAGAAGATATAACCATTACAAATATCTATGCTCCCAACACAGGAGCACCTATATGGGAAACAAATACAGAATTAAAAGGGGAAACAGAATGCAATGCATTCATTCTAGGAGACTTCAACACCACTCACTCTGAAGAACAGATCAACCAGACAGAAAATAAGTAAGGAGACAGAGGCACTGAACAACACATTAGAACAGATGGACCTAATCGACATCTACAGAACTCTACACCCAAAAGCAGCAGAATACACATTCTTGTCAAGTGCACATGGAACATTTTCAAGAATAGATCATATACTGGGCCACTAAAAGAGCCTCGGTAAATTCAAAAAGATGAAATTGTACCAATCAGTTTCTCAGACCACAAAGGTATGAAACTAGAAATGAATTGTGCAAAGAAAATGAAAAATCCCCCAAACACATGGAGGCTTCACAACATGCTCCTAAATAATCAATGGATCAATTCCCAAATAAAAACAGAGATCAAGCAATATATGGAGACAAATAATAACAGTAATTCAACACCACAAAATCTGTGGGATGCAGTGAAGGCCATGCTAAGAGGAAAGTATTTTGCAATACACGCCTACCTCAGGAATGAAGAACAATCCAATATGAGCAGTCTAAACTCACAATTAATGAAACTATAAAAAGAAGAACAAATGAGACCCAAAGTCAGTAGAAGGAGGGACATAATAAAGATTAGAGCATAAATAAATAAAATCGAGAAAAATAAAACAATAGAATCAATGAAAGCAAGAGCTGGTCCTTCAAGAAAATAAACGAAATAGATAAAACTCTAGCCTGAATTATCAAGAAAAAAGAGTCTAACTCAAATAAATAGAATCAGAAATGAGAAAGGAAAAATCAGTATGGACAGCAGAGAAATACAAAGAATTATTAGAGAATACTATGAAAAATTATATGCTGACAAACTGGATAACCTTGAAGAAATGGACAACTTTCTAGAAAAATACAACCTTCCAAGGCTGACCCAGAAAGAAACAGAAAATGTCAACAGACCAATTACCAGCAACGAAATTGAACTGGTAATCAAAAACCTACATAAAAACAAAACTGGTGGACCAGATGGCTTTACCACTGAATTTTATCAAACATTTAGTGAAGACCTAATACCCATCATCCTTAAAGTTTTCCAAGGAGTAGAAGAAGAGGGAATACTTCCAAACTCATTCTCTGAGGCCAGCACCACTCTAATACCAAAACCGGGGAAAAAGACACCACAAAAAAAGAAAACTACAGACCAATATCCCTGATGAACACAGATGCAAAAATGCTCAACAAAATATTAGCAAAATGAATTAAAAAATACAGCAAAAGGATCATCCATCATGATCAAGTAGGATTTATTCCAGGGATGCAAGGAATGTACAACATTCAAAAATCCATCAACATCATTCACCATATCAACAAAAAGAAGGACAAAAACCACATGACCAACTCCCCACAGATGCTGAAAATGCATTTGACAAAATTCAACATCCATTCAGATGAAAACTCTAAACAAAATGGGTATAGAGGGGAAGTACCTCAACATAATAAAGGCCATATATGACAAACCCACAGCCAATATTATACTTATCAGCGAGAAGCTGATAGCTTTTCCTTTAAGATCAGGAACAAGACAAGGATGCCTACTCTTCACACTTCTATTCAACATAGTGCTGGAGGTCCTAGCCATGGCAATCAGACAACACAAAGAAATAAAAGGCATCCAGATTGGCAAGGAAGAAGTTAAACAGTTCCTGTTTGCATATGACATGATATTGTACCTAAGAAACCCTAAAGAATCCACTCCAAAACTACTAGATCTAATATCTGTTTTCAGCAAAGTTGTGGGATACAAAATTAATATGCAGAAATATGGGGCATTCCTATACACTAACAATGAACTAGCAGAGAGAGAAATCAGGAAAACAATTCCATTCACAGTTGCATCTAAAAGAATAAAATACCTAGGAATAAAACTAACCAAGGAAGTGAAAGACCTATACTCTGAAAACTACAACACACTCATGAGAGAAATTAAAGAAGATACCAATAAATGGAAACACACCCCGTGTTCATGGATAGGAAGAATTAATATTGTCAAAATCGCCATCCTGCCTAAAGCAATCTACAGATTCAATGCACTCCCTATCAAAATACCACAGCATTCTTCAATGAACTAGAGAAAATCGTTCTAAACTACATATGGAACCACAAGAGACCCCAAATAACCAAAGCAACCCTGAGAAGGAAGAATAAAGCTGGGAGGACTATGCTCCCCAACTTCAAGCTATACTACAAAGCCACAGTACTCAAGACAATTTGGTACTGGCACAAGAACAGACCCATAGACCAATGAAACAGAATAGAGAGCCCTGATATAAACCCAACCATATATGGTCAATTAATATATGATAAAGGAGCCATGGAGATAAA
The DNA here is from genome assembly GCA_029783875.1 of Phataginus tricuspis. NCBI lineage: Eukaryota > Metazoa > Chordata > Mammalia > Pholidota > Manidae > Phataginus > Phataginus tricuspis. The sequence goes on along the minus strand of JAQQAC010009165.1, from coordinate 13,780,842 downwards.
ATGGGGAAATGACAGCCTCTTCAATAACGGTTGTTGGCAAAACAGGACAGCTACATGCAAGAGAATGAAGCTGGATTATTGTTTAACCCCATTCACAAAAGTAAACGCAAAATGGATCAAGGACCTGAATATAAGTCATGAAATCATAAAACTCTTAGAAGACAACATAGGCAAAAAGTGCCTGAATATAAGCATGAGCAACTTCTTCCTGAATGCATCTCCTTGAACAAGGGAAACAAAAGCAAAAATGAACTCATGGACTACATCAAACTAAAAAGTTTCTGTACGGCAAAGGACACCATCAACAGAACAAAAAGGCATCCTACAGTATGGGAAAATATATTTGTAAATGACATATCCAACAAGGGGTTAACATCCAAAATATATAAAGAAGTTATACACCTGAGCGCCCAAAAAGGATATAACCCAATTAAAAAATGATTACAGGATATGAAGAGACAGTTCTCCAAAGAAGAAATTCAGATGGCCAATAGACACATGAAAAGATGTTTCACATTACTAGTCATCTGGGAAATGCAAATTATAATCACAATGAGATATCAACTCACACCAGTAAGGATGGCCAGCATCCAAAAAATTAAGAACAACAAATGCTGGCAAGAATGCGGAGAGAGGGGACCCCTCCTACACTGCTGGTGGGGATGTAATCTAGTTCAACCATTGTGGAAAGCAGTATGGAGGTTCCTCAAAAAACTAAAAATAGAAATATCATTTGATCCAGGAATCCCACTCCTTGGAATTTACCCAAAGAATACAACTTCTCAGATTCAAAAAGAAATATGCACCCCTATGTTCATTGTAGCACTTTTTTCAATAGCCAAGAAATGGAAGCAACATAAATGTCCATCAGTAGATGAATGGATAAAGAAGAGGTGGTATGTATGCACAATGGAATACTATTCAGGCATAACAAGGGAACAAATCCGGTCATTTGCGACAACATGGATGGAGCTGGAGGATATTATGCTCAGTGAAATAAGCCAGGTGGAGAAAGACAAGTACCAAATGATTTCCCTCATTTGTGGAGTATAACAACAAAGCAAAACTGAAGAAACAAAAGATCAGCAGACTCAGAGACTCCAAGAAGGAACTAGTGGTTACCAAAGTGCAGTGGTGTGGGAGGGCAGGTGGGAAGGGTGGGAGAAGGGGATAGAAGGATATTATGTTTAGTACACATGGTGTGGAGGATCACGGGGAAACTGTAGCACAGAGAAGCCAAACAGTGAATCTGTGGCATCTTACTACACTAATGGACAGTGACTGCATTGGGGTAAGGGTGTGGACTTGATAATATGGGTAAATATAGTAACCACATTGTTTTTTCATGTGAAACCTTCATAAGAGTGTATATCAATAATACGTTAATAAAAAAATCAGAAAAAAAAATCTATGCACCCAACACAAGATTACCTGCATATGTGAAACAAATACTAACAGAATTAAAGGGGGAAATAGAATGCAATGCATTCATCTTAGGAGACTTCAACACACCATTCACTCCCAAGGACAGATTAACCAGACAGAAAATAAATAAAGAGACAGAGGCACTGAACAACATATTAGAACAGATGGGCCTAATGGACATCTACAGAACACTCCATCGAAAAGCAACAGGATACACATTCTTCTCAAGTGCACATGGGATATTTTCAAGAATAGATCATATACTATTTCACAAAAAGAATATCTGTAAATTCAGAAAGATTGAAATTGTACCAACCAGCTCTCAGATCACAAAGTTTTGAAATCAGAAATAAATTAATCAAAGAAAATGAAAAAGCCCACCAACATGTGGAGGCTTAATAACATGCTCCTAAATAATCAATGTATCTATGGTCAAATAAAAACAGAGGTCAAGCAATATATGGAGACAAATTACAGAAATAATGCAACACCAGTAAATCTGTGGGACGCAGTAAAGGCCGTGCTAAGAGGGAAAGATATTGCAATACAGGCCTACCTCAGGAAAGAAGAACAATCCCAAAGGAACAGTCTAAACTCACAATTAACAAAAGTATAAAAGGAAGAACAAATGAAGCCCAAAGTGAGTAGAAGGTGGGACATAATAAAGATTAGAGCAGAAATAAATAAATTGAGAAGAATAAAACAATAGAAAGAATCAATGTAAGCAGGAGCTGGTTCATCAAGAACATAAACAAAATAGATAAACACCTAGACAGACTTATCAAGAAAAATAGAGGGTCTGCACACAAACAGAATCAGAAATGAGAAAGGAAAAATCACAAGAGGAACCACAGAAATACAAAGAATTATGAGAGAATACTATGAAAAATTATATGGTAACAAACTGGATAACCTAGAAGTAATGGAAAACTTTCTAGAAAAATACAACATCAAGGCTGACCCAGGAAGAAACAGAAAATCTGAATAGACCAATTACCTGCAAAGTAATTGAACTGGCAATCAAAAAACTACCTAAAAACAAAATTGCTGGAGAAGATAGTTTCACTGCTGAATTTTATCAAACATTTAGTGAAGAGCTAATACCCATCTTCCTTAAAGTTTTCCAAAAAGTAGAAGAGGAGGGAATACTCCCAAACTCATTCTTCAAGGCCAACATCATTCTAATACCAAAACTAGGCAAAGATACCACAAAAAAAGAAAATTACAGACCAATATCACTGATGAACATAGATGCAATAATAATCAACAATATATCAGCAAACCAAATTCAAAAATACACAAAAAAGATCATCCATCATGATCAAGTAGTATTTATTCCAGGGATGCAAGGATGGTACAATATTCGAAAATCCATCAACATCATTAACCACATCAGCAGAAAGAAGGACAAAAAACCACATGATCGTCTCCGTAGACGATGAAGAAGCATTCAACAAAATTCAACATTCATTCTTGATAAAAACTCTCAACAAAATGGGTATAGAGGGCAAGTACCTCAACATAATAAAAGCCATATATGACAACCCACAGCCAACATTACACTTAATAGCGAGAATCTGAAAGCTTTTCCTTTAAGGTCGAGAACAAGACAAGGATGCCCAGTCTCCCCACTTTTATTCAACATAGTTCTGGAGGTTCTAGCCACGGCAATAAGACAACACAAAGAAATAAAAGGCAACCAGATTGGTAAGGAAGAAGTTAAACTGTCCCTTTTGGCAGATGACATGATATTTTACCTAAAAATCCCTAAAGAATCCACTCCAAAACTACTAGATCTAATATCTGAATTCAGTAAAGTTGCAGGATACAAAATTAATACACAGAAATCTGTTCCATTCCTATACACTAACGATGAGCTAGCAGAAAGAGAAATCAGGAAAGCAATTCCAATTCACAATTAGATCAAAAAGAATAAAACACCTAGGAATAAACCTAACCAAGGAAGTGAAAGACTTATACTCTGAAAACTACAAGACACTCATGAGAGAAATTAAAGATACCAATAAATGGAAAAACATCCCATGTTCATGTATAAGAAGAATTAATATTGTCAAAATGGCCATCCTGCCTAAATCAATCTATAGATTTAATGCAATCCCTATCAAAATACCAACAGCATTCTTCAATGAACTAGAGGAAATAGTTCTAAAATTCATATTTTAGAGCCACAAAAGACCCCGGATAGCCAAAGAAATCCTGAGAAGGAAGAATATAGTGGGGGAATTATGCTCCCTGATTTCAAGCTCTACTAGAGTACCACAGTAATCAAGACAATTTGGTACTGGCACAAGAAAAGACCCATCGACCAATGGAACAGAATAGATGCCTAGTTATAAACCCAACCATATTTGGTCAATTAATATACAATAAAGAAGCCATGGATATTCAGTGGGGAAATGAGAGCATCTTCAAGAGCTGGTTTTTGCAAAACTTGACAGCTACATGTAAGAGAATGAAACTGGATTATTGTTTAACCCCATACATAAAAGTAAACTCAAAATGGATCAAGGACTTGAATGTAAGTCATGAAACCATAAAACTATTAGGAGAAAGCATAGGCAAAAATCTCTTCGACATAAACATGAGCAACTTCTTCATGAACATGTCTCCCCACGCAAGGGAAACAAAAGCAAAACTGAAGTGGGACTATATCAAACCAAAAAGCTTCTGTACAGCAAAGGACGCCATCAGTAGAACAAAAAGACATCCTACAGTATGGGAGAATATATTCATAAATGACATATCCGATAAGGGTTTGACATCCAAAATATATAAAGAGCTCATGTACCTCAGCAAACAAAAAGCAAAGAAGCCAGTTACAAAATGGGCAGAGGAGCTGAACAAACACTTCTCCAAAGAGGAAATTCAGATGGCCTACAGGCATATGAAAATATGCTCCATATCGATAATCATCAGAGAAATGCAAATTAAAACCACAATGAGATATCACCTCACACCAGCTACAATGGCCACCATCCAAAAGACAAACAACAATAAGTGTTGGCAACGATGTGGAGAAGGGGGAACCCTCCTACACTGCTTGTGGGAATGTAAGTTAGTTAATCATTGTGGAAAGTAGTATGGAGGTTCCTCCAAAAACTCAAAATAGAAATACCTTGTGACCCAGGAATTCCACTCCTAAGAATTTACCCTAAGAATGAAGCAGCTCAGTTTGAAAAAGACATATGCACCCCTAGGTTTATCACAGCACTATTTACAATAGCCAAGAAATGGAACCATCCAAGTGTCCATCAGTAGGTGAATGGATAAAGAGGAGGTGGTATATATACACAATGGAATATTATTCAGCCTTAAGAAGATAACAAATCCTACCATTTGCAACAACATGGATGGAGCTAGAGGGTATTATGCTCAGTGAAATAAGCCAGATGGAGAAAGACAAGTATCAAATGGTTTTACTCATCTGTGGAGTATAAGAAGAAATAAAAAATTGAAGGAACAAAACAGCAGCAGACTCACAGAACTGAAGAATGGACTAACAGTTACCAAAGGGAAAGGGACTGGGAAATATGGATGGAAAGGGAGGGATAAGGGGGAAAAAGGGGCATTACGATTAGCACACACATAATGTAGCAGCTGGGAGATAAGCGAAGGCAGTATAACACAGAGAAGACAAGCAATGATTCTATAGCATCTTAGTACACTGATGGATAGTGACTATAATGGGGTATGTGTTGCGACTTGATAATTGGAGGAGTCTAGTAAGCATAATGCTTTTCATGTAATTGTACATTAATAATACCAAAAAAAAAGAAGCACCTAAAGAGAGAAAAAAGATCACATACAAAGGATAAGCCTCAGGCTGTTATCAGACTTCTCAACAGAAACCTTTCAGACCAGAAGGGAGTGGCATGATATATTTAATGCAATGAAACAGAAGGACCTCAAACTAAGAATACTCTACCTGGCAAGATGAGTATTTAAATTTGAAGGAGGGATTAAAAAATTTTTAGATAAGCAAAAGCTGAGAGAATTTACCTCCCACAAACCATGACTACAGTGCATTTGGAGGGACTGTAAGCCTAAATCATCCTAAATGTAAATAGTCTGAATGCACCAATCAAAAGACCTAGTCACTGAATGGATAAAAAAAACAAGAACTGTCTATATGCTGCCTACAAGAGCCTCACTTCAAACCCAAAGACATACACACACTGAAAGTAAAGGGATGGATAAAGATATTTCATGCAACTAATAGGGAGAAAAAATCAGAAGTTGCAGTACTTGTATCAGACAAAATAGACTTCAACACAAAGTAACAAGAGAGAAAGACATTACATAATGATAAAGGGGTCAGTCCAACAAGAGAATATAACTATTATAAATATATATGCACTTAACACGCTATCACCTACATATGTGAAACAAATACTAACAGAATTAAAGGGGGAAATAGAATGCAACGCATTCATTCTAGGAGACTTCAACACACCACTCACTCCAAAGGACAGATCAACCAGACAGAAAATAAGTAAAGAGACAGAGGCACTGAACAAAATATTAGAACAGATGAACCTAACAGACATGTACAGGCCATTCCATCCAGAAGCTACAGGATATATATTCTTCTCAAGTGCATATTGAACATTCTATATACTAGGCCACAAAAAGAGCCTCAGTAAATTCAAAAAGATTGAAATTGTACCAACCAGCTTATCAAACCAAAAAGGTAAGAAACTAGAAATAAAATACATAAGGAAAGTGAAAAATCCCCCAAACATATGGAGGCTTAAAAACATGCTCCTAAGTAATCGATGGATCAATGACCAAATAAAAACAGATATCAAGCGATACATGGAGACAAATGAAAACAACAGCTCAACACTCCAAATTCTCTGAGATGCACCGAAGGCAGTTCTAAGAGAAAAGCATATAGCAAAATAGACATATCTCCAGAGAGAAGAACAATCCCAAATGAACAGTCTAAACTCACAATTAACGAAACTAGAAAATGAAGAACAAATGAGGCTCAAAGTCAGTAGAAGGAGGGTCATAATAAAGATGGGAGCAGAAATAAATAAAATCGAGAATAATAAAACAATAAAAAGAAGAAATGAAAGCAGGAGCTGGTTCTTCAAGAAAATAAAGAAAACAGATAAGCCCCTACCCAACCTTATCAAGAAAAAAAAGAGTGTACTCACATAAACAGAATCAGAAATGAGAAAGGTAAAATCACTATAGACACCACAGAAATACAAACAGTTCTGAGACAATACTATGAAAAATTATATGCTAACAAACTGGATAACCTAGAAGAAATGGACAACTTTCTAGGAAAATACAACATTCCAAGACTAGCCCAGGTAGAAATAGAAAATCTGAATAGACCAATTACGAGCAAGGAAATTGAATTGGTAATTTAAAAACTACCTAAGAACAAACCTCCTGTACAAGATGGTTTCACTGCTGAATTTTATCAAACATTTAGTGAAAACCTAATACCCATCCTCCTTAAAGTTTTCCAAAAACTAGAAGAGGAGGGAATACTCCCAAACACATTCTATGAGACCAGCATCATTCTAACACCAAAAACAGGCATAGACACCACAAAAAAAGAAAATTACAGACCAATATCCCTGATGAACATAGATGCAAAAATACTAAAGAAAATACTAGGAAACTGATTTCAATTTTACATAAAAAAGATCATCCATCATGATCAAGTAGTATTTATTCCAGGGATGCTAGGATGATGCAGCATTTGAAAATCCATCAACATCATCCACCACATCAATAAAAAGAAGGACAAAAACCACATGATCATTTCCATAGATGCTGAAAAAACATTCGACAAAAGTCAACATCCATTCATGATAAAAACTCTCAACAAAATGGGTGTAGTGGGCAAGTACCTCAACATAATAAAGGCTATATATGACAAATCCACAGCCAACATTATTCTTAACAGCAAGAAGTTGAAAGCTTTTCCTTTAAGATTGGGAACAAGACAAGGATGCCCACTTGCCCCACTTTTCTTCAACATAGTTCCTGAGGCCCTAGCCACAACAATCAGACACCCAGAAATAAAAGGCATCCAGATTGGCAAGGAAGACAATGAACTGTCCCTGTTTGCAGATGACATGATATTGTATGTAAAAAACCCCAAAGAATCCACTCCAAAACTACTAGATGTAATATCTGAATTCAGCAAAGTTGCAGGATACATAATTAATACACAGAAATCTGTTGCATTCCTATACACATATGAAGAACTAGCAGAAAGAGAAATCAGGAAAACAATTCCATTCACAGTTGTATCAAAAAGAATAAAATACCATGGAATAAACCTAAGCAAGGAAGTGAAAGATCTAAACTTTGAAAACTACAAGACATTCATCAGAGAAATTAAAGAAGATATCAATAAATGTAAAGGAAATAAATAAAATCGTGCTCATGGATAGGAAGAATTAATATTGTCAAAATGGCCATCCTGCCTAAAGCAATTACAGATTCAATGCAATCCCTAACAAAATACCAACATCATTCTTCAACAAATTAAAGCAAATAGTTGTAACATTCATATAGAACCACAAAAGACTCTGAATAGCTAAAGCAATCCTGAGAAGGAAGAATAAAGCCAGAAGGATTATTCTCCCCTACTTAAACTCTACCACAAAGCCACAGTAATCAAGATAATCTGGTACTGGCACAAGAACAGACCCATAGACCAATGGAACAGAGTAGAGAGCCCAGATACAAACCCACACATATATGGCCAATTAATATACAATAAAGGAGCCATGGATATACAATTGGGAAATGACAGCCTCTTCAACAGCTGGTTTTGGCAAAACTGGACAGCTACACAAAAGAGAATGAAACTGGATTATTGTCTAATCTCATACACAAAAATAAACTCAAAATCGATCAAAGACTTGAATGTAAGTCATGAAGCATAAAACTCTTAGAGGAAAACATAGGTATAAATCTCTTGATTATAAACATGAGCATTTTTTCCTGAATGCATCTCTTTCAGGCAAGGGAAACAAAATAAAAAATGAACAAGTAGGACTACATCATGCTAAAAAGCTTCTGTACAGCAAAGGACACCATCAGAAGAACAAAAAGGCATCCTACAGTATAGGAGAATATATTTGTAAATGACATAAACAACAAGGTGTTAACATCCAAAATATATAAAGAACTCACATTCCTCAACACCCAAAAATCAAATAACCCTATTAAAAAATGGACGGAGGATATGAACAGATATTTCTCCAAAGAAGAAATTCAGATGGCCAACAGGCATATGAAAAGGTGCTCCACATTGCTAATTATCAGGGAAATGTAAATTAAAACCACAATGATATATCATCTCACACCAGTTAGGATCGCAACATAAAAAGAATAGGAACAACAAATACTGGCGAGAGTGTGGAGAAAGGGGACCTCTCCTACACTGCTGTTGGAAATGTAAATTTGTTCAACCACTGTGGAAAGCAGTATGGAAGTTCCTCAAAAATCTAAAAATAGAAATACCATTTGACCCAGGAATTCCATTCCTAGGAATTTACCCTAAGAATGCAGGATCCCAGTTTCAAAAAAACATATGCACCTCTATATTTATTGTAGCACTATTTACAATAGTCAAGAAGTCAAAGCAACCTAAGTGCTCATCAGTAGATGAATGTATAAAGAAGATGTAGTACATATACACAGTAGAATATTATTCAACCATAAGAAAACAAATCCTACCATTTGCAACAACATGGAAGGAACTAGGGAGTATTATGCTCAGTGAAATAAGCCAGGTAGAGAAATAGAAGTACCAAATGATTTCACTCATCTGTGGAGCATAAGAACAAAGAAAAAAATGAAGGAACAAAATAGCAGCAGACTCAGAGAACCCAAGAATGGACCAGCAATTAGCAAAGGGAAATGGACTGGGGAGTATGGGTGGGAAGGGAGGGAAAAGGGGAATAAGGGGCATTATGATTAGCACACATAACATGGGGGGTGCATCAGGAAGGCAGTATAGCACAGAGAAGACAAGTAGTGACTCTATAGCATCTTACTACACTGATGGGCAGTGACTGTAATGGAGTATGTGGTGGGTACTTGATAATTGGGGAAATCTAGTAACTACTATGTTGCTCATGTGATTGTATATTAATGTTACCAAAATAAAAATATCAATGAATAATAAAATAAAAATATACACATGCAATTGATTAACTCAATGAAAAAGTAAATGACTAAGGAAGAAAAATTGTGGCAATCTCTATTTTTAAGACTTTTTACTACAGCAAAATAATATCTGTGTGTGTGTATAGAGTAAGTGTGAGCTTACTGACATTCTATAACTACTGTGTATTTTAATATTTATATCTGGTAAATTGATTGCAATACTTGAATATCTAATTCTTATCCACTCTTTCAAATATTATTTGCAAGGACTTTCCTAATTGTCTATTTTGCATTTCTCCAGGAAGATTGAATTAATCTTCAATTTAAGGACTATACATTCAATTCAATATAGTATATGATTATGGCTTTGATACTAATATAATCCTCAGCACACAATGGTCCTTCAATATATATTATGTGATTCAATCAGAGTAGCAATTATGTGGAAGGAATCTTATGAGGAGCAGAAAGGAGGATTAAATCTATTGTCCAGTGATAAGAGATAACAAAGAGGCTCTGAAACCCTAGCATAAACATTGCAAAACCTGGGTAGGTGGGGAAAGACAGTAGGAAAAGGTCTTCTGTAAGTAGGATTTGTAGACTTTGAGCTGTGCCTTATTGTTTTCTGATTCTAAACTCCATCCTCCAAAATTTTTAGTACCTCCCTTCTATCTCTATGTGTTTATGTTTGCTTCCTTCACTGGACAGTAGGTTCTCTTCTTATCGGAAATTGCATTTTTTTCACTCTGATTCCAACATAACCCTAGCCCAGTGCCTTGCAAATAATGGCCATATAGTATATAATTATCACTGTGGTTTGATTACACTTTGCTAATGGTTCAGATTTTGCTTGCATTCCTAGCCTCTTTATGAATTCAGGAAATCTCTAGGCATTTATTTATTCTCTTCTTAGCTTTTTCTTTGCTTAACATGCTGTTGTTTTGTTGACAATTCTGAGTTAATTCATTTGGAACATCAGAGGTGCAAAACCCCTCCAAGGCAAGGTCCAATGAATAAAACAGTATTTTGGTGCAGGACAAATCAGAGCCTTAGTCTCATTTTGAGCTGGTAGAAGCTTTCAGTTTATCACCTCTGGCTTACCTCCTTCTCAGCTTTTTGCAAAGAAGGCCTTAGCCTCTCCTTTATCTGTTTGAAGAGATCTTTTTCTTTGGCTACAGATGGGGTTTTGTCCACAAATAAGATGGTTTTGTACTTGTCTTTGTCCATGTCTTCCATGAACTTCTGTAGGGAAGCCTTAACAAACTATTACCCTTTCAGTAGACTCACCCTGGGCTGCTTCTTTTGATTTGAACAGCATATTTCTCTATTTTTTTAGTTCTCTTGGTGTGGGGAGCCGGATATGCAACAGCCATAGCAACTCCATCTTGGGCTCTCAGACTCCATCTTGAGAAGCTGAGTTTCGAAAGTGCACAATCAGTTTCGGTTTCACATTCCAAGAAACAAGCTTAAGTTTCAGTTTCAGCTATCTTCATGCCAAAGTGTTCTCACTCCGGTCCGCCGCTTACGTCAGAGACAACTGCGCATGCACACAACTCGGCGTGTAATTGGAGTTTGTAGGTCACTTTATTAGCATAAAGGGCAACCAATCAGAAGAAACCACACCCCATTGAATGCTATATATGCTTTACTGCTCCCGCAAATAAATGAGACTTGATCAGGAAACTGTCTTGTCTCCATTCTTTGTGTCTCTTGTCTCCTTCCAAATTCCTACTCCCCCTCTCCAGGTTCTTCATTGACGTCCCGTGGGATGGGACAAGTGGCGCCCAATGTGGGGCTTGGAGCATGGGGGATTCCGTGAGGAACACAGATCGAAGGAGGGCCCTCAGGAAGAAATAATAAAGAAGAATAAAGAGAAAATTATCAACCGCGGCTGGGGAGCCTGCCCAGACGAAAGAGTCCAGTAAGTGATCTGTGAATATGGGACAAGCATTAAGCGCTAGAGAACACTTTATTGAAAGTTTAAAAGAAGCTTTAAAGACACGGGGAGTAAAGGTTAAGAAAAAGCAATTGCTTGAATTTTTTCAGTCTTTACAAGAGCTCTGTCCTTAGTTCCCACAAGAGGGAATGATAGATGAAAGAAAGTGGAAAAGAGTAGGTGATGTCTTAAAAGATTATTACACTGCTTTTGGACCCAAGAAGGTCCCGGTAACTGCATTTTCTTACTGGAACTTAATTGATGAAATAATTTTAGCTAGGCATGTTGATCCGGAAATAGCAGCCGTAGTGGAAAAGGGAGAAACTGTTTTGCAAAAAATGAAAGAGGTCTCTCGTTGTAACATACTTGAGTCTCTTGAAGATGATCAAAGAGGTGACTGTCAAAAGGAGACCATTAATAAAAATGATGGAGAAGATCTGATCTCCCTTGAAAGTGATTCCAAGGATCACTTAAAAAAGAAAACCAAGTCTAAAGTCCCTAATACAATTAAGAAATTTTATCCTGATTTGGAAGGGGCAAAAGAAAATTACCTGACTTGCAGGCCCACCCACAAAAGATTCCAGAAAAATTAACTACAAAGGAGAAACTTAAATGTAAATTCTCTCCGTCTGAGGATGAGGAGTTGGAGGAGGAGGCTGCCAAGTATCGTGATCTTGATTGGCTCTCCCTTAAACATCCTCCCCCTTATATGACATTTCCTATAATTGACTCACATAAAAATTTAGAAGATAAAATTACTTATTTAAAAGAGGAAATTCATCTTGAAAAAGAGCATCAGACTTTAATAACTGAACTCCAGAAATTAAAAATAGGAAAGACATAAGTCTCAGGTCAACCCCCACAACCTCCAAATTTGTTTACAGGGGGAGCTGTCCACACAGAGCCTGTGAAAGTCTCTGGCGCCCTACTGGACTTAGAGACACTTGAGGCTTTTCCAGTGACTGAGACCACTGATGCCCAAGGTCAACCGTGGAGACATCATAGGGGTTTTGATTTCAAAGTTATAAAAGAAATAAAAACAGCTGCAGCGCATTATGGGGTGACAGCACCCTATACAATGGCAATTGTTGAATCTGTAGCAGATAATTGGCTTACACCTGGCGATTGGCACACCATCGCTTGGGCAACCTTGTCTGGGGGAGATTATTTACTGTGGAAATCAGAGTATGTTGTCTTGTAAAGAAACTGCCAGGTGTAATGCACAGGCCAATATTGGATGGATTTATGATATGCTTGTTGGGGAAGGCAATTATGTAAGCAGTGATGCACAAATGCAATACCCTCCTGGACTTTTCACACAAATTCAGACTGCCGGTATGAAAGCTTGGCACAGATTACCTACTAAAGGGGATCTGAGTGTTTCTTTAACTAATATAAAACAAGGGCCTGATGAACCCTTCTCAGAATTTGTCCATCGGTTGATTACAGCCGCCAGTAGGATTTTTGGCAATGCTGAAGCCGGCACTGAACTTGTTAAACAATTGGCTTATGAAAATGCTAACTCCGCCTGCCAAGCAGCTATTCGGCCTTATAGAAAAAAAACTAACCTATCAGGATATATTCGCCTCTGTGCAGATATTGGGTCAGCTTATTAACAAGGCTTGGCGATGGCCACCGCCCTTCAAGGGTTCACTATCAAACAAATGTTGGCTCAACGCAAAAAAGGAAAATGTTTTAAATGTTGAATCGAAGGTCATTTTGCCAAAAATTGTAACATGGAGACAGGAGAGACAAGTAATCATCATAAAACACCCGGCCTTTGTCTTAGATGCCGGAGAGGCAGGCACCGGGCCAGAGAGTATAGATCAAAGACAGATATTCAAGGACAAGAATTGCCTCCCCTTCCGGGAAATGGGTATCGGGGCCAGCCCCAGGCCCCCAAATCCAAGAAGCAAGTTTTTGGGGCGGTGAAATTTGATCCTCAGGTGACAAACAATCCATTTCTCAATTCTACAGAGCAACCCCAGGAAGCACAGGATTGGACCTCTGTGCCTCCACCTACACAGTATTAACACCAGAAATGGGGGTACAAGCCCTCCCTATGGGGCTGTTTGGTCCTCTACCAAAAGATACATTTGGCCTCCTTGTAGGATGTAGTAGTTCTACTATGCAAGGGCTTCAAGTCTTTCCAGGAGTCATAGACAATGATTATACTGGAGAACTAAAGATCATGGTCTCTTCTCCCTCCAATATTACTACAGTTAACACAGGCCAGAGGCTTGCTCAATTGTTGCTTCTCCCTCTCATTAGGACCGCTCATCTCTCTAAAGCTAATCATAGAAATGATCAGGGCTTTGGCTCTTCTGATGCCTATTGGGTAAAACAAGTTACAAGTACTAAACCTATGATGACTTTGTGGCTGGATGGCAGAGAATTCCAGGGGTTAATTGATACAGGAGCTGATGTGACCATTCTAAAGAAGGAAGGTCGGCCTACACAATGGCCCCTTGTACCTACCTTTACTAATCTTAAAGGTATAGGCCAAAGTCAAAATCCCAAAAAGAGCAGTAAAATTTTAATCTGGAAGGATAAAGACGGCAATCAAGGGACTATTCAACCATTAGTACGTCCTGGATTGCCCATTAATTTATGGGGACGTGACATTTTAACACAAATGAAAATTATTATGTGTAGTCCGAATGAGATAGTAACTGCTCAAATGCTGAAACAAGGATATACTCCAGGCTCAGGACTGGGAAAAAATCAATCCGGGATTACACAACCAATACTGCTGCAAATAAAACATGATAGAGCAGGATTGGGAAATTTATCCTAGCGGTCACTGATAATCCTGCCCATGCTGATCAAATAACTTGGAAAAGTGATGATCCTGTATGGGTTGATCAGTGGCCTCTTTCTACTGAAAAATTACAAGCAGTGCAACAGTTGGTGCGGGAACAGTTGGCTGCAGGACATATTGTTGAAAGCAATTCTCCCTGGAATACTCCTATATTTGTCACAAAGAAAAAATTGGGAAAATGGAGGTTATTACAAGACTTGAGAGCTGTAAACAAAACCATGGTACTTATGGGAACCCTACAACCTGGCATGCCTTCTCCTGTGGCTATACCTTTAGGGTACTATAAAATTATCATTGACCTCAAAGATTGCTTTTTTACCATTCCTTTACATCCCTTAGACCGCAAGCGCTTTGCATTTAGTGTTCCCTCTATTAACTTTAAATAACCTATGAAAAGATATCATTGGAAAGTTTTACCCCAAGGTATGGCCAATAGCCCTACTCTTTATCAGAAATTTGTTTCCTCTGCTATACAGTGTGTACGAAATAGTTGGATTGACTTGTACATCATACATTATATGGATGATATTCTTATTGCTGGGACCAATGGTTAACAAGTGTTATGTTGTTTTGATAATTTTAAAAAGGCTTTATACGTTCGAGGATTGCAAATAGCTCCAGAAAGGTTCAATTACAAGACCCATATACTTATTTAGGATTCCAATTATTAGGGTCTCGTATCTCTAACAAAAGGTAGAATTTAAAATAAATGCCTTGAAAACCTTAAATGACTTTCAAAAACTTTTAGGAGACATTAATTGGCTTAGACCCTATCTAAAATTAACCACTGGAGAACTTAAACCTTTATTTAATATATTAATGGGAGACACAGGTCCCAAATCCCCAAGAACTTTAACAGATGAGGGGCACCAGGCCTTAAAAATAGTTGAAAAAGCCATCCAAAATCAGTTTATTACTGCCATTGATTATGAACAACCTTTACATTTTGTTGTTTGTAAAACAGCTGTCACACCTACTGCTGTTTTCTGGCAACAAAATCCTATAATGTGGGTGCATTTGTCATCATCCCCCTCAAAAGTAATTTATCCTTATTATCAAGCTATTGCAGATATCATTATGTTAGGATGAGAACAAGGAAGAAGATATTTTGGAAAAGAACCTGATGTTATAATTCTGCCATATTCTATAGAATAAATAAATTGGCTTTTCCAAACCACAGATTGTTGGCCTATTGCCTGTGCCTCCTTTTCAGGAACTATAGACAATCATTATCCCAACAATAAGCTTCTTCAATTTTTGAGTACCCATGAGTTTGTTTTTCCTATCAAAACCTCCTCCAAATCAATAGATAAAGCTTTAACTGTGTTTACTGATGGGTCTTCCTCTGGACGAGCTTCATATGTTTATGAAAGTCAGGTTATATCCTTCTTGACAAAAGCAAAATCTGCACAGCTAGTAGAATTGCAAGCAGTTATTGCTGTTTTTTCTGCCTTTCCAAATAAAGCATTTAATTTGTTTACAAACAGTTCTTATATTGCCCACTCAGTACCACTATTAGAGACAGCTGCTCAAATAAAACACACTTCTGAGGCAGCTTCCCTTTTCAGACAATTGCAGGGCTTAATATGGCAACGTGCCTGCTCATTTTTTATTGGCCATCTGAGAGCTCATACTAGCCTACCAGGACCACTATCTCAAGGCAACTCACTGGCAGACATGGCCACCCAAGCAATTTTCATTACCCAAATTCAAAATAATCTCCAAGCTGCTACTGAAACACATGCCCTCCATCATTTGAATGCTCATACCTTGAAATTAATGTTTAAAATCACCAGAGAACAAGCCCGCCAAATAGTAAAACAATGCAAAACTTGTGTTACTTTTCTTCCTGTTCCCCATCTCGGTGTCAACCCTAGAGGGTTGGTACCCAATGCGCTTTGGCAAATGGATGTTACACATTTTCCTGAATTTGGAAATCTCCAATATATACATGTTACAACAGATACTTGTAGCGGCTTTATTTTTGCCTCATTACAAACAGGAGAAGCTTCATAAAACGTTATTGCCCACATGTTATTAGCCCTGTCTACCTTAGGCAAGCCATCTCAACTTAAAACAGACAATGGGCCTGGATATACTGGTAAAAACTTTCAAGCCTTTTGTAAACAACTAAACAATCATGTCACTGGTATTCCTTATAATCCACAAGGACAAGGTATTGTTGAGAGAGGTCATTTAACCCTCAAAAATACCATAAATAAAATTAAAAAGGGGGAATGGTACCCCGTAAAGGGGTCCCCAAGAAACATTCTTGCTCGTGCCCTCTTTATTTTAAATTTTTAAAATCTGGATGATAATGGGCATTCTGCCGCTGATCGTTTTTGGCACCCTAATACCAAACAGGACTTTGCAACCGTACTCTGGAAGGATCCACTGGATAATCAATGGCACGGACCCGACCCAGTATTAATCTGGGGACGAGGTTCTGTTTGTGTTTTCTCGCAAAAACATGATGCCACTAGATGGCTCCCTGAGAGAATGATTAGACAAGTTAATAGTAATTCCTCCAGGGAAACACCAATGCCCTGAGAGTCATCTTCTTTTTGTCTTCCTACAGGACCTCAAAGAGAAGCAATGGATCGTATCCTTCTCATTCTCTTCCTGCTGATGAGATTTTGTAGCACACATGGTAAGCCACTCCCAGAATCAGAAACAACATATTGGGCTTATATCCCTGAGCCTCTTTTATTACATCCAACTCCATGGGGAGGTCCAAATGTGCGTATCTTCACTAACAATTCTGCTTTATTGGGAGGTGAATCCAATGATTTCATTCCTTATCGTAAAAACGATAACTTCTCTTATTATGGGAAGTCTGGAGACACTCCTCTCTGTTTTAGCACTAATACCACTTTTATTCCTCCTGGATGTCTTCCTATTAATTATAGAAGTTTTTTGACCGATTGTCCTCAATCCTATAGAGATAAGACCCTAAGAAATGTATGGATATTAAATATGGGATTTCTTGGATCCTATGATTACAATGACAAACTTATTGAACAATCACACTCTTCTGTTATATCCAACTGTGAAGATCTTTTACTTGACCTAAATTCTATCTGGGAATCTATCTATCAGCTTAGAGGATATCCTCCTTGGAATAATTGCCTTTTTAAGAATAAGGGATTCTCCTTCTCTCCTTACAATTCCTCTGTACAGATTCTTGATTATTCTGTGTCTTCACCTAATTATGATTATAGACAATATTTAATCAATAATACAGGAAAGTTTTCTTGGAATAACGCATTGGTCCCAAAACCTGAAAAGGTTAATAGATGGTTTTCCTTTGGATGGGTAAATCCTACTTTATTGGCTAGAACAAGTAAAAATAGTACCTCTACTTATACTGATTTGTATAGACTTTTAGCTGCTGCTGGAATGATATTCCTTAAAAGACCCTCTAAACCAGACCACTTAGATGTTGTTACTGCCTGTGTAAGATCTCCTTTTGTAATATTACTGCAAAATTCTGGTAAATTAGAAGTTAAATTCATTAATCATACTTATCACATTTTCTGTAAAAAGTGTACAATAACTGTCTTGATGCTTCCTATGGACCTGATACATTTATTATTCTACATCAACCTTCTTATGTTTTAACCCCTGTAAAGCTAAATATTTCTTGGTATGATGATTCTGGATTGCATGCTTTGCAATTGATTGAAAAATCTTTATCACGTTCTAAACATTTTGTTGCTGCTCTAATATTAGGAGTTACTGCTCTGATTTCATTAATTACTTCTTTTGCTTTGTCTACCACAGCTTTAGTTCAAGAAATCCATACTGCAAACCATGTTGATGACCTAAGTAAAAATGGTCCTATTGCATTACAGCTACAAGAAAAGATAGATAAAAAATTTGAAACCAGAATAAATGCCTTAGAAGAAGCTGTACTTTATATCCGAAACCAGATTCAAAATCTAAAAACAAGGCTGGCTACTAGATGCCATAGTGAATACAAATGGATCTGTGTAACACCTCACTTGTACAATGAGACAGAACAACCTTGGGATAAAGTTCAAAATCATTTATTAGGGATATGGGATCATACTAATTTGTCATTAGACATAACAGCTTTACAAAATGAGATAGGTGATATCAGTAATTCTGCAATATCCTCTGCCACAGCTTCTGAGGTATCTCATTCCTTTTTAGAAACCTTACAGCGTTATACTTCCTCCTCTTCTTGGTGCTCATTCCTTCAGCTATTAAGTCCAATTATTGCTTATGGTATTTTATTCATTGTAATACTGCTGATAGCCCCATGTCTCATCAACAAACTCCTACAGTTCATCAGACACCAAATAGAATCTATTAAGATTCGTGAAATCCAAGTGCACTACCAACAGTTGGAAAATGATGAGAGAGAGAGAGACCTATATATGGCAATGCATAGACCCCGCTAAGAGTGGACAGTCAGAGATGGGTAAGAATAGCAAGAAAGTTACCAACCTAAGACAGGACACGGACCATTGCTGTCTGTGCACCAATGACAGGTAAGGACCTTTTCTGTGCTATATCAACCTAAGACAGGCGCATTCTACGCTGCTCCCCTCATCTATAAATAAAATTAAGAAGGGCGACCTGTGGGGAGCCGGATATGCAACAGCCATAGCAACTCCATCTTGGGCTCTCAGACTCCATCTTGAAAAGCTGAGTTTTGAAAGTGCATGATCAGTTTCGGTTTCACATTCCGAGAAACAAGCTTAAGTTTCAGTTTCAGCTGTCTTCACGCCAGAGTGTTCTCACTCCGGTCCGCCACTTACGTCAGAGACAACTGCGCATGCACACAACTCGGCGTGTAATTGGAGTTTGTAGGTCACTTTATTAGCATAAAGGGCAACCAATCAGAAGAAACCACACTCCATTGAATGCTATATATGCTTTACTGCTCCCGCAAATAAATGAGACTTGACAGGAAACTGTCTTGTCTCTATTCTTTGTGTCTCTTGTCTCCTTCCAAATTCCCACTCCCCCTCTCCAGGTTCTTTGTTGACATCCTGTGGGACGGGACATCTTGGGAGAGATTTAGGTGATCAGATTTCATTTCTGTAGCTAAACCAGCTGTCATTTAGGAAAACTTTCAAGAGATGTGTAGCACAACTGCAGCTGTTTCAAAGCTGGGGAGACATGGAGGTTCCAGTTAACTAAACCCCTTAGGGAATTAGAGAAAGCCCTTCAAAGACAACAGCAGTCACTGAGCAGATGGTCATGTTTGTCTGTCTTTTTATACCTTACAAAGATGGCCCCTTTTGTTCTATTTTTAAGCTAAGTTTAGTCATTGTCATTGAAGAGTTAAGAGAATGAATCAGGAAGAGAGAAATAAAACACCGATTTGACAAGAAAAAGCAGCTTAGGTGCAATGCTGGCAAATCCCTTTTCATATTGAAGATGAGTAGTATAGACTAAATAAAGGTATGAGTGTTCTTAAATCAAGGAAAATGGAAGTTCTGAGTTCCGAGGTCACCATCCTTAGGACAGTGTTTACTGTGGCTTACAACAAGTAGAGAACCCCTCACCGGGAGAAGTAGAAAAAAAGAAGACAAGACTTACTTCTGTGTAATTCCACGGATTCTTAGTTTACTCTTCCATCTCAGTACAAGACAAAGCAATACTCCTTTGGAGAGTTCTTTTTATTTACTCCTCTCAGTTAGAGCTATGTGTACCATAATCTGACCAGTTCCTCTCAGGGTAAATGCCTGTATTTTACAGACTTCCAAAAAATCTACAACTCAACCCAACACATAAATTTTCTGAGAAGCAGAAGTACCCTGAGCTTTACAACATAGAAAAATGGAAAGAACTTTCCTGGGAAGCTTGGTTGTGTATTCACTCTCAGTTGACTCAAGTTAACTGTTCACCAATAGAAGGTCATAGCAGGAACCTTCTGGAAATAGGTTTCTGCTTCACTTACATGGTCTAATGACCAACAAATATAACTCCATCCAGAAATAAGACATTTTATTTCTTTTAATTTTACCAATAACTTATCTTTGTTTTCATGTCCTTGAGTTCTTACCAACTTAGAACACAAGCACAGAAAATATTCAGAGGTTAAAAAAACTATTTTAACGTCTATGGTGGTAGCAGAAAGGACTAACTAAAGAAAAACTGCAAATCATCTGACCTATCCGTCTGTAACAATAACCTGGAACTGTGAAACTTATTTTGTCAAATTTCATAAAGTAATGATTGAAAGAAAGGCTACTTCGTTGAAAAATAATTCATAAGGAGAGCTCAGAACAAACCAAAAAAGAAAATTAATCATATTATTTTTCTCACCTTCTAGTGATTGTTGCAGATGTTTTCACAAGTCTCAGGACATCTGCTGTTCATCAATTCTAACAAAATACATGGTGTCACTGTGAAGCCAAAACATTACTCTTGTATTTACAATCTGGAGGTTTCCTACTTTTTTTTTTTCTCATGCCTTGCTTCTATAATTTACAGTCCTCAAGGAATTAGTTATTCTAGGCAGTTTTTGTTCTGCCATAATAAAGATGGACTCTCTTACTTCAAGACATCAAAGATGAAGAAATCCATGTCCTTTGATGAGCAAAAGAAGAAGAGGATAATCTGTTTTTATTAAACATCTCCTTTGTCTGCCTTTTTATTTCGGCTTTTTAATCTGATATTTATTTCTCTGAAACAAATTAAGCATTTGGAATTAACATAGACCACATAACCATTAATTACAGAAAGCAATTTAAGGACCAAGAATTATTTGTTAAATCAGTCAATTTATTAGCTATCAGACTTTTAGCAAAACTGTTTAGTATGGCTCTCTAATAATTCCATCTTTGCAATTGTTTAATATTCAGATATGAAAGAGCATTTTTGATAGAAGTTATTTTAGTTAGAAACAATTAAATTCACAGATACTGAAAATTGTATTTGCAGATTTTCATAGGCAGTTTACACTTCAATTTAAAAACTTCAAAAATATTTAGGGATATGAGAAAATCTAAAACCAGGAAATAAAGCTTAACTTATAAACCAATACAGGTTTTGATACAAAAATATAAATACAAAAAAAGAAATCTTTACCTTCTCCTTTTATGACTTAAGTAAAAGAGAAAATCACAAGGAAAGAAACAGGTCTGTGTTGTATGTAAATATACTTGCAAATATGTTCCTTCATTGTTTAAATCACCCATTATGAATAAGTGCTTTTGTTTTCCATGTTCCTGTGGGATATATCAGGTCAAATGTCAGTTCTGGCCTCAAAATGTCCTCTTAAAATCCTGTCTGTCCTGCCTCCAAAAGCAGGTGCATGAAATAAACCAGCAGGCAGTCAAAGCTGAAATTACATTTGCGTGCCCTAAATCATGACATTCAGTCTTGAAGAGAAAGAAGAAAGCACAGATGTCTTTTCACCAAAGAACCTATCTCTGTGGAAAAAAAGGGGGGGAAGGAGGGACAGGAAATCACAGAGACACGCCACATTCCTGTTTGTTCCAACTGAACACTTCCACAGACCTTCTTTGTATCAGACAGAATGGAGACCAGACTCTCACAATTGTTCAGGCCAAGATTAATGCTGCAAATTCTCAGCAGTTCTGTGTTCACCCTGCTCTCCTTAAATGACCAAAATATTAACATCATTTTATATCTGATCATTATGAATCTCACGTCCTAGGTAAGTAAGGAAAAGTTTTAGAATATTAAGAAAGGGAGAGGGAAACCCTGCTGAGATATACATGCGGGACCCTTTGGACCATCTCTTTGAATATAGTGTCCAGTACTATGGTTTTTCCATACAAGTAAGCTCAGCAATTTCCCTAGAAGTTAACATTTGAACAACTTTTAAAGAAAACTATTTAGATATCCAATGATGTTATTTGAACACTAAGATTTAATAGTGTTATGTACCTGCATTTTATCTTCAAATGTAAAATCTGGGACATTTCCCAAATTATGCTGCTGATTTGTGTTTTATTTTAGCTTTTTATGTTTCAAATTTTTTTAGCTTTTGGAAAAATACAGAAAAATTAAAGTAAAACAGAGAACAAAATGAAAATAAAATTCACGGATAACCCATCTTTTTTTTTTAAAGAATACAATCTCAAAGGGAAAGTCAAAGTCCCACTAGTACCTCTATCCCATCCCACAAAGTTATGGTTACTAACATTTGATTCTTAACTTTACAGATTTATTTCTTGACTATGAAGTGTTAAGTTACTAGTGCTACGCCCCACATCAACAAACCATGTCATATAATCATATGTTAATACCTAACCTAATTTCAGTTTCAACGTCCCCCAGGAATGTAATCTTAACCAGTCAGCCTTGAATTTCCTGGTCAGCAGTAGTGAGACAATTACCTGATAGACCCCTTCCTCCTCCCAAAGAAAATTGAGGTAATCCACCTTTTCCTTATCCCTGCCCCTTTCTGCCCAAAATCTTTGCATTTTGTACAGCTCCTCCGACCTCCTTTCTGTTGGCTAGATAGGACGCTGCCTGATTCATGAATCACTGAATAAAGCCAATTTGATCTTTAAATTTACTCAGTTGAATTTTATTTTCTAACAAAGGATGTATGTATGCCTAAATCGAGTAACAAAATATCCTAAACATATTCTCATAGAAAAACATATACCTCATTTAACAACTAATTACATTAGTGTTTTAAACATTCTCCTATTGATTGCTTGATTCGAAATTTTCTATTAAGAATACTGTGTTTATAGACAGATAATCTCTGTGCATAGTTGCATATTATTCTAGGATCAAATCCAATAACAAAGAAAATGCTGTGTCAAAGGGTTTGTGCATTTGAATATTCTGAGGTTTTCCCTAAATTTCCTCAATCACTGCCAGCAAGGGTACATGAGAATAGCTCCTTTTCCCCCATACTTATAACTGGATATTACCAATCTTTATAATTTATACTAAAACAGATAGAAGAGAGATTCATTTTATTTCAAATATAAGTTAATTTGTTTGCTTGATTTTCTTTTCACTTAATGAAATGTAACATTTAATCATATGAAGAACAGCCTTTTATATTTTCTTTTCTGTGGATTGTTCAAATTTCGCATCTTATTTCTAATGGCCTTTCTAGTATTGTTTTATAAGCTGTGTTTGTATATTATGAGACATGACTTGCTAAAGATGTAAATATTTTCTGAGTCTGTTCTTTGTCTTTTAAATTTATGTATGTTTATCATTCAGTGATAAATTGACAATGATAAAGTGACCAAAAAAATTACAATTCAATGTCTTTAAACATATAGATTGCCTGAGTTTTTTGGTTTTATACCTTAAGAAAGCCATCCTTAATAAAAGAGTACCCAGTGATGCCCCCTTTTCCATGGTTTCATTTTCCAGTTTTGGTTACCTGTGATCAACCTCAGTCTGGAAGCAGATGATTCTCCTTCTGACCTATCACCAGAAGGTCAACATCGTTCGCCTCACTTCATCTCATCACATAAGCATTCTGTCATCTCACATCATCACAAGGAGGGTGAGTACGGCACAATAAAATATTTTGAGAGAGAGAGAGCCCACATTCACATAATTTTTATTACAGTATATTGTTATATTTTTTCTATTTCATTAGTAGTTATTGTTGATCTCTTACTGTGTGTAATTTATACATTAAACTTTATCACAGGTATGTATATATATAGGAAAAACATAGTATATTATAAGGTGTGTGTTATCTGTGGTGTCAGGCATCCACTGAGGGGTCTAGGAAAGTATACCCCTCAGATAAGAGGGAACTACTGTAAAATATTCTCCTATTTTTTTTTTTAAGTTTAGGTCTTTTATTTATCTGGTGTATCTGTATGTGTGTGTGTGTGTGTGTGTATAAGGAGTTAGGCATCTAAATCTACTTTATTTCAAATATGTTGCCAGTTGAAGTGGATTTTAGAGAATGAGAAACATTTGATAAGACAAGTACTCTTCTATTATTTTCCACTTTTGAAATAAACTTTTAATCTACCTCTCAAGGTCCTACCCTCCAAACACACAAAGAAGCACACACACCACCCTATAGATTAAATTCTAAATGCAATAAAAACATGTTTATATCAAATGAAAATGAATTGATAAATTTAATGTTAAGTCCTCCCATTCAAGATTGTGGTAGGTTTCACTATTAACTCAACTTTTATTTTTACTAAAATTATTATATAGACTGTCAATTATTATAATTTTCTTTGCATAGGTCAGACGTGTCAATAAGAAATATTAGTGTATATAAGTAGGTGTCTCTGGTATCAGAAACAGGAAAAGGCAGCTTAGGGCCTTGAAAATGGAAGTTGTGCCGGAAAAGATTAGGTGGTATGTATGTAACATTGACTATCAATCCCATGGCTTAAAAAGTATGACCCCTAAAGGGTTTCCTATAATAATTAGGTAGAAAATTCAACTACTTACAGCTAAAAGAAAGAGTGAGGAAATTATAAGGACTAAGTTACAGCTGTGGTGAGTTAATAATACTCTTAGTCAATTGTTACTGATAGTTGCTTTCAGTTTGTGAGTAACAAAACCCCCATCGGGTTCTGTTGTGTCTCACATCCATCCAGTGGCAGTTCACATGGAAATAACCACCACCTGGCTTGTAAAGGCTCCTGCCTCTGTCCCAGGATCTACTGCACACGCCTCCGTTCAGTTCATTCTGCTGCTTGCTAGTCCCAGATTCTACACAGAGCAGCAAGTATTAGACTAACCTTTCAAACAACTGGTATAGATTTTAACTCTTAATTACTCACTATGGTGATTTAGGTACTTAGCTTTCTGTTTTCAGGATTTGAAAGAGTGAAAAAAGATTTGACTACAGAAAGATACACCCAACATTAGAGAAGCTTGCAGAACCCAATTATGCCCTCGAGGCTAGTGGGTTTGCGAGTGGAGTACCTGTCTGATCCCTAAAAAAACCCCTCTGTTCACATAACTGATTTCCATATGACACAGAATTATCTATTTTGTGTGATTTTCACAAGGGATTATGTTTGAATGCCATTCTAAGAAGTAAGATGTACTTATTTCTTAAATTATCCAGTATTTTCTTCTCCACTAAAGCTGGTCGGGCAGACACTGTTCAAGTCACCATAACAGAATGTTTCATTCAATGCTGTCATGATTTTTCAGAAACCTAAAAAAAATTTAAACATTTGAAAAAATTAAAATCCTATATTGATTTTCCTTTAAAAATTTTGTATTGCTTTTATATTCCTTAATTAAAAAAAAACCCTGTTCTATTACACAATGGAATATTTCTTGGTGAAAAAAAAAAAAAGAAATGAGCTGTCAAGCCCTGAGAATGCATATTACTAAGAGAAAGAAGCCAGTCTGAAAAGACTACATATAGGACAATTCCACCTATATCTGGAAAAGGCAAACTATAAAGATAGTAAAATGATCAGTGGTTGCCAGGAGTTCAGGGGTAGGAGGAAGGATGAAAAGGTAGGACACATGAGATTTTAGGGCAATGAAATTATTCTATACGATATTATAATGATGGATATAGGACATTATGCATTTGTCAAAAGCCATAGAAAATACAACACAAACAGTGAACTCCTAGGTAAATATATGAACTTCAGTCAATCACAATCTATCAATATTGGATCTTATTTTTTAACAAATGTACCACACTAATGCAGGATGTTAATAATAAGGGAAACTCTATATGTGTGTGTATGTGTGCATGTTGATAGGAGTGGGGAGCAGTATGGGAACTCTGTGCTTTTTGCCCAATTTTTCTGTAAACCTAAACTGCTCTAAAAAATAAACTTCTATGAATTGAAAAACACACACAGAAAGACAGCTTGAAGGTGAAGTGCAGCATTCCCTCATGCACATTGATCCCTAGAATTTGTGATAAATTCATAACCATATTTAGAATTCTCCTACTGAATGGGTGATTGGTTTTCTATCAAGTTTGCTATAGTAACTTATTAAATAATTCCCTTTTGGGTTCTCTTTTGAAAAAAGGATAAGCGGAAGAAAATTACATCTGATTCAATTCACAGAACTGGGAAGGTATATAGGGACAGGAGCAGAGAGGAGGTTGTGCCTGACAAAAGGGGCCTTGGGTTGCACTCTGGTTGTTTCTCTTTTCAGAGTTTCAGTCTTGTTGGCATCAACTTAATTTAATTCATAATACACATATTAAACCAGATTGTCCAGTTTGAAGTCTACTAGGTGCAGCCAAAACACATTAGGCAGACTGCATGTAAGTAATCTCTGCCTCTCAAGTGTTAGTGCTGAAATCTGGATGGTAATGACTGGTCTGAGGCATGTCTGAACTGGTGTCAGGAAAATGGATCAGGATCCCAGAATGCATCTTTATATAAATAAACATGGCAGTAGATGTGAGCCAGAGATAAGATACTAGGAGATGAAGTGCAGCACAACTTGCATTTCATTTGAGAGAGCTGTCAAGCTGTGAATTGAGTCTATGCAGTGCTGAGATGTATGTTCCCAAAAATATCCCCTGCTCTAAACCACTCAAAACTAATGAGGAAAACCTTCCCATACATTCTGGAATGACTCATTTTAAAAATACATTTTCCCATTCATGCAGCTTCCCTATGATAATATGCCATTTTACAGAGGTGTTTGTCTTTGTACTACCACCGTGTGTGTAATTTCTTAGCTGGAGTAACAAAACAGACAAAGTGTTTGTAAAAGTAACAGAGAATCCCTTATTACCAATGACACTGAGTTTTCTGTCAATTGACTTGAGCAACCTCTTTTTGACTGCAATCTCAGGGTGGCTATTTTTTTCTAAAAATTGCAGAATTAGGTGCTACTGAAATATATTAGGCCCAGTGTACTCTGGGACAATCATATACAAAAGGAGTAACACATACTTCTGGGGGTATTTAGATTTTTTTTCAGTCATATTCAGGGTGCACTTAATTCTTCTGTAAATCATAAATGAAAAAAATGTCTTAAAAACATCTCCACCTTTTAGTGTCAGCACAGATTGTGTTAGTGTGAATGTTACCACTTCCTCTGAGCAAGTCTTGCACCCGCAGCACTCCTTATATTTGAGCCAATGACCCTGCTGT
The DNA here is from genome assembly GCA_029783875.1 of Phataginus tricuspis. Classification (NCBI taxonomy): domain Eukaryota; kingdom Metazoa; phylum Chordata; class Mammalia; order Pholidota; family Manidae; genus Phataginus; species Phataginus tricuspis. The sequence continues at coordinate 13,753,442 of JAQQAC010009165.1, read as the reverse complement.
GGGGGGCGGCGTCTCCTTTGCATGGCAGGGTGTCTAGCAGCATCCTGGCCTCCACCCACTTGATGTCAGTAGCATCTTCCACCAGTGTGACAACCAAAAATGTCTGCAGACACTGCAGAATTTCCCCTGGGGTGCAAAAATCACCCGGATTAAGAACGACTGCTCTAAACCTTCCTCAAGTGATTTCCCTCCAGAATCTGGCTTAACACATTTAGTGATAGGGAAATTTCTACAAAGTGAGCGTTCCAATTAAACCTTCATAATTTTGACCTACACTCAAATCAAGGTGACTGAAATGTTTGAGTCACTGCCCTTTTTATTCAACATCCTCTACTTACACCTAAAATCAAACCTCTCATTTTTCAAGAATCCAGTCAAAGGTCAGATCATCATGAAACCTTCCCTGACCTCTCCTGAAATATAAGTGACCTTCTCTCCCAAGTGTCTCCCCTGAATTCTCTTCTTTCTTCCTTCCTTCCTTCTCCCTCCTCTCCCTCCTTTTTTCCTTTCATTTGGATTCCCAGTCAGTTAATAAAAATTAATAAACTACTGCTATGCTCCAAGCACTCTTCTAAGTTCTGAAGTTAAACTAGTCAATAAAACAGACCAAAAATAAATATCTCCCTTATATAGTTTATTTTATGTAATAATGGTTGATAGAGAACGACAATAAGATGGTGATAAAATCTAAGAAAAATTTAGTTCTAAAGAGAGAACTGAAGTTTTATAGAGAATCATCGAGGTCTCATTGAGCAGGTGCTATTTTTGAGAAAAGACAGCAAGGAGGTATGGGATGAGTCACGAGGTGATCTGAGGGAAAGAATGCCAGCCTGAAGGAATAGCAAGTATAATTGAAAGGTTTCACTGTGTGTTACTTGATACACTCATCAGGAGAGACAAAATGATTAGTTTTCGTTATTCACATACTTCTTAGAATATACTCGGTGCTTAATATATATTTTTCAATGAATACAGACATTTATAATTACCTGTTCCAAATATAAATATCCTAACTGCAAGAGTTGGAAGGTTTTCCTCAGGTCAGATTGCTTTCATTTGGACTGTATGAGTATGTCTTAACATATGCTATGGAATTCTTCAGCTATAAATCTATGACTATCTCTCTATGTATTTATCTTTCATCATCTGTCTACCAAATTTATCTCTATAATCAAAGCAAATGTACATATGACAAACCAAAATGGCATTCAGTAGGATTTTGGAACTAAATTTGAGGGGGGAGTGGGTTTTTTTTTCCACCAAAAACTCTCAGTCAAGCATTATCATGTGTGGTCTTTTGTCTGGCCCAAGTTTCTCTACCTTTTGGGGCTCCTCAGTCTTGCTGAGAGACTTCACATCTTACCAATTAGAGTTCAGGTTGGCCTGGTTTGAACTCTTTCTTCTTGGTACTGAGGGATTACAAATATCTGAAAAATCTTCAGCCCCTGCATCTGTGACTAGTTCACTCTGGAGATTAGCAATCTTGCTGTGTGATTCACTCTCTATGTGGTCACCATGAAAATCCTTTTTCCTCCCTGAGACTGGCTTTCCCTTCTCTCTGTGGTCTTGTGAGAGACTCTCCTTCTGCTTTCAGTGCTCTGTCTTGTGTGTCACTGTTGTCCATCCATTTGTCCCATGGCAATATGAGGAGTGTCATGTACTGTGCCTTCTTGTCAGGCAGAGGAACTTCCTGGTTTATGACTGAGATAGAGACAGTAGTTCCATCCTATGCAACACAATATCTACCCTTCCCTGCTGCAGCAACCTAAGGGTTTAGAATCCCAGCAGGAAACTGATGCCACATAGCCTGGAATACTTTGTAATGATTGTAATAAAGGAAATATATGTGAAGAGATGGTCAGAGAGTAAGGGTATCACAAAGAGGGGCATAATACCAAAGGGCCAATGACATGGGCCAGGTAGACTTGAGGAGTAAGAGGAGAGAGAAGATACTATAATTTGGAGAGGGCTGACTGACAGGGCTACAGGCTACAGTCATACAGTCAACCTCTGGAAATGACCTACAGGGAGGACACAGGAAGAACTATACTCCAACCTAACTCTTCATCCCTCCCTCCCTCCTGCATCTGCTCTAAGATCAAGGTTGCGAGAGAAATTAAAGACACCAATAAATGAAAACACATCACATGCTCATAGATAGGAAGAATTAATATGGTCAAAATGGCCACCCTGCCTAAAGCAATCTACAGATTCAATACAATTCCTATCAAAATGCCAACAGCATTCTTCAATGAACTAGAAGAAATGGTTCTAAAATTCGTGTGGAACCACAAAAGACCCTGAATAGCCAAAGCAATCCTGAGAAGAAAGAACAAAGCTGGGAGATTATGCTCCCTAACTTCAAGCTCTATTAAAAAGCCACAATAATCAAAACAGTTTGGTACTGGCACAAGAAAAGACCTATAGATCAATGGAACAGAGTAAAGAGCCCAGATATAAACCCATACATATATGGCCAATTAATATACAGTAAAGGAGCCATGGATATACAGTGGGGAAATGACAGCCTCTTCAACAAATGGTGTTGGCAAAACTGGACAGCTACATGCAAAAGAATGAAACTGAATTAATGTCTAACTCTGTACACAAAAATAAACTCGAAATGGATCAAAGACCTGAATGTAAATCACGAAACCATAAAACTCTTAGAAGAAGACATAGGCAAAAATCTCTTGAATATAAACATGAGCAACTTTTTTCTGAACACATCTTCTCAGGCAAGGGAAACAAAAGCAAAAATGAACTAATGGACTAAACTAAAAAGCTTCTGTACAGCAAAGGACACTCTCAGTAGAACAAAAAGTCATACTACAGCATGGGAGAACATATGCACAAAAGACATATCCAACAAGGGTTTAACATGCAAAATATATAAAGAGCTCACACACCTCAACACCCAAAAAGCAAACAACCTGATTAAATAATGGGTGTAGGATGTGAACACACTTCTCCAAAGAAGAAATTCGGATGGCCAACAGGCACATGAAAAGATGTTCCACATCACTAATCATCAGGGAAATGCAAATTAAAACCACAATGAGATATCACCTCATACCAGTGAGGATGGCCAACATCCTAAAGACAAGGAACAACAAATGTTGGCGAGGATGTGGAGAAAGGGGAACCCTCCTACACTACTGGTGGGAATGTAAATTAGTTCAACCATTGTGGAAAGCAATACGGAGGTTCCTCAAAAAACTAAAAATAGAAATACCATTTGACCCAGGAATTCCACTCCTAGGAATTTACCCAAAGAAAACAAGATCACAGATTCAAAAAAGACACATGCACCCCTATGTTTATTGCAGCACTATTTACAATAGCCGAGAATTGGAAGCAACCTAAGTGTCCATCAGTAGATGAATGGATAAAGAAGAGGTGGTACATATACACAATGGAATATTATTCAGCCACAAGAAGAAAACAAATCCTACCATTTGCAACAACATGGATGGATCTAGTAGTGGGTATTATGCTCAGTGAAATAAGCCAGGCAAAGAAAGACAAGTACCAAGTGATTTCACTCATTTATGAAGTACAACAACAGAGCAAAATGGAAGGAAAAAAAACAGCAGCAGACTCACAGACTCTAAGAAGGGACCGGTGGTTACCAAAGGGAAGGTGTTGGGGAGGGTGGAAGGAGGAGAATAAGGAGAAGGGGATTAAGGGGTACTGTAAGTAGCACTCACAAATAGGTAGGTCACAGGGAAAGCAGTTCACCATGGAGAAGACAAATAATGACTCTATAGCATATTACTATGCTGACAGACAATGACTGCAATGGGGTTGAGGGGGGACATGACAATATTGGTGAATGTGAAACCACAGTGTTGTTCATGTGAAACCTTCATAAGATTGTATATCAATGATACCTTAGTTAAGAAAAAAAATAGATCAAGGTTGCCTACTGATGCAGTCCACAGAGACTGCAGCCACCGGAGCTCAGCAGTATAGAGAAGAATGGAGTGTGAAAAGCAAATGGTAGATATTCGGCATATATTGTTTCAGTATTTCACCCCCATTATCATTTGGTCAACATTCACATCTCACAGATGGATTTTCCCAACTCAAAACACTCATAAAATAGTGATATTATCAACTACTGCAACTAACTAGAATCTTACTAATTAGTTATTTAGCCAGAAAAACATCTCCAGGCATGTGAAGAAATTGAAGGCTTGCCCACAGTGCTAGATCTGAAACAAGAAACCAGACCTCCTAAAATAAATGCAATTCAATGTAAAACGTTTTCATTTTAGAAGGAAACAGAAATCTAAAATGGCAAATGCAATTTAGGCCTTCTTACAATATGTGATATGTGTGTGTGTGTGTGTGTGTCTGTCTGTCTGTCTCAGTAGGTAGATAGAAATAAATAAAGATAGATGTAGTTATTTACCAAACCTAGAGTGGTCAAAAAGCATAGATGACATGTCAGTAGGTGCCCCTGAAATGCACAGATTTTCAAAAGTTAAGTCCAGTTCCATTTAATTCACCACAGGCATTGGACTTGAGAATATCATATGTTGAATTCAGCAAATAGACTATTTACCTGTGTTCAGTGGAATATTTTTGTATTTCAAATTCAATACATGCTTCTAATAATGTTTTCTCCTTTGTAACACTTAAAGCAGTATTAGCACATCCTTATGTCTATCCCATCAAAAAATTTGATTTGACTATAATTGCATATTGCCTTTAAAAGTCTGAATTGATTGCACAACTGCAATAATGTTTTATTTATTTGCCGCTATTGGAGGACAGTTGTTACAATATAAACACATTTTTTGAAAGTATAAAAATTACCATATTAAGCAACATGTTTTTATAAGATTAAGTGCTTGAGGTGAGAACATTTATGAACTGTGCTAAAGCTTAGAAAACATTTTAAATGATGTAGCCTTTACTTGGCAACACACAGTTACTATAAATATGTTACTAAACTAACTCTAATCAGATTCCCCTTGAAGCAGGGAGAAGGGCTATTTTTTCTACATGAAATTCCAAGATATTGGGATTTTAAGTTTTTATATCTACTTTCAGTAGATGTTTGACCTTCTTACATGCTTCCAGGCCACTAGCTATCAAATCTTATTGTCAAGCTATCTGATTCATGTGTCACCTGCTTTACAAATTAATCCAATCATGCATTCATCCATCAACAATATGTATTGAATATATTCTAAGGAAACTTCAAGGAGACAAATTAAGTCAATATAAGTGAGTTTCTAGCAAAATAATACAGCGTCAAAATACATTACCTCAAAAATATAGTGAATTTACCATGATTGGATGTGCAGATATGCTGAATGACCATCAGAAGCAATGTCGAAGAGATTTTAGTATCACAAGGGCATGTTCTCAGAAAGGAAAATTTGAGGTATTTTCCAAACATCATATGCTATAATTATAACTATAATTGTCACAGATCTACCCTCTTTTACTGCCATGGACTTAGCTCACTTTACTATCTTTTACACTGGAATTAGCGATGTCTAAAATTATGAAATTGCTTATTTCTTGGTTTTCAGCTATTTCAGGGAGTAATGGTTCACAACACTGTTCAGAAATGAAGTGACAATATGTTATTTCTTCAAGAAATATTTCATATTCCTTTTACTCTGCTAATAATTCTTAGTTTACTCAATATTCAGTACAATAAAAAACAAGGAGAGGGGCCTAAAGATGGTGGTGTGAGAGATGAGACACAGGCTTTCTCCTAAAACTGCATATAATCCAAAAATATAATACAAATATGAAAAGCCAAAGGAATCTGGTTCAGAATAAAATTATTAATACCACTCATGAGAAAGATTTAAATGACATTGACCTCATGACTCTTCCTGAAAGGGAGTTCAAAATAAAAATCATTAACATGCTCATGGAGGTAAGGAAAGGCATTCAAGAACTCAGGAATGAATTCCGGTCAGAGATCCAATCATTGAGCAGCACAATGGACGGTATTAAAAGCAGATTGGATGCGGTGGAGGAGATGATAAATGAAATAGAAACTAGAGAATAGGAATACAAAAAAGCTAAGGCACAAAGAGAAAAAAGGGTCTCTAAGAATGAAAGAATATTGAGAGAACCATGTGACCAATCCAAACGGAACAATATTCACATTATAGGGGTACCAGAAGAAGAAGAGAGAGAAAAAGTGATAGAAAGTGTCTTTGAGGAGGTAATTGCTGAAAACTTCCCCAATCTGGGGAAGGAGATAGTCTCTCAGGCCATGGAGGTGCACAGATCTCCCAACACAAGGGACCCAAGGAAGACAACACCAAGACGTATAGTAATTAAAATGGCAAAGAACAAGGATAAGGACAGACTATTAAAAGCAGCCAGAGAGACAAATAAGATCATATACAAAAGAAAGCCCATCAGGCTATCATCAGACTTCTCAACAGAAACCTTAAAGGCCAGAAGGGAGTAGCATGCTGTAGTTAATGCAATGAAGAAGAAGGGCCTTGAACCCAGAATACTTTATCTGGCAAGATTATCATTTAAATGTGAAGGAGGGATTAAACAATCTCCAGATTAGCAAAAGCTGAGAGAATTTACCTCCCACAAACCATCTCTACAGTGTATTTTGGAGGGACTGCTATAGATGGAAGTGTTCCTAAGGTTTAATAGCTGTCACCAGAGGTAATAAAACCACAGTAAAGAAAGCAGAATAGCTAATTACTAAGCAAATGCAAAAATTAAAATAAATATCTCCAAAGTCAAGCAAGGGATAGACAAAGAGTACAAAATATGATACCTAACATATAAAGAATGGAGGAGGAAGAAAAAGAACCCTTTAGATTGTGTTTGTAATAGGATATTAAATAAGTTAAGTTACACTCTGAGATAGTAAAGAAGTTAACCTTGAACCTTTGGTAACCATGAATCTTAAGCCTGCAATGCCAATAAGTACATACCTATTGATAACCACCCTAAATGTAAATGGACTGAATGCCCAAACAGAATACATAGAGTCACTGAATGGATAAAAAGAAAAGACTCATCTATATGCTGCCTACAAGAGACTCACTTTAAACCCAAAGACATACACAGACTAAAAGTGAAGGGATGGAAAAAGACATTTCATGCAACTAATAGGGAGAAAAAAGCAGGAGTTGCAGTACTTGTATCATACAAAACAAAAACAGACTTCAAAACCAAGAAAGTCACAAGAGACAAAGAAGGACATTACATAATGATAAAAGGGTCAATCCAACAAGAAGATATAACCATTATAAGTATCTATGCACACAACACAGGAGCTCCTACATATGTGAAACAAATACTAACAGAATCAAAGGGGGAAATAGAATGCAATGAATTCATTCTAGGAGACTTCAACACTCCACTCACTCTGAAGGACAGATCAACCAGACAGAAAATAAGTAAGGAGACAGAGAAACTGAACAACACAATACAGCAGATGGACCTAACAGACATCTAAGAACTCTACACCCAAAAACAGCAGAATACACATTCTTCCCAAGTGCACATGGAACATTTTCAAGAAGAGATCATATTCTAGGCCACAAAAAGAGCCTCGGTAAATTAAAAAAGATTTAAGTTGTATCAACCAGTTCCTCAGATCACAAAGGTATGAAAGTAGAAATAACTTAGGCAAAGAAAATGAAAAATCCCACAAACACATGGATACTTCACAACATGCTCCTAAATAATCAATGAATCAATTCCCAAATAAAAACAGAGATCAAGCAATATAAGGAGACAAATGACAACAATAATTCAACATTGCAAAATCTGTGGGACACAGCGAAGGCCATGCTAATGTATACTGCAATACAGGCCTACCTCAGGAAAGAAGAATAATCCCATATGAGCAGTCTAAACACCCAATTAACGAAACTAGAAAATGAAGAACAAATGAGGCCCAAAGTCAGTACAAGGAGGGACATAATAAAGATTAGAGCATAAATAAATAAAATCGAGAAGAATAAAACAATAAAAAGAATCAATGAAAGCAAGAGCTGGTTCTTTGAGAAAATAAACAAAATTGATAAACTCCTAGCCAGACTATTCAAGAAAAAAAAAAAGTCTACTCACATAAACAAAATCAGAAATGAGAAAGGGAAAATCACTATGGATACCATATAAATACAAAGATTAGAGAATACTATGAAAATTTATATGCTAACAAACTGGATAACCTAGAAGAAATGGACAACTTTCTAGAAAAATACAACCTTCCCAGGCTGACCTAGAAAGAAACAGAAAATCTGAACAGACCAATTACCAGCAATGAAATTGAACTGGTAATCAAAAACCGACCTAAGAATAAGATCCCTGGACCAGATGGCTTCACCACTGAATTTTATCAAACATTTAGTGAAGATCTACTACCCATCCTCCATAATGCTTTACAAGGAGTAGAAGAAGAGGGAATACTTCCAAACTCATTCTATGAGGCCAGCATCACTCTAATACCAAAATCAGGCAAAGACACCACAAAAAAGAAAATTACAGACCAATATCCCTGATGAACATAGATGCAAAAATATTCAACAAAATATTAGCAAACCAAATTCAAAAATACATTTAAAAAAATCATACATCATGATGAAGTAGTATTTATTCCAGGCATGCAAGGATGGTACAACATTCAAATATCCATCAACATCATCCACTACATCAGCAAAAAGAAGGACAAAAACCACATGATCATCTCCATAGATGCTGAAAAACCATTTGACAAAATTCAACATCCATTCATGATGAAAACTGTAAACAAAATGGGTATAGAGGGAAAGTACCACAACATAATAAAGGCTTTTTATGACAAACCCACAGTCAATATTATACTTAACAGTGAGAAGCTGAAAGCTTTTCCTTTAAGATCAGGAACAAGGCAAGGATGCCCAGTCTCCCCACTTCTATTCAACATAGTACTGGAGGTCCTAGCCACGCCAATCAGACAACACAAAGAAATGAAAGGCATCCAGAATGGCAAGGAAGAAGTTCAACTGCCCCTGTTTGCAGATGACATGATATTGTACATAAAAAACCCTAAAGAATCCACTCCAAAACCACTAGGTCTAATATCTGAATTCAGCAAAGTTGCAGGATACAAAATTAAAACACAGAAATCTGTGGAATTCCTATACACTAACAATGCTCTAGAAGAGAGAGAAATCAGGAAAACAATTCCATTCACAGTTGCATCAAAAAGAATAAAATACCTAGGAATAAACCTAACCAAGAAAGTGAAGGGCCTATACTCTGAAAACTACAAGACACTCATGAGAGAAATTAAAGAAGATACCAATAAATGGAAACACATCCCATGCTCATGGATAGGAAGAATTAATATTGTCAAATGGCCATCCTGCCAAAGCAGTCTACAGATTCAATGCAATTCCTATCAAAATACCAACAGCATTCTTCAACAAACTAGAGAAAATCATTCTAAAATTCATATGGAAACACAAAAGACCCTGAAAAGCCAAAGCAATCCTGAGAAGGAAGAATAAAGCTGGAGGGATTATGATCCCCAACTTCAAGCTCTACAAGGCCACAGTAATCAAGACAATTTGGTACTGGCACAAGAACAGACCCATAGACCAATGGAAAGACTAGAGAGCCTTGATATAAACCCAACCATATTTGGTCAATTAATATAGGATAAAGGAGCCATGGACATAAAATGGGAAATGACAGCCTCTTCAATAACGGATGTTGGCAAAACAGGACAGCTACATGCAAGAGAATGAAACTGGATTATTGTTTAACCCCATACACAAAAGTAAACTTGAGATGGATCAAGGACTTGAATGTATATCATAAGACCATAAAACTCTTAAAAGACAACATAGGCAAAAATCTCCTGAATATAAGCATGAGCAACTTCTTCCTGAATGCATCTCCTCGAGCAAGGGAAACAAAAGCAAAAATGAACTCATGGGACTACATCAAACTAAAAAGTTGCTGTAAAGCAAAGGAGACCATCAACAGAACAAAAAGGCACCCTACAGTATGGGAGAATATATTTGTAAGTGACATATCTGACAAGTGGTTAACATCCAAAATATATAAAGAATTAACACACCTCAACATCCAAAAGCACATAACCCGATTAAAAAATGGGCAGAGGATATGACGAGACAGTTCTCCAAAGAACTTCAGATGGCCAACAGACACATGAAAAGATGTTCTACATCTAATCATCAGGAAAATGCAAGTAAAAACCACAGTGAGATATCACCTCACATCAGGATGTGAGGTGGCCATCAGGATGGCCAGCATCCAAAAGACTAAGAACAAAAAATGCTGGCAAGGATGTGGAGAAAGGAGAACCCTCCTACACTGCTGGTGGGAATGTAAGCTAGTTCAACAATTGTGGAAAGCAATATGGAGGTTCCTCAAAAAACTAAAAATAGAAATACCATTGACCTGGGAATCCCACTTCTTGGAATTTACCCAAAGAATACATCTTCTCAGATTTAAAAAGACATATGCATCCCTATGTTTATTGCAGCACTATTTATAATAGCCAAGATTTGGGAGCAACCTAAGTGTCCATCAGTAGATGAATGGATAAAGAAGAAGTGGTACATATACACAATGGAATACTATTCAGCCATAAGAAAGAAACAAATCCTACCATTTGCAACAACATGGATGGAGCTAGAGGGTATTATGCTCAGTTAAATAAGCCAGGTGGAAAAAGACAAGTGTCAAATGATTTCCCTCATTTGTGGAGTATAACAATGAAGAAAAACTGAAGGAACAAAATAGCAGCAAACTCAGAGACTCCTAGAAGGAACTAGTGGTTCCCAAGGGGAGAGGTGTGGGAGGGCGGGTAGGCAGGGTGGGAAAAGGGGACTGAGGGGTATTTTGTTTAGTGCACATGGTGTGGAGGATCACGTGGAAAACAGTGTACCACCGCGAAGGCAAATAGTGAATCTGTGGCATCTTACTACACCCAAGGACAGAGACTGCATTGCGGTATGGGAGGGGACTTGACAATATGAGTAAATGTAGTAACCACATTGTTTTTTCATGTGAAACCTTCATAAGAGTTTATATCAATAATGCCTTAATGAAAAGAAAAACAAGGGGAATAATATGTTTTTGTTTTATTCAAAACTAAGTTAAACTCTCTAAAAATCACCTAGTCAAATCATAGCTCAGCACCCCCATAAAGTTTTGACTGACTGTCTTTGACCTGCATTTTTTTCTGCTTTTTGAAAGATACAACTTCTGTTCCCATGTCAATAGTTTCCTTATTCAACAGCCTCTTGAAGACAATGGATATGTGACTAGCACTGAATGAGAACAGGGCATCATGTAAAATGGAGCTTTACTTGCCATAAGAAGTATGAAACCACGTGCTAGACTTAGAATAGGATCATTCACTCCACAATATTTATGGAGCACCGGTCTTGGTCCAGGCACTCTTCTAGCATAGGCAATGCATCTGTGAACAAAAGAGGTGAAAATCCCTACCCTAAAGGAGCCTGGATTTTAGTGGCGGAAGAGCAGAAATAAAGCAAGATAATTGATTTTTTTTACATTAGTATGTGTTAAATAATAATAAATGCTAGAGACAATAACATAGAGCAAAGGAAGAGGACAAGTGTATGTCTATGTTTATATGTTCAGAGGATGCCAAAGTTGTAGTTATGCCAGCAAGTGTATATCTCACCAAAAGAGTGGCTTTCAAGTGAAGCCTGATCTAATGAAGGATTAGACCTGTGGATATCTGGGGGAAGAGTTTATGAGGCATAAAGAAGACTAAGTGTGAAGTGAGACAGGCCTGCCCACCAGCATTTTTGAGGGAGAGGCAGGAGGCCAGTATGGTTAAAGCACGGGAAGTGAGGGAGTATGGTAGGACACGTGGTTGATCACATAAGGCTTCATAGGTCACAGTATGAATATTTGCTTTTACACAACATGAGATAAGAAACCACTGGGGACTTCTGAGTGGAGAAAAGGCATGATCTGGCTTATGTTTTCACAGGATCACTCTGTATGCTTGTTGAGAGCAGAGTAAAGGCGAATGAGATGGAAGAAAGAATAGTAGTTAATAGATACAGAAATCCAGTAATGACTCATGGGCAGAATAATGATACTAGGACCAAGGGAGATGGAAGTGGAGGTGGTGAGTGGTGGTTGAATTATTCCAGACATATTTTAAAGGCATTTCTGACAGATCCAATGTGAAGCATGACTGCTAGAGAGAGTCAAAGATTATACCAAGTTTTTTGGCAGGAGCGAGTATGAGAGTGAAATTGCCATTAACTGAGACTACACTAGGACCTAAAACTTAATTTACCTGACACTGGATTGTCAGTCACCTGTCCAGGCCCCAGGTCCCTCAAACAGAATCTAAAATACATGTCAGCATGTTTTAATTTATTAAAAAATTACAAAATAGACTCATGTAAAATAACAGATAGTACATATTCAACAGGGAGAAATAGAGAAGATTATGGCAACAGGGAGGTTTTTAATTTGACTAGTGATTTACCTCTAGATGTAATTCTGAAAATTTCCACTTAGATTAAAACATTTGGTTAAAATTAGCTATTTTATTTCCAATATTTCCCCACTGATTGGATATTTTTCTACTGTCCATTTCCTAGCATTCCCATAACTCCACCTAGCAACTATGAACAAAATATACTTCACTAAATCTTTGCATATGATCTAGACCATGGTGTGCAAAAATAAATATCCCACTGTGTAACTCTTGGCCCAGACTAAAGGTTAACTCTGATGAGATCTCATAACCTAATACAACCACTTTTCTTTCTTTCTCTTTCTTTTTTTTTTTCTGTTTCTCTCTCTTTTTTAAAGTGAAGTATACATACAATATTATATTAGTTTTCAGATGTACAACATAGACATTTGTTATTATATACACTGGGAAATGATCATCACAATAAGTGTAAAACACTTTTCCAATTGGATGACTTATGCCAAGCCATTTAAATGGTATGTATAAATTAAAATAAAATCGTTTGCAAAGTGGTCTAGACTAATTTGGTGGCTGCAAAGTATTCAGAAGAGCTGGTTGGAAGGTATCTCTGGAGGGAAAATTATGCTTCTCTCCTAACTGCCTGAGCTAGCTCCCCAACATATTGTGATGGTATTCTATTTCCTGTCTCAGGTGAAGATTTATCACAATGAATCCAGTGAGATAATCCCTGGACTAGTAATGGTCATTATGAAGTAATTTCATTGGTATGTGTTATAGAATGGTAACCATGTATTTCTTTTTGCTGCCAACAAATACATGAGTCTTAATTGACTAAAATACCATAACACAATTCTCCTTTCTCCCCTTAGTACAGCTTGTTCTGATTAGGGGGAAATTCATTTAATAAGTTCTGTGATAGTATGCTTCGCAGCAATATGATGCTGACAACACTGAGATGTAGGCCTCTTCTCCATTGGAGGAGACATGCTGTCTTCTTTTCACTGCTTCTTCCTACCTAACACACTGCTAGTTATTAAAGACACACTTGGGATCACAGTTGACCTCTCTCCACCTCCTCCAGCAGATGTAGCCACACTACGACAAAAACAAATATCAAACACAGAGGTATAATTCTATTTTGCATACAAAACAGCTGGGTATTAACTACTTCAAAAGATTCTGGGTATTAACTACTTCAAAAGAAACTTCTCTCTGAAATAAATTGCCTACATGTGTTATGATTGGTGAAGTGGTAGCGCTGCTCTAAATGAGATTAATTTCTAATTGCATCCTTCCTTCATAACTTTCTCCACCAACTGCTTGGGGCCTGAAGCTTTCTGTTTGTTAGTTTTAGTATCTCTTCATTTATTTTATTTCTTAAGTTTCACTTCTAAGACCAAAATACCTTTGTGTCTTTTAGAGTTAAAATTGACCCACTTTTTCTACCTTTGCAAGCATGTTTCATAAAAACACAGTGTTGATATATCTCCACGGGGGAGTTTAATCTGTCTTCTCCAAATGAAAGTGAAAATGGGAGATGGGAGATGTTGTGCCCTCTGAGTCTTCTTAATTTCCTTCTGTTTCACTTGTCTTCACAGTGTGAATCAAAAAGCTTTTCTGAAATAAAAGTTCCTATCTATGTCCCTGAGTGTACAGACCCCAAAGGAAATATTCAGTAAATATGCATTGGGCTTCCACTTGATGTGAGACATTATGCTAGATACTAAGGTGAATACAGAAAGGTATTGAAATGCCTCCTGTCCTGAAACAACTTCAACCTGCTGAGAAGTCTTAAGAAAAATAAGTCAACAATGACCCTGAAAGGGCAGTCTGGGTGTAGTTGAAGTGAGAGTAAGTCTAGAGAGATCATAGCTTATTTAGAAAGCATTATAATATTTTATCCACTTTCAGATTTGATTTGCACAATAGCCCTTTGCTCTCATTAGAGCATATGTTCCTCTCTGAAACATGAGTCACAGCAGAGTAAGTTATCTGCAGAGTGACTATACTAGAAACTAGGTCTCCTAAATCTTAGTCTGTATGTTTTTTAGGGTAGGTGGATGAAGGATTCTCCCAGGACTCAAACCATTCATTTCATCTTCCCTCTATAAGCTTTTAGTTACTACTAGCACTCGAAACAACTCTGTATTAGTACCTCAATTCTGGTTCCCTGGAAAACAGACCCTGAGGCAGATATTCACGTGCAAATGCTCGATGGGGTGTGCCCTGGGGAACAGTACTTGTAAGGGAGTGAGAGAAACAAGAGTTGGCAGATGGAGAAGTGGAATTTAACTGCAGTTGCTGTGGGGAGTTTTGATGCTCCTTCTTTAAAGCTGTTCCCTGTCAAGGCAGTGGGGTTGGGTCTCTATGCTAAGTCCTCTGCCAGTCTGAATGTGAAGTGTTTCGTAGTGAGAGTGAGCCTTGGGCCAGGAAACTCCCTTCAGCTAGTGCAAGTCTCAGACAGATATTCAACTGTTGCTTGAAAAGTGAGTGGACTTTCCAGACATGGAAGTCTAGGTGGTGCATCACGATTTTGTTACAACTAGTCAAGAGAGAGCATGTTATGGCATAAAAGCATTAAACTCAAAATACCATGATTTAACATGACATAGGTTTATTTCTTGCTCAGAGGAGTTGTACAGTGAACATCAGACAGTTCTCCTGGGCAGCTGTTCTCGGGGCAGCGACTTAGTGATCCACACTGCGCCTTCTCGTGTGCGCAGCATTTCCATGGACGGCCTCCACAGTTATACAAGAGCTTTACACTGCCGCAGTCTGAAAATGACACAACGCTTCTACTCAGTTTCTGGGCCAATATTAGACACAAGGCTCTGCAAGAGGGCTGGGCAGTCTGTGCTTCCTGTGCTCAGCAAGGGAAGAAACAGAAAAGGAGCAAAGCTAGAACTATCTCCACATATATCTTTGGGTAAGTTAAACTAAAATATTAAAACAACCAATCAATCAGTAAGTACTTATTGATCACATTTTTTTGTAACAGTGCTACATGTAGAGTTTTAATAAGTAATATAGCAGAACAACAAAGCATTACAAATCTAAATGGGAGAAAAGATGATCACATCAGAAAAATAAAAGAAAATTATTCAAGTCAATACATACAATTCAACAGTGACTACTGACACTAAGTGCTGTAAGAATGTAAGGAAGAGAGGAAGGAAAAGATGGTGGCGTTTGAGTAGGGTGGCAGAAATCTCCTCTCAAAACCATATATATTTTGAAAATACAGCAAATACAACTATTCCTAAAAGAGTGACCAGAAGATACAGTACACCAGCCAGACTACATCTGCGAGAACCCAACGTCACAAGGAAAATGGTAAGATACAAAGCTGTGACCCAGCAGGACCTGAGCACTCCCCCCACTGAGCTCACCAGCAGGAGGAAAAGAATCAGAGCCAGAAGGGAGTGGAAGCACAGGACTGCTAAATAACCAGCACTAGTAATCTTCCCCTGGGAACACAGACACACATTGTGTGGTGCTCTGGATATTAGAGGAGCAGAAAAGCAAAGGAGCAAAAAAAAAAAAGACTAAGACTGCAAACAGGTTCCCACAGCTGGCTGCCCTGGGACAAAAGAAAAGCAGTTGCTTTAAAACTCTTAAAGGGACAAGGGTTTAACAGTGGACAAAATCACCCTGGCACACTCAGCCCAGCAGGCTGGGAACTTTAACGAACTTCAGGTGCCCTAACCTCTTGGTTGGCAATGCAGCTCCAAGGACCCCCACGACAATAAGCAGCCTGCCATTCCTTCACCTTTGCTGGCACTGCAAGCAAACTGGCTGACCCACCACTACTGCAGAGCAGCAGGAGCAGCCCCACATACAGCAACCACACAGCTTAACACAGAGGCTTCTCCCTGTGCGCGGCTAACTGGCCCAGACCCAGAGGTTGCTCACAGCATGCGGTTGACTGGCACAGACAGTGGAGACAGGTGCAGAGTCCGGAAGGCACAAATGGGCTCTTTACTTGCAGCAGAACACGTGCCACTTGCCTTTAACCTCTGCCAGTGCCCTAGGCCATCCTAAGGGTCGCCACACTCACAGAAGCTCAGGGGATTAACCTAGAGGCTGCTCCCAGTGTGCAGCTGACTGGCACAGACAGAGGAGATGGGCGTGGAGACTGGGAGGCACAAAGAGACCTTGTCCTTGTAGCAGACACATGTGCTGCTGGTCTGAGACCCTGCCAGAACCCCAGGCGATCCTGAGGGCTGCCCTGCCTACAGCAGCCTAGAGGATTAACCCAGAGGCTGCTCCATGTGTGCAGTTAACTGGTACAGACAGTGAAGATAGTCAAGGCATCCAGCAAGCATGAAGGGACTTTGTTCTTCCAGCTGACACCCGTGCCACTCACCGGTGCCCACTCCTATTGCCAGGAAAAGGCAGAATAACCTTATTTAGTCCAAAATCCCTCAAACACCAGAGAGAGGGCTTGGTGAGACTGAAACCAGCAATCTTACTGAAAAAGAATTCAAAATAAAAGCCACAAGCTTGCTGATGGAGATACAGAGAAATATTCAAGAGCTAAGGAATGAATTCAGGAGGAAGATAACAAATGAAACAAACAATGGAAGGATTTAAGAGCAGACTGGATGAGGCGGAAGAGACTGTTAATGGAACAGAAATCAGAGAACAGGAATACTGAGGTAGAGAGAGATAAAAGGAACTCTAGGAATAAAAGAATACTGAGAGAACTGTGTGACCAATCCAAACAGAACAATATTCACATTACTGGGGTACCAGAAGAAGAAAAGAAAGAAAAATGGATAGAAAGTGTCTTTGAAGAAATAATTGCTGAAAACTTCCCCAATCTGGGGAAGGAAATAGTCTCTCAGACTATGGAAGTCCACAGATCTCCCAACACAAGGTACCCAAGGAGGACAACACCAAGACATATAATAATTAAAATGGCAAAGAACAAAGGACAGAGGATTAAAAGCAGCCACAGAGAGAAAAAAGATCACCTACAAAGGAAAACCCATCAGGCTATCATCAGACTTCTCAGCAGAAACCTTACAGGCCAGAAGGGAATATATATTCAATGCAATGAAACAGAAGGGCCTTGAACCAAGAATACTCTATCCAGCAAGATTATCATTTAAATTTGAAGGAGGAATTAAACAATTCCCAGATAAGCAAAAGTTTAGGGAATTTACCTCCCACAAACCATCTCTACAATTTATTTTAAAGGGACTGCTCTAGAAGGAAGTATGCCTATGGCCAAACAGCTGTCACCAGAGAAAATAAAACTACAGCAAAGAAATTAGACCACCCAAATATTAGCTAAATGCAAAATAAGTCAGCTATTAACAAAATCAGTCAAGGAAAACACAAAGAGTACAGAATAAAACACCTAACATATAAAGAGTGGAGGAGGAAGAAAAAGAAGGGAGAGAAATAAAGAATCATCAAACTGCATTTATAATAGCATCATAAGTGAGTTAAGTTAGATGGTTAGATAGCAAAGAAGCTGCCTTTGAAACTTTGATAACTATGAATCCAAAGCTTGCAATGGCAATAAGTACGTATCTATCGACAATCACCCTAAATGTAAAGAAAATGAATGCACCAAACAAAAGACACAGAGTAATAGCATGGGAAAAAAAGCAAGACCCATCTATATGCTGCTTACAAGAGACTTTCCTCAAACCCAAAGACGTACACAGACTAAAAGTAAAGGGATGGAAAAAGATATTTCATGAAAACAATACGGAGAAAAAAGCAGGGGTTGCAGTACTTGTATCAGACAAAATAGACTTCAAAACAAAGAAATTAACAAGAGAGAAATAAGGGCATTACATAATAATAAATGGGTCAGTCCAACAAGAGGATATAACCACTATAAACATATATGTACCCAACACAGGAGCACCTACCTATGTGAAACAAATGCTAACAGAATTAAAGGGGGAAATAGAATGCAATGAATTAATTTTAGGGGACTTCAACACACCACTCACTCCAAAGGACAGATCAACCAGACAGAGAATAAGTAAAGACACAGAGGCACTGAACAACACATTAAACAGATGGACCTAACAGACATCCATAGAATATTCCACCCAAAACAGCAGGATACACATTCTTCTCAAGTGCACATGGAACATTTTAAAGAATAGAACACATACTAAGCAACAAAAAGAGCCTCAGTAAATTCAAAAAGATTCAAATTTTACCAACCAACTTCTCAGATCACAAAGGCATAAAACTAGAAATAAATTGTATAAAGAAAACAAAATGGCTCACAAACACATGGAGGCTAAACAACATGCTCCTCAATAATTAATGCATCAATGACAAAATTCAGAGATCAAGCAATATATGGAGACAAATGAAAACAAAGCACAAAGCCCCAACTTCTGTGGGATGCAGTGAAGGCAGCTCTAAGCAGAAAGGATATTGCAATCCAGGACTATTTAAAGAAGGAAGAACAATCCCAAGTCTAAATTCACAATTATTGAAACTGGAAAAAGAAGAACAAATGAGGCCCAATGTCAACAGAAGGAGAGACATACTAAAGATCAGAGAAGAAATAAATAAAATTGAGAAGAAATAGAAAAAATTAATTAAATGAAGAGCTGGTTCATTGAGAAAATAAACAAAATAGATAAACTCCTAGCCAGACTTATTAAGAAAAAAAGAGATTCTACACACATAAACAGAATCAGAAATGAAAAAGGAAAAATCACTACAGAAACTACAGAAATACGAAGAATTGTTAGAGAATACTATGAAAAACTATATGTTAACAAACTGGATAACCTACAAGAAATGGACAACTTTCTAGAAAAATACAACCTTCCAAGGCTGACCCAGGAAGAAACAGAACATCCAAATGACCAATTACCAGCAATGAAACTGAATTGGTAATCAAAAAAATACCCAAGAACAAAACTCCTGTACCAGATGGATTCACTGCTGATTTTATCAGACATTTAGAGAAGACATAATACCCATTCTCTTTAAAGTTTAACAAAAAATAGAAGAGGAGGGAATACTTCCAAACACATTCTATGAAGCCAGTATCACTCTAATACCAAAACCTGGAAAAGACCTCACCAAAAAAGAAAATTACAGACCAATATCCCTGATGAACATAGATGCAAAAATACTCAACAGAATATTAGCAAACCGAATTCAAAACTACATCAAGAAGATCATACACCATGATCAAGTGGGATTCATCCCAGGGATGCAAGGATGGTACAACATTCGAAAATCCATCAACATCATCTACCACATCAACAAAAAGAAGAACAAAAACCACATGATCATCTCCATAGATGCTGAAAAAGCATTTGACAAAATTCAACATCCATTCATGATAAAAACTCTCAACAAAATGGGTGTAAAGGGCAAGTACCTCAACATAATAAAGGCCATATATGACAAACCCACAGCCAACATCATACTTAACAGTAAGAAACTTAAAGCTTTTCCTTGAAGATCAGGAACAAGACAAGGATGCCCACTCTCCCTGCTTTGATTCAACATAGTACTGGAGGTCCTAGCCATGGCAATCAGACAACACAAAGAAATAAAAGGCATCCAAATTGATAAGGAAGAAGTTACACTGTCCCTATTTGTAGATGACATGATATTATACATGAAAATCCCTAAAGAATCCACTCCAAAACTATTAGATCTAATATCTGAATTCAGCAAAGTTGTGGTATACAAAATTAATACTAAGAAACCTGTTGCATTCCTATACTGTAATGATGAACTAGCAGAACGAGAAATCAGTAAAACAGTTCCATTCACAACTGCATCAAAAAGAATAAAATACCATGGAATAAACCTAACCAAGGAAATGAAAGACCTATACCCTGAAAGTTACAAGACACTCATGAGAGAAATTAAAGAAGATACGAATAAATGGAAACACATCCCGTGCTCACAGATAGGAAGAATTAATATTGTCAAAATGGCCATCCTGCCTAAAGCAATCTAAAGATTCAGTGCGATCCCTATCAAAATACTGACAGCATTCTTCAATGAACTGGAACAAATAATTCTAAAATTTGTATGGAACCACAAAAGGCCCTAAATAGCCAAAGCAATCCTGAGAAGGAAGAATAAAGCAGAGGGGATCTCGCTTCCCAACTTCATGCTCTACTACAAAGCCACAGTAATCAAGACAATTTGGTACTGGCACAAGAACAGACCCACAGACCAGTGGAACAGAACCTAAGCATATATGGTCAATTAATATACGATAAAGGAGCCATGGACCTACAATGGGGAAATGACAGTGTCTTTAACAGCTGGTGTTGGCAAAACTAGACAATGACATGTAAGAGAATGAAACTGGATTACTGTCTAACTCCATGCACAGAAGTAAACTCGAAATGGATCAAAGACCTGAATGTAAGTCATGAAACCATAAAACTCTTAGAAGAAAACATAGACAAAACTCTCTTGAATATAAACATGAACAACTTCTTCATGAACATATGTCCCAGGCAAGGGAAACAAAAGCAAAAATGAACAAGTGGGACTATATCAAACTAAAAAGCTTCTGTACAGCAAAGGACACCTTCAATAGAACAAAAAGGCATCCTACATTATGGGAGAATATATTCATATATGACATATCTGATAAGGAGTTGACATCCAAAATATATAAAGTACTCACACACCTCAAAAAACAAAAAGCAAATAAGCCAATTAAAAAATGGGCACAGTATCTGAACAGACACTTCTCCAAAGAAGAAATTCAGATGGCCAACAGGCACATGAGAAGATGCTCCACATCATCAGAGAAATGCAGATTAAAACCACAATGAGATATCACCTCACACCAGTGAGGATGGCCAACATCCAAAACACAAACAACAACAAATGTTGGCGAGGATGTGGAGAAAGGTCGACCCTCCTACACTGATGGTAGGAATGTAAATTAGTTCACCCATTGTGGAAACAGTATGGAGGTTCCTCCAAAAACTCAAAATAGAAATACCATTTGACCCAGGAATTCTGCTCCTAGGAATTTACCGTGAGAATGCAGCAGCCCATTTTGAAAAAGACATGTACCCTTATGTTTATTGCAGCACTGTTTACCATAGCCAAGACATAGAAGCATCCTAAGTGTCCATCAGTAGATGAATGGATAAAGAAGATGTGGTACATATACACAATGGAATATTATTCAGCCATAAGAAGAAAACAAATCCTACCATTTGCAACAACATGGATGGTGCTAGAGGATATTATGCTCAGTGAAATAAGCCAGGTGGAAGGAGACAAGTACCAAATGATTTCACTCATCTGTGGAGATAAGAACAAAGAAAAAACTGAAGGAACAAAACAGACTCAGAGAACCCAAGAATGGAAGAACAGTTATCAAAGGGAAAGGGACTTGGGAGAGTGAGTGCAAAGGGAGGGAAAATGGGAATGAGGGGCATTATGATCAGCACACATAATGTAGGGGGGGCACGGAGAAGGCAGTGTAGCACAGAGAAGACAAGTAGTGATTCTATAGCATCTTACTATGCTGATGGACAGTGACTGTAATGGAGTATGTGGTGGGGACTTGATAATGGGTGGAGTCTAGTAACCAGAACGTTACTCATGTAAATACCAAAATTAAAGAATTTGTAAAAAAAAAAAAAAAACAGAAACAGCAACAACAAAAAGAATGTAAGGAAAAAATGTCTGTGGAGCCAGAAGTTAAGAAGACTTCCTGAAAGAAAAAAACAAAAATGGAGCTGCACCCTGAAAATGAAAAACCTGTGAAAAGAAGAGCAGTTTATCTCTGCAATTAGAGTAAGCTCTATATCATGACCAATGTAAGAACTTTTTAGATGGTCCTTTCTGAAGCTCACATTCTCAAGGTTATGCTGCCAAAATTAGTGCAAAATAATTCCTTAACATGAGGGATGGTTGGTAAATGATGAAACAACCTCTCTCAAACCGAGAATTTGTTGAAGAGCAACATTCAGCTAGGTTCAGATGTGCCCACAGCAAAAAACACTGTGCTAATTCACCCTGCCCGCTGAACTACATTTCTTCTCCTCAAAACCACAGCTTAACTGCTACACATCACTTCCGTGATGCCCGCAGTGCTCATGCCCTAAACCATCTGATTTCACCACTTGAGTAATTCCTGACATTGCTTTAAATCCTCTTTCCACTCCCTAAATAATCATCAAAAGAATGAAGCAATCTGACCCTTTTGATGGCTTTTAAAAGAATCAATTTGCAATAAGTAGTAAAATTTCATCCGCTCATTTTTGGGGAAAGAAAAATAGATGCCTGCTATGTTTCAGTTTTGTCACAAGTTCCCTAACTTAATCCTCACAATCCCTGAGGGTGAATGATTTTATCCCATTTTATATATGATGACATTGAGGTTTAGTAAGCTTAAATCACTTTCCCCAAGGTTAGAGTTGGTTAAATTGCTTGCCCAAAGTGTAATTCAAACCTGTATTTGTCTGATTCTAAGATCCATTCTCTTTTCACCATAAAATTCCAAGCAAAGTCAACGACTCTCTCAAAATTGGCCTACACAGGATCACGCCTTTATTCCAGAAGTTTTATAAGGTGAGCCTCATTTTGAATTTTAAAGTAATTCAATTGCTGAAGTTCCTAAAAGAGAATGTCCTCATGCGTCTGCACCATATGGCAATCCTAGGCCACAGACTCAGAAACTGCATTTTGGAAGCTCAAACATAATTCACTCTGTGGTTGTCAACATTTGCTGCACGTTGATAATCTGTAAGAAATTAAGCTGAGACCACCCAGTTTGTAGGACTGATGTTCAGCTGTTTCTGACTGGAGCCACACTCACACTAATGACCATACGGCAAACCATGCTGTGGCCCATTCTCACCCGGCTGGACAAAGCTGCTCCTTTTGAACACTTTCAAAACCACATGCCTTCAAAGCATCTGCCCACATTACTACGCAACAGCAGTTTTCAATGGGCCGTGCTTGAGGTGAATGGAACTCAGGACACGTCTATCACATACAGCAAGGCACTATAAGAGGTTAATGAGAACAGATGTTCCTAGAAGTCCTGAGGAAAGAACAATAGAATGTTGGTCTTGTTATTGACTTCTCCCCATCTCATGTTTGCTGGCACAAACTGTGTAGTTTAATCTAGTACATAAACAAAGCTATTCCAAATAATTCATAAAGTGTTACATCCAAGTTACTAGGTGACTATATAAACAGTCTGGGACTCTTGCTGGAAATTCCAATAATCTGTCAGTTCAATAAATAAATAAAAACAAACATGAGGAATCAAGAACAAATAAAATAATTTAACAGGAGGAGTGACCCAGGTGACAATGAAAAATGTAAAATTATAGAGACTCCATATTTGTTATGGGTGGGAGGAGGCATGAAAAGCAAAACTGCAAAGGAATTTTAATTTTGAGCTAAAGTGAAAAATGATCCATTGAAATCCAAAGCACTGATTTTGCTTTTCATAGAGCTGCTGTGGTAAGTGCCACTGTATGTGATCTTGTCCTTGGGAGGATGCCTATCCTGAAATTCCAGTGAGAGTTATTCACTCCTGAAGCCCCAACCCATTCAAAGCAATGCAGTCCCCAAAAGGGCTGGGTCAGGGAAGCCATCAGCACTTGCCTTGCCTTCCCTGCATAGCTCGGAACCCAAAGGGGAGACTGAGTGAGTGAGGGGGAAATGCAGTCACCCCTCTCAGCAAACTGATCAAAATCCCCTATGTGGTAATCACTGGGCAGCTGCTGGGGAAAAGAGCATTTAATCTAAATGTAAAACAGAACTTACTGCTAACGGTGCTGGCTTCAGTCCACTGAGGGGAAACATGTCATCTTCTTACCTTTCCCTTCCCTGGAAATGAATCAGTGTGTTCAGCTTTGAAACTCATCAGCACACCCCTGTTTTCACTTTCCCCACAAATAGATAAGAAGTCTGTAATTTCGACTGAGAATGAACACCCTGCAGACATGATGATTTGTGTCAGATAAGGCAGTTGGTTCCAACAGTGTGATGTGAGATCAAAAGCAACATGAATAATCAATCTGCAAAATAAAATGTCTTCAGGTCTAATACTCTTCGTCAGCTGCATACAGAAAGTAGCTCATGCACAAAAAAACCCTAACCACGGGAAAACCAGCTCAAATTATGTTATTCATTTTTTAATGGTATCATCGTGATAGATGCATCAAAATGAAGTGGGCCCATGAGGAGGCTAATTTTCAGTGTGAAAAAGTTTTGGAGTATTAGTAGGTGTGAGAAAGGGAAACTAAACCCGCAATTCAGAGAGCAGCTTTGCTGCTCAACTCCACAATTCTAGAAAAATCATCTACTTTTACTTAACGTAACTTATTATCTAAAATATTGCTTTACCCTGATATCATGAGAATTAACAGACTAAAACTTTTTATATTCCCTCTCTTCTCCTTGATAGATGAAGTTTTCTTTGCAGGAACTGTTCTCCCCCAGCCCTGAAGCTTCCTTCCAGGGAGCCCCATTGGTGTGACAACCCTGGATCCGCTCCATCCATTTAAGACATGGTGGAGATGGATACCGGAGAAGAGTGAGTTGGGCACACTAGGCTCCGCTTCTCTCTCCTGAGGCTGAGTAGCCTGCAGAGGGCTTACGCTTGCTTCCAATGCTCCTGCTCTTACTTCCATCTGGCCCAGCCCCTCTGAGTGGAGAGGACTCCACGTGAAGGAGTCTCCACGTGAAAACAATTCCTTTCTGCCTAACGCTCTCCATCCACCACCTCCTCACTGGCTTTTACCATAGTCAGCAGGAATTCTCTGCAGTGTCTTCAGGATCAAGCACATCAAATGTTCGAAACTTCTGTAGCTATTACAGCTGTCTGGTCTTGGGGTTCTGCATGCGGAAATACACTTGCTTTTCACACCAAGCCACATCTTCCAACTTGCCTTTATAAGTAACATAGGCGATATTTAGATTTCCTATCTGCTTCACTCCTTGCCTTATTTCTCAGTGTTATGATAGAAAGATACTTCTTTATTGGCACCCAGAAATCTCAAGAATTATACCTTTACAAAAAAAAATAAAATAGTGGATAAGAAATTAGAATTTTGATTAATATCTTATTATATATCATCACACACACATTAGTTCTCTAGATTTGCTTTGCTTCGCCACACTTCAGACTATCACATTGAAAGAATAATATGCATTTAAGCTGACTCAATTACCTCTAAATAGGTGGATTTATTTAATTTATTAATTAAATTATTTTTATTTACTAGCGATTTAATTCAAATGAAAAAACATTTGAAAATGGAGGGGGTGGGTGGGTAGAATAGTTAAAAAAGACACCAAGACAAATGTTGTATACCAGGGATATTCTAGGAAATAGGACCTTTTGGACCTGCTTATATGGGACTTTCCAACCTGAGAATCAATGACTTCTCCACCATTTGTCCTTTTGCCTTTTTTGCCTTATTTTTTCTCTCCTCCTAATGAATATCTAATGCAGCTGCCTAGTTTAAATGAGAAGCTCTATTAGCAAAATTTTTAATTAATGCTGCTTTAAGCATATTAGAATATCTGAACCATGTCTATGTCCATGCATTTGTTTATGTCCCTGTCTTTTTCTATGAAAATTGTCTGAAAGTGAGTATTTTGCTTGGCAAGAGAAGCATTTGAAAGATTGGAGTCCCCATACAATATCATGATACGGGTTTCACCCACTATCAAAAGTAGAGCATTCCTATGAAACCTTTTGTAAACTGAAATGGTGTAAAGTGAAGAAACAATTACCACCAATTTATATGGAAATTTTTTTGAGCATTCTCAGACCCAAAACACCCCCTCTTAGGCTTTTCCGATACCTTAAGACATATCTTACTAAGGATGCATGAACTAAATTGAGATAGAGCACAGAAGCTAGACATAGTTCAAACTGTGGCCCCTTGATGCTGAGACACTGAGGGTAGTTCCCAGGGTAGGAGCTTGGCAGAGCCCCCCTTGCTGCTCCAAGTGCACGCTGCCTCTCTAATGGCTCATTGCAAAACAGATGCTGAACACTATTTTCACTTTTCACCTTTTTTTGTAAAGGTGAAAATCTTTGATTTCTTTCAGTTACTGGAAACAGGTACTAATGGAAGTGTTTCAAAAGTGAATTGGAGTAATGCAAAGTGCTTCAGTTCCCCACTCGAGTTTGCAATTGACATAAACATCTTGAGTGGTTTTGAGAACATCTGTTTCCATAATTCCCAAGGGGAGAATATCATGAATCACTATTCCCCTAAAGGTTTACATTTTGCTGAAAGTTGACTTCAATCTTACTCGAGGTCTTAAAAGTCCCAAAAGTCATATTATACATTCACTTGCAGGGTGTTTGTAGTAAACAATCAACATTTTGTAGCACAAGACTGACAAGAGTTTCTATGCAGTTTCAGGAAAGCAATAGCAATGGGGTGTTTCTAAGGTAGTGACATCTTATTTATTCTCCCTTCCTCTCAAAAGACTCAATATTACTTGGAAAATTCCCAGGGAATCTGAAACTCATAAAAGGTATTTTATGCCACCAATGAAGTGCCAATTCTCCCCTATAAGAAAAGTTAGATATCTTTTAAAAAATTTTTTGTATTTCCATGTCCTTGAGAAAGTGTTTCTTGTTTCATGAATATAAGAAAGTGAATATAAGAAGTAAGTAATTCTGTGTAAAGGTTGGTAATCTAATGATTTCCTCCATCCTTTGGATGAGACAGAAATACCTTGGATGAAAACATTGGCTTCATATTGAATTTCAGTAGCAACACCAAAGACAGGGCAGGTTTCTTAGATTCTGAGGACCTGATATGGGGTGGGATGAAACAGCAAAATTATTCCCTTCCCTTGCTTTTAGTTACTTTCTTGAAAAATTAAAGGCAACATCATTTATCTTGTCAAGCATCAAACATTTATCTGATGTGGAAGGGCAGCAAAATTAAAAATAGATATTATAAGAATTGCCCCTGCTTAGTTTTCTTCATATTTCTCCCCTGGAACAGGATTATCATTTTCATCTCCTCTATTTCTTGATGCCACATCATATTTTCCCTGATTTTTCAGGAATAATTATAAACAGAAAAGTGAAACTTTTACCTTCTAAATTTTTATAGAAACATCTTTATTTTAGAATAATTTTATAGTTCCACAAAGTTATAAAGATAGGAGTGTTCTCGATATCCCAACTCAATTTTCCCTAATATTAAATTCATATGCTGTATTTGACACACCGAATAACAAATATTGACCATCACTATTAACTAAACTCCATACCTTATTTGGATCTCATTAGAGTTTCTCTAATGTCTTTTTTCTTTTCCAGGTTCCCATCTAGGATAGCACATGGTGTTTAGTCTTCTTGTCCCCTTAATCCCCTCTGCTCTGTGACAATTTCTCAGACTTCCCTTATTTTTTATGGCCTTGACCCTATTGAGGAGTACTAGTCACATTGTGGTAGAATATTCCTCACTTTGGGTTTTGTCTGATATTTTTCTTGACTGTAGTTTTGAGTTTTTTAAAGGAAGAGCATAAAAATGAAATACCATTCTTATCACATCATATCACGGGTACCTCCCATCAACATGAGTTACCATTGATGATGTTAACCTTGGGTGCCAGGCTGAGGTAGTACTTGTCAGATTTATACACAGTAAATTTAACACTTCCTTTTTGTATTCTACTTTTTAGAACCAAGTCACAAAATGCAATCTTCACTCAAAAGATTGGAGTTAAGGTCCACTTCTTGGAATGATGTAGACCTCTGTGAATTATTTGGGGTTCTTCTTTACAGAAGATTTGTGTCTTCACTTTCATTTATTAAATTTCTTCAATTGCTTATCTATAACAGTAAGCACTCGTGATATTGATTTTATAATTTGGGTTATAATCCAATAAAATCTTATTTATATTGTTAATCAAGTTGTTTCATCTTTCACCATCACAAGCTCTATGAGTTGCCTCCGAGCCCCTTTAACACACCCCTATCATTTTGCTTTGAGCACTTTCTTACTTTCTCACGCTATAAGATATTCCAGGCTCATCTTGTATATTTCCTGCTACAGTCTGGGGTCAGGCAAGGAACCACGGTTTCTTTTATTAAAGAATGGTGTTAGAAACTAAGATCTTGAGCCTGGGTGAGCTCAATATTACTGGAGTGTCAGTGCCTCAAGGCCTGGTCAGCAGGCAGAGGTAAGAAATACATAGGTATACGCTGAGCTATGCACATGTCTATCTATAATTATTTCTATATCTAAGTTGTATCTCTATTCAATTAAACATGAGTTCGTGCTGATGTCTCCAACTTCAACCAATACCACATAGTTCATACTAGCCTTACTTTCTTATTTATGTATAACTTCCCACTCTAACAGTGAGAAACTCATACCAACATCATCCTTTTACATATTTGTTCAGTCCAAGCATATGGCTATAATAGTTTCAGAATTATTAACATATACCCACTTGAGAAGACAACTTTATTACCAGTGTTTGTGTATATTTCCTTTTGCATTTAGTCCTAGTGTTCCCAGTCAAAACATATTTTTTCAAAATTATTTAGATTGGAGACTTTTTCCTCACCTTCAGTGAGGTTATGTCATCCCTGTGTAATATAGTTAGACTTCTGGCACAGTCTGTAGTCCATCTTGGGACCCCTGAATTACCTGATTGATTATTTTCAGTTTGCATATATTGAAGTGCTGTAAGGCTCTAAGGGTTGTGATAAACACATAATGGCTTATAGATGCCACAACATTACCATAGTATCACTACCTGAAGGAAGGAAGGAAAGAAGAAGGAAGGAAGGAAGGAAGGAAGGGAGGGAGGAAGGGAGGAAGGGAAGGAGGGAGGGAGGGAGGAAGGGAAGTAAAGAAAAAAGGAAGGAGGGAAGGAAGGGGAAAAAAACGAGACAGGAGGGAGAGACAGAGGGAAGGAAATGAGGACAAGTAATATAAGTAAGTTACCTATTGAAACCCGTGATCTTCTTACACATTTCCTATTATTTCTTCCATTAAATCACTTTACCGACTCAGATATTTCAGCTGGATAAACTCTATTGTGTTCTTTTCCCATATCCAATGCTCTTCAGGGCTGTCATTTATATAGAAAATCTTTCTTGTAGTTGATCTAAAGATAGTTTTAGGTGGCAGCCAGAACAACGCCTCTTTTCCCCTCTTACATGCATTGCTTCTCTTAGTTCGCGCCAGCCTTAGGCAGACGGTATTTTCAGCAAATGAAAATTTGTACAAACTGTCACTTCGGGGTCCACGAGGATTTGTCTCTTTTTGAAAGTAGTTTCTAACCTCAAGATTACAGTTTATATCACTTATATCCTTTTCTTACTAGACTACAGAGGGCATCTGGGTCACCAAAGTAGGTGTTTTGTATATGTTGATCATAACAATCACTTGGGGTTATCAGTTTCTCATGTATACTGTACGGCAGCTGGACTAAGAACTTAAAGAGATCAGGCCGCATTATGTTGGAAACTTATAAATAACAGAGGTAAGATAAAAATTTAGGAAAAATATCTTTGGACAAAAAAATTAGAAACACAAAATGGTACAGACTGTGCTAGTACTTAGTTGTGTGATCGTTACTTTTAATACTTAATGGGTCTGAAAGTAATTTACCAACCAATCACCAACAGTTAAATCCGAGGACATAGATGGTTGTTTACATGAAGACATCAGGCAATTATATATGTAAATGCTACCCACATAGCCTTGCCTATTAAACTTAATTTTGCTCGGTGGAATGACTATGAATCATAAACACTCTCTTTTCACTTGGTCAGGCTCTTAGGTGCTTCCATGTGCTGAGTGAGAAGGTGTCCAGTGAGCCTGTGGCCCTACACAGCCTCCTCTAAAAACCTGCGATGCTCTTCCAAGTACCAGAGAGACTCTCACTACTGGTCCCTTTCCATTCCTTGCATTTTTCTTCATACCAAAGCTCACAGCACTTCCATGTTCCCTCAACCCTCCCAAATTTAATGCCAGGAAACATGTCTATTTTCCTTCTGCTAAAGGAATTGCCGAAAAATATGTTAAACGCAAAAAAAACATAGGGCTAAGTATTTGAAAATTTTGTTTCAAGAGCTCGGCCTGCCCCAGACTGGCTAAAGAACTTGAGGTTAGTCATACAACCCGAATGTCTACTTTTTTAATCATTAAATGTGGAGTTTAGACTAAATAATACTGAATTTCCTTTTAGCTCCAATATTCATAGATTCTAATGGTTTTATATTATCAAATTATATGGATTATATAAGTAAAAAAGTATTCTCTCAAAATGTGCTGAAATAACTTTTAATTTTCTAATCTTGAGGTTAGAAACTACTTTCAAAAAGAGACAAATCCTCGTGGACCCCGAAGTGACAGTTTGTACAAATTGTCACGTCAACCTAATGTAACACATACTAATCATAAAATGAGAGGCACTTGTCTTTCCTCTGTTCCTAGTTCCACCATCTCCATTACAGCAGGACCGAAGCACTCCCACCTCTTGGCACTCAGTAATGTAGTGGAGCCAATATGGTCCCATTTAAACTTCTCAATTCGAAAATCTCACCTAGAGTTATTTCCTTCTGCTTTGATTCCTTCTAACAACCTGTTCAGTACTTTTAATCCTAATTTTCTTGAGATACAAGGTTTCTGCAAGTAGAAGTGATTCTCCTAAAAAAGCAGGGAAAATATCATCTACTCCTTTTCAAATAACATTGTCTATAGGGTTCAATATTCAAACATGGTGTATTAACAAATTAGTTGAAAAATTTACTTAGAAATTTAAACTAGTAGGTTACTCTCCTGGGGTGTCAGGATAGAGGGAAATTACTTGCATATCCCAGAGAACAATCATCTGTGACACAGAAACATGTCATGGGCTGACTCTAATTATTGAGTCTAAAAGATAGTACAGCAGTTCACCAGACTGCTCAATTGTGGAGAACCCTAAGGTTTAATGGGGTTACCTATCCCATCTCACATATGTAGCATCAGTGTAATAGGGACCCTTTCTTCCCCAAGTGACAGGAGGTACAGGTGACCCATATACTATTTTACAACCACTACTAATCCTTTCAGGTATGCCAAAGAACTGAGGATCTACTGACCAGACTAACTGTAACTAGAAAGGGCAGGAAAACAGCAGAATTTGCTAGCAGCAGTGTTGTAAATATAACCTCCATATCTTGCAGAAAAGAAGACAGTGACAGCAGTGCAGCCAAATTATGAATAAGGACGCTTGGTCATCCCTCAGCAGATGAGTGGGCAAGACCTGAGACAGACAGCGATGGGTGGTGACGGCCTCCTGCAAATTGCTTAAGATAACAGGAGTTCCGCATGGGTTTGAAAAAAAAGATGTACTAAAAAGCCAGACAGTGTTGAGAAAAATATAAAACTTTTCTCCCACAGTCAAGCTCTGAAAAATGTGTCATCAAACACATGACTCTTTTAAACTATCAAAAAGAAGCTGGAAATAAATCATTTAGGCAAGGAAAATAGGATTACCAAGTTTAATATGGCTATCAGGAAATTGTTTTTTATTATCTCAAAGCTAAATTCTGAGTGACACAAACTTAGACTGAATGAAAATATATCAAATGTGCAATCAAATGAAAGTGCTATAGCGTCACAGAATATTCTTGTTAGCACTTATCTTTCCCAACCTACATTTAATCAACTAGAATTATTTTTAAAGAAATCATTTATTGCAGTGAATAGATCCTTTACAAGTCTAAATCTCAGGGTTGGGTTGAGAATGTTTCCTTCTGAACATAGCTGAAGTCCCCATCACATTTTTTATTTCACACAGAGCCTCCAGTGTGGCCTGCTTAATACCAGCATCCATCTTTCTTGTTACTCCATCCATGTTCTCTCTGTCCACAGCTCTCTCTTTTGAGTGAGAGGTAGGTACTCCCCAATTTCCTCACCTGACTTCTCTGTCTAAAGCAAAGCACAACTTTACTTTTTTTAACATGTGATTTTTAGAGCTCCAAAGGCAGAGAACAAAAACAGAAAAAAAAATTAGCAATACATAAAGTAGAGGTTATAACAAATCTTTAAAATCCTAGTACTAATGGTTCCTGGTCTTCAACAAAATAGGAATGGAGCAAGATGGGCTGACTTGAGGCTGCTTTTACCATCTTCCTTACCATTTACAACCTCTATTTGTTTATTCTTGTGTCACTCCCACACTGTCTTGATCACTGTGGCTTTATAGTAAGTCTTGAAGTCAGGGAGTGAAAGGCTTCCAACTTTGTTCTTCTCCTTCGGTACTGTACTGGTTATTCTGGATCTTTGTCTCCCTGCAAAAACTCTAGAATCAGTCTGTTGATATCCAAAAATAATTTTGATTGGAACTGTATTGAATCTAAAGATCAAGTTGGGAAAAACTGACGGCTTGACAGTATTGAATCTTCCTATCTATTCACAGAGAGTATCTCTCCATCTGTTTAGTTATTTGATTTGATTCATTAGAGTTTTATAGCTTTCCTCATATAAATCTGGACATAGTTTTTTAGATTTATACCTAAGTATTTTATATATGGGGGTGCTAGTGTAAATGGTATTGTGTTTTTAATTTCAAATTCCACTTTTTCTTGTTAATCCTGCCTTGATTTTGAAGTGACCTCCTTTGTCCTTTCCAGATATCAACGGACTCTTGAAAATCCTAGCTTCTCCAATGGTGCGGTGTACTCTATCTCATTCAGTTTACTCACTTTACTGGCCAGGTTTTAAGCTAGTGCACTGCTCGTTTCACATAAATTTATTTAACAAATGCAGTCCTTATAGAGAGTTTACGTATCAGGGGCTCTAGGCTTAGAGCACACTATAGTGAACAAAAGATAAGAGCGCCTGCACTGAGAAGCCTAATAAATATATAGATGTATGTGATGATACTGCAAATTAAGTGCATGGAGATAAGAGAAGGAAACTATGAGAGAGAGTAGCTGGGATCCACTTTAAACTGGGTGTCCATAGAGGTTTACCTGAGAACGTAAGATTTTAACTGAGACATGAAGGACAGAAAAACACCATTCTGGAAATGAGTGGGAAGTGTAAGTATTAGAGAAATAGTGAACATCTGAAACAGTCCTAAGGCACATCAAGATGACTTCAAACAGTTACTCAGGTTATGTAATGGCACAAGTTGCTGGGGACATAGTTTATTCTATGAATAGATTGTATTGTCTTAACACTAGATCTTAATCTCTGCTGTAAATCTGGGCTTAAGACTCTCATACATGGACTTGATGCCTGATGCCCTCATCCATGATGTCAGGCTACCCTGTACATTTGAAAATGCCCATAGCAAGCTTCTCTCTCTCTCCATTTCAGAGTTTGTGCCCCTAGTAGACCTTCTACCAAACTTGTTTCTAAGCAGAGAGGCACCTTTAGCCTCAGGCCATTTTCAAAGTATAAATTGTCAAGTCTTCTAACTGAGGTTGACAACTCTGCTCCCACATACCCTTCCAGAGGGCTAAGGTCCAAGGTCTATCTACAGTTTCAGCCACATATTGGAAAGTGTAAGCAATACTTTAAAAGACAAAATTTCTGTTGAAAAAGAAATTTGTATTTTAACTATAAAGAAAAAAATCCTTAGTTTTCATTCTTTTTTGGAGAAGGTCTTTCTTATTGCCATATACTTTCAATGGTAAGATTTAAAAACACAGCAGCTATATCTCATGAACAACAGGCTAAGGACTCAGTCTTAAATGTATGTAAATACAATAGTCTTCCTCCAAAATATGAAAGTAAGTCATACTAAGAACTTTAACTGTTACAAAATAAAATAAGTGATAGATAAGTCAAAGTGACATCTAAGTTTAGAAGAAATGGTGAAATGGGTGGTTAGTGCAATTAGAGTTGATTAAATTTGAAAGTGGATACTAAAATGTTTAAATGATGCATAGCTACAATGGGGTATTATTATTATTTGTGAAAACTTTAAAGAATAAAGACATATACATAGTAGAGACCATTTTAAATTAGAAGTATAGTTAATTAATGGAAGTGTTCGTATAAACTTACTGTAGAATAACAAGTGCATTTCATATCTAGAACTACTGGCAGTTTACTTAAAAATCCTGTGAATGGTAAAGTCAATAAAGCTGACGTATTTGCAATTAGGAATGACACTTCTCAAGACAGAAGCATAAATTTTTGCATTTCATTGTATGAGTATTAATTGTGCTATTTCCACATGCTCAAATTATCACGGGTATACTGATGCTGTCACAACAGACTGAAACCCTAAGGAGATTATTGATTAATTAGCTTTTCCAGTTTATTTGGAAATGTCAATTTTGTTTCCAAAAGAGAATCAGAGCTAAACATTAAATATATTTACTAGGTCTCTGAAACTAAAGAAATATAATTTATAAAATATTTACCACTATGTACATGTTTATTTTAAAAATAAATCCCTGTTCTTGAAATATTTACTTCCTACAAAGTTGAACTACAAATAGGTCTTTTCCAAACTAAAAAGGATTTTTTTAAAACAGAGGCTCTATATCAAGACTATAATGATCTTTTAAATCAGTTAACTATATAAAAGTAATACATGAGGAATGGAATAACAGACAGCACTGATTGGTTGAGCAGAAAGATGATACTTCTGTCAAACTATAATCAGAAAATATTTCAGACATGCCAGGCTGAGTAACCACCCCTTATGTGCAATTAAGCTTCATAGGACTGTATGTTTTTCCCTGGTCTGTTGCCCGGGAAGCCCCAGTCTTGAAACTAGAAACCTTGCCCTGGAGTTGAGAACCTCCTTGACTATCCCCAGGGCCGGCACCGATGAGGAATCACAGTGGACGTGACTCCTGCCCGAGTCTCCGTGTGAGTCTGTCTCCATCTTGGGCTTCTTTCTCTTCTGGATTTCATCTAGGTTTTTTTGCTTGTTTTTTTTCCCCCAACACTACTCACCATCCTTTTGAATTTCCTTTAATCCCAAACACCTAGACAGAAAATGGAAATATGTGAATCTTGACAACTCATTAGGAGCTCTGATTTTATCCAAACAAGGTTTTCACATGGAAACAAGAGGGAAGCGAACAAGATACACATGGCTCCCCTTTCCTGCCCAAAGCTATGAGCTCTTCTCTGGCTTCCCTTACACTCCTTGAGCCTAGAAACTCTACATGGTCAAGAAGTTTAGACTCTGAGGACGTCACAGGGGAAGGCCAAGGGAAACTACACTGCTGAAGATGATAAGCACTTCTGGTGGCCTCATGGCGTTAGTCACCAGATATCTAAAGCACTAAATAATAACACAAAATAAAAGCAATTTCTTCATTGAATGACTTCTGTGAAAAGATGAATAGGATTGATTAGTGAAGATTCTGATATATATAATCTTTCAAATTAATTAATTGAATGCATGGAGCTGATGACCCAAATAAGCATTTGGTTAGAAAAGTAAACCACACCCTACAGGTTGCAGGTTCTACCCATTGTCTATTTCTATGTCACTGCTGACCTGCCCCAGAACAAAGTCCTGGCAATACTGGAGCCTAGATTTACCTTCATAGCAGCTGTGAAAAAAGTAAATATTCACATTTAACCTTTCTGGGCCCTAAATTCTGGTCACAGTTTTACAACCAGAATGGCTCATCTGTAATGTAATCATCTCTAATCATAGCACTTCTCAGCCTTCCTTCTCACTTCCCTCCACACCAACCTTATTTACCAATTACCTCATCCTCATGCAAGCACTGAGTCATAGCTTCTCACATTTAACAGCCTAACACATAATTTGGGAAGTTAGAAGTAATTATAACAACTCTAGAGGCAAGGTTTGGAATTTATGTTAGACAGCTTGTAACAAGTCCATAAAATTTGAGAATGCTTATTCTGAAGTTTTATCAGCAATAATGGGTGCCTCTTAGCAATGCTGTCTTAATTCTAGACCTGTACAATTTGATATCATTATAATTAAAATGACTACCAGTGTTACCAATTTCAATGGCTTACAATCAAAATTAATTTAATCAATTAGAGACCTTCTTGCCATATTTTTTCTTTTTTAAGGGAGAAGCTAGGAATCTGTGACATCTCCAGGATAGCAGTCTGTGCTAGGTTGCTCCAGAGCCAGAATGCTGTCTGTGAATCCTGGCTCCATCATTTATTAACTGAGTAACCTTAGTTAATTATCAAATCTCTATATTCTTTGGATTCCTCATCTGTAAAATGGGACTACTGAGAGTGTGGTGAGTTTCTTGGGGGGCTTGAATGAGTTAATATGTATAGAGAACTTAGAAGAATACTTGGCTCATATAATCCACTCAACAAATGTTAGATGTTATCAGTTCCAGTATTTGGAAACAGATGATACTACATTTCAGATCTTCAAATGGCAAAAGAGTGTAAGAAACAGGTAAATGAAAGGAATTAGGTAACTGTTACCAGGAAGAATATGTTAAAGATAGAATTCTGGATCTTCAGCATTAGGAATATCATTTATGTAAATTTCTAACCCACAGAAACAGCTGAAATATACAGCATGAGATTTAGCAAATGGCATACGTATTATTGGTGAGGAAGGCAGCATGCAAAGCTCCTAAGCAAAGGGAACCAGAATTACCTTTTTCTCTTTTAAAGTGCTTTCCCAGACATATCACCTGGAGAGGTTTTTATAATATCCCGTTAGTTGTAACTTAATGCATGCCAGTCCTGACTCCAGATTACCTGTCTGAGTGAACCTTGTAGTCTTTCAGGCTTTCTAGTAGAGGAAATCAGGGAAAAGGTTGTGAAGGACTTTGGTGCCACCACTCACAGAGACTTTCGGAGTACCCAAGGCAGGGCAGCATTATGACCTTGAGGGGCCCTAGGTACTTTTCCTTTTGCATGTCTCTTCTATAAAATTATATATACAAAATAATTTTTTTTCCTATATTGGTATAAAGATAAATATATTCATGTTGCAGATTAAAATAATTTTTCAACCTAGATATTTACTTTCTTTCTTGATTTTAAAATAAATTAAAAATTTTGTGTGCTCCTAAAAGTAGTGCTGGTGGTAAGCCCCTGGACCTAATGCAGTGTCACACATTCGCATCCCCTGCTCTCCGGTTTCTTCCTCCGTCTCCTCTCCTGTCCGTCAACTGCACTGCTGACCCTCACCCTCAATTCCTGTTTTCCCCCAGCAGGAAATATTTGACTCCCAACTAGGTACTTGATTTCCATCTTTGTTCTGGAAGCAGTGTACTCCTATCTAAAAGGAATCCTAGATCAACAATCAGGTATTTTTGCTCTCTGTGTAATTCACTTCAGTACTAGCCCCATCTCTGGTAATTAGGCTTCTTTCTTATTTCTTTGAAAAACCTACTCTTGGGCCCAGTCATTACTCTGTTAGGATTACCGGATGGTTCTTTCTTCCAAAGAACCATATTTCCAATTTTTCCAGACTGCTTTGCTTTATCTGCTCCCTGTCTGTTAACACATTTGCTCCTTCTACCCCTGGGCCCGTGACCTCTGCCGGTGACTCCCATTATTCCTGTACCTGCCTGACCAGGTCTCCAGACACTGCCTGACCCCAGATTTATCTGCCTAGGCACTTGTTCAAAAAATATGAATACGACAGCATTCTTCCATGCATTTGGCTTAAATTTTTAAAGATAATTTTCTATCTAAATTAAAGGAATGAATTTGACATTTGGTTAACTAGTATCAGGGACGTGAAGGACTTCATCTATACTGCCTTTCTGTCTTTTTGTCCCTTGGCGCTGTCTTCTTTGGTGCTGGTTTCATTCTAAGGCAACCTGTCCCCACACGATACTAAGGTTTTATAAATCCACCAATTTAGCAAACCAAGCAAAACATACTTACCAAAATCCAGGGTCCTGACCAAGGTCACAGGACCATCCCTAAATCAAGCAGCATCGTAAGTGTGTGTAGACTTCGGCTGCACAAGCCTCTGTCTCAGGCCTGCGCTTGAAGACAGGATAAAGGCCAGTCCTCTTCAGCTCCACGGATTGTGCCTGTGGATAAAATGATTCCACAAAGAATGGCTGGGAGACATTGTTACCTATAGAAAGGACTCTTATCAAGCAAATAAACCGAAAAGCAGAGTGTTCACTTAACTTTTTCTTACTTTTTTACTTAGTTACTCACCTATTGTCTGGCACTGAATTCTCTACAATCTGTATTCTACCCACTCAGTTAGATTTCCCTCTAAAACCTTCAGGTCTATTTACCTCTAGAATTTTCTGTGCCCTTGGGAAGCTGGTCCTATCCATTCAAGTCTCTACAATGCTTACAATGCTACAGTGAATCTTACTCTAGTTTTATTATGAAAGAATACCTGTAAATCACCCTACTGTTTTTCATTGAAGAAACCATCTACAGAAATGCCAGGCTTTCATAACGTTAATTCAGCATGGTCCTGGTCAGTAATAAATTATAGACATTCATTATGAATAATAGGCACCAATGTGAAAACCAGGTAGTGAACTCATTATAGAAAAGATGAAACTTGTTTCTGGCGCTGACCATCAGAGTCTAAGCAGGATGGCAGTAAGTGAGCACAATTTCTGAAACCTCAAAAACTGAGTTGTAAAGGAGGTTGGGGGTCAACGTTTATGACCTGGATGATGACATTTTTACAATAGGTACAATAACAAAAATTAAACCAGCGGCTTACATCTAATATATTTGTAGAGAGTTCTATTGTAATGCTATGGACATTTTTCAAGATTTAGCTATTACTTTTTATAGAATACATTGGTTTTACTTTTTATTCTGCAACTAAGTTTAGGGCTCATGATTCGAGTAAAACCAATGCTTTTGCATGCCTATCTAGGCCATGCCCTCTTCCACCAAGGTTCAAGGTGGAATTTGCCAAGCTGTTCCAGAGATACTCTCATCAAAGAGAGTAGGAGCTGCAGTGGTGCTCCCTTAGAGGCTTTTTACAAGTCAAAAATGAGTACTTAACCAGCTCCATTTTAAATACATTTTAAAAGACGGAGACAAAGTAGGTAACATAAGGCCTTGAAAAGGAAAATGTTTTCTGCACATGCGTCTACTCTCTCATAGGTCATCAAGCAGAAAGAAGCACAAGGACATCAATTCAACTTTCATGTTTAAATCAGACAAAGCCCTGATTATGACAGTTGAGGAAAAGCTAACAAATGATGCCTTAAATAATTATTCCAATACTTTTATTTCCATCTTTCAGAGAGAGTTGAGTACTTTCCACCATTACCAAGCAAAAGCTTGAAATCAGGAAATCCTACCATTAGATTATACTACCTGATTATATACTGTGTATTCAAGCTTATGGCCCAAACTCTGCATGAATTTTAATTTCATTCACCCAAATATAGTTCCATTAAACATGCTGATTTTCAAAGCTACGAGGAGACACACAGCTAACATCAATGAATGACTATTCATAAAACATTTGTAACTGTTTTAGTAGTTTGGAAGAGCTAAAAGTCAAAATATCCAAAAACTGAAAATAGCAGCAATATAAAATTTTCATAAAAATTTTAGCTTAAATTTAAAATTATCATTAACATTTATTCATGATTCACCTGGATGAGTGGAAGATGGGAGAGAAGTTGAAAGTTTGCAGAGGCTATAGCATTTATGGAAGTTTGCTCTAGAAAATCAGAAGAATATTTTTTGGGCTTTGTCTGGGAGCTCAGGTTACAAATCAAAAATGCTTTCCATATTAATATGAGTCCATTTCCTTATTATTTTCCCACTATAGCCAAAGCTCTCATAGGAGAGGGGCTGATCTAGGACTTTCGTCTTAGAAGCAAGTGATTTACGTACATGATCTCTAATCCTCACAACAACCCTTTGAGATGGGGCTGTGTTTTTCCAGTTTTACTAATGAGGTGACCTAGGCTCAGAGAGGATAAATACCTGGCCCCAGGTTAACACAGTTAGTGGCAGAAGCAAGTTGAATTCCAAGTTGGAATCTATGTGCTTACCCATCCTTTTATGGTGACTCATTATGGCCTTGGATCTACCCGTTCCCTGAAGGCTGTTCATCAAATTTGGTAACTACTAAGCAAGATCTTAAGTGAATATCACATAATATAAGTCCTTTTTGATAGGAAGATGAAATAAAAGGCATGAGATTCAGAATCTAAAAAAAAGAGGCTGTCCAAGAGTCCTATTCTATTCTAGGCTTCTGGTTTCTGCAATCCTTGAATTCTTAGGAGAAAGAGGGAGGGAATGGTGATGATATTTTCATTTCCTTAATTTTTTTCCTTTTCATTTTCTCACAGCTTCATTAAATAAACACTTTTTTTGTTCATACCATGTTCCAGGCTCCTGACCTAAAAAAAAAAAAAAGTTTAGTAAGAGAGACAAACTTATAAACAAATCCTTGTAATAGTGATAGAGTGATAAATTACATTCGTATATGCACCACAAATAAAAAAATAAAAATGAGCCAACATGGTTTATTTGGAAACTATAAACTGTTCAGTATATCTATATTGCAGAATAGGTTTGGCCCGGTGGCAGAAATTAATCTGGCAGTCATTGATAACCTTGACTACCCCTAAAAGGACTTTACACTTTATCCTGTAGACACTGAGAATCTGTTGAGTGGATTTAAGCAATAACATAATATTATAGATTTTGCACACTGAAAATCATTCTAACAGAAAAAGAATTTGAGGGAGGGAGACCAATTAGTTCGTCACAATAATTGTGGATAAAACAGTGCAACATTGGGGTGGGGGTCAAATATGCCAGTGAGATGAAAGAGAATTGAAAAGAGATAAATTGGGTACTGACAGTGAAGTAAATTTTAAAAATCTAGGATAACTTATAAGATTTGGGACTAGCAGCCTACAGGGACAGCAGGGCTTTTACAACAGATTATAGAGAGGTAACCTTCCCATTTTGGGACAAATACAACAAATTGATTGGAATAAAATACAATAAATCCTAGTCTTCCTCTGTATATTGCTTCAGGAGTATATGAGTCAAAGAAAACAAAAAGAATATTGATATTGATATTGAGATTCAGCTTATTATTCAAAGTTCCATTTTATAGCAAAAACAAGATGTATATGCCCTATTCTCATGTTTATACTCAGGATAATAATAATAATAGCCATCTTATATTGCTTTGAGTATTAGCCATGTTTGGCACATAATAAATACTTTGAATATTAAAAGTGTTATTAAAAGTCATTTATCATTCATATATCATGATGTCAGATAACATCTTGAACATTTTGGGGGAGAAAAACATTCACCTGTTGACTTTCAATTTGCAATAAACATGATGACTGAGACTGAGGCACTGAAATTAAGTTCCATGAAGAGGCAGAATCTTTGTCTTATTCATCAAGGTACACTGCCAGGCAAGTAGTAGATGCTCCTCCACACATTTGCTGAAATGAATGCATGCAATCCCTATACAGTGATCTCAGAGATACACACGTTGTGGCTTCCTAGCATTCTTGTTCTTTCTTTCCTTTAATTCAATGTTGAATTTAAATAGTAAATTTCAGAAAGTCAAGGTAAGCTTCAGGAGTACAATTTTGTAAACATCTTATTGTCATATTGGCCAAACAAATGGTCATATTTAAAATGCATAAAGTGTGTGCAGCAAAAACTATTTGGAAGTATTTTAGAATG
Organism: Phataginus tricuspis; assembly: GCA_029783875.1. Lineage (NCBI taxonomy): Eukaryota > Metazoa > Chordata > Mammalia > Pholidota > Manidae > Phataginus > Phataginus tricuspis. The sequence continues at coordinate 13,711,397 of JAQQAC010009165.1, read as the reverse complement.
AAATATGAGGAAAATATGTCCAATAAGTATTATGTTATTTGAGGACAGAGGGATGTGTTAAATGGCAAAAAGCAAGTTTCTTCAACAAACTTACAAGGAATACAAAGGAGAAAGATAACCTATGGATTAAAAATGGAATGTGGGGAAAAAACCTGCGAAAACAACTGATAAAATTGAGCATAATTCAACACTGAATAACATTAAGAAATATTGTTACTTTTAAGCCTGATAATATTTTGCTTATATTAAAAATAAATGAAACAGAATCCCGTGTATTTTAGAGACTCATACTGAAGTATTTGTAATACAGTTATGCACAGGCATAAATTTAATTTAAATTAATCCAGTGGTGCAGAAGAAGTGAGTGGAGATATACAAGAAGCAAGATCAACTGTGTTAGCAATTACTGAGGTTGTTTGATAGGTACATAGAAATGATTTATACTTTTATTTCTACTATAAATGTTTGATAATTTTTTTAATTTTTTATCTTTTTGCAGATTGATTGAGATTTAATGAGTAATAAATTCCAAAAATATGTGGATATGATAGGGACAAGGGCCTAGGTCTGAGGGCTGCTAATAGCTATTATTTATTTATT
>JAQQAC010009165.1:13618864-13710397 GCA_029783875.1 Phataginus tricuspis | reverse complement strand
TTTTGCCTATGTTTTTTTCTAAGAGTTTTATGGTTTCATGACTTACATTCAGGTCTTTGATCCACCTTGAGTTTACCTTTGTGTATGGGGTTAGACAGTAGTCCAGTTTCATTCTCTTACATGTATCTCTCCAGTTTTTCCAACACCAGCTGCTGAAGAGGTTGTCATATCCCCATTGAATATCCAAGGCTCCTTTATCAAATATTAATTGCCTGCAGGTGTTTGGGTTAATGCTTGGATTTTCTATTCTGTTCCACTGGTCTGTGGGTCTGCTTTTGTGCCAGTACCAAATTGTCTTGATTACTGTGGCATTGTAGTAGAGCTTGAAGTCAGGGAGCATAATTCCCCCTGTTTTATTCCTCCTTCTCAGGATTGCTTTGGCTATTCGGGGTCTTTCCTGGTTCCATATGAATTTTAGAATTATTTGTTCCAGTTCATTGAAGAAAGCTGTTGGTAGTTTGATGGGGAGTGCATTGAATCTAGATTGCTTTAGGTAGTATAGCCATTTTGACAATATTTATTCTTCCTAGCCAAGAGCATGGGATGCATTTCCATTTGTTAGTGTCTTCCTTAATTTCTCCTATGAGTGTCTTGTAGTTTTCAGAGTACAGGTCTTTCACTTCCTTCGTTAGGTTTATTCCTAGGTATTTTATTCTTTTAGGTGCAATTGTGAATGGAATTGTTTTTCTGATTTCTCTTTCTGTTAGTTCATCATTAGTGTATAGGAAAGCAACAGATTTCTGTGTGTTAATTTTATATCCTGCAACTTTGCTAAATTCAGATATTAGTTTTAGTAGTTTTAGAGTGGAGTCTTTAGGGTATTTTATGTACAGTATCATGTCATCTGCAAATAGTGACAATTTGACTTCTTCTTTACTAATCTGGATGCCTTGTATGTCTTTGCTTTGTCTGATTGCCGTGGCTAGGACCTCCAGTACTATGTTGAATAACAGTGGAGAGAGTGGGCACCGCTGTCTTGTTCCCAATCTTAGATGAAAAGCTTTCAGCTTCTCACTATTAAGTATGATGTTAGCTGTGGGTTTGTCATATATAGCCTTTATGATGTTGAGGTACTTGCTGTCTGTACCCATTCTGCTGAGAGTTTTAATCATGAATGGATGCTGAATTTTGTCAAAGGCTTTTTCAGCATCTATGGAGATGATCATGTGGTTTTTGTTCTCCTTTTTATTGATGTGATGGATGATGTTAATGGATTTTTGAATGTTGTACCATCCTTGCATCCCTGGGATGAATCCCACTTGATCATGATGTATGATCCTCTTGATGTATTTTTGAATTCGGTTTGCTAATATTTTGTTGAGTATTTTTGCATCTACATTCATCAGGGATATTGGTCTATAATTTTCTTTTTTAGTGAGGTCTTTGTCCAGTTTTGGTATTAGAGTGATGCTGGCTTCATAGAAAGAGTTTGGAAGTATTCCCTCCTCTTCTATTTTTTGGAAAACTTTAAGGAGAATGGGTGTTATTTCTTCTCTATAGTCTGGTAGAATTCAGAGGTGAATCCATCAGGTCCGGGGGTTTTGTTCTTGGATAGTTTTCTGATTACCGATTCAACTTCGTTGCTGGTGATTGGTCTGTTTAGTTTTTCTGTTTCCTGCTTGGTGAGTCTTGGAAGGCTGTATTTTTCTAAGATGTTGCCCATTTTTTCTAGGTTTTGGTGCTTGTTAGCATATAGATGCTCGTAGTATTCTCATAATTCTTTGTATTTCTGTGGGTCTGTCGTTATTTTTCCTTTCTCATTTCTGATTCTGTTTATGTGTGTGGATTCTCTTTTTCTCTTAATGAGTCTGGCTACTGGTTTTCTCAAAGAACTTGCTTTTGGTTTCATTGATTTTTTCTATTGTTTTATTCTTCTCAATTTTATTTATTTCTTCTCTGATCTTTATTATGTCTCTCCTTCTGGTGACTTTGGGCCTCATTTGTTCTTCTTTATCCAATTTAAATAATTGTGTCTTTAGACTGTTCATTTGGGAGTGTTCTTCCTTCTTTAAATAGGTCTGGATTGCAATATACTTTCCTCTTAGTACTGCCTTTGCTGTGTCCCACAGAAGTTGTGGCTTTGTGTTGTTGTTGTCATTAGTCTCCATATATTCTTTGATTTCTGTTTTGATTTGGTCGTTAACCTATTGATTCATTAGGAGAATGTTGTTAAGTCTCCATGTATTTGTGAGCCTTTTTGATTTCTTTCTGAAATTTATTTCTAGTTTTATACCTTTGTGATCTGAGAAGTTGGTTGGTAGGATTTCAATATTTTTGAATTTACTGAGGTTCTTTTTGTGGCCTAGTATGTGGTCTATTCTGGAAAATGTTCTATGTGCACTTGAGAAGAATGTGTATCCTGCTGCTTTTGGGTGCAGAGTTCTGTAGATATCTGTTAGTGTGATATCCATCTGTTCTAGTGTGTTGTTCAGTGCCTCTGTGTCTTTACTTATTCTCTGTCTGGTTGATCTGTCCTTTGGAGTGAGTGGTGTGTTAAAGTCTCCTAAAATAATTGCATTGTTGTCTATTTCCTCCTTCACTTCTGTTAGTATTTGTTTCACATATGCTGATGCTCCTGTGTTGGGTACATATATGTTTATAATGGTTATATCTTCTTGTTGGACTGACCCCTTTATCATTATGTAATGTCCTTCTTTATCTCTTGCTACTTTCTTCGTTTTGAAGTCTATTTTATCTGATACAAGTACTGTAACACCTGCTTTTTTCTCTTTGTTGTTTGCATGAAATATCTTTTTCCATCCCTTCACTTTTAGTCTGTGTATATCTTTGGGTTTGAGGTGAGTCTCTTGTAAGCAGCATATAGATGGGTCTTGCTTTTTTATCCACTCTGTTACTCTGTGTCTTTTGATTGGTGCATTCATTCTGTTTACATTTAGGGTGATTATTGATAGATATGTAGTTATTGCCATTGCTGGCTTTAGATTCGTGGTTACCAATGGTTCAAGGGTTGCTTCTTTACTATCTAAGAATCTAACTTAACTTTCCTGTTATGTTATGGTGAACGCCATCTGATGTTTCTTTATCTCTCCCTTCCTATTCCTCCTCCTCCTTTCTTTATATATTAGGTGTTTTATTCTTTGCCTTTAGTTAGTATTTGGATGGTCTGCTTTCTTTGCTATGATTTTATTTTCTCTGGTGACATCTTTTTAGCCTTAGGGGTGTTTCCCTCTATAGTAGTCCATTTACGATATACTGTAGTGGTGGTTTATGGGAGGCAAACTCTCTCCACTTTCTTTTGTCTTGAAATTGTTTAATCCCTCCATCTTATTTAAATAATAATCGTGCTGGATACAATATTCTTGGTTCGTGGCCCTTCTGTTTCATTACGGTAAATATATCATGCCATTCTCTTCTGGCCTGTAAGGTTTCTGTTGAGAAGTCTGATGACAGTCTGATGGGTTTTCCTTTGTAGGTGATCTTTTTTCTCTCTCTAGCTGCCTTTAATACTCTGTCTTTATCTTTAATCTTTGCCATTTTAATTATTATGTGTCTTGGTGTTGTCTTCCTTGGGTCCCTTGTGTTGGGAGTTCTGTGGACTGTGAGACTATTTCCTTCCCCAGCGTGGGAAAGTTTTCAGCAATTATTTCTTCAAAGGCACTTTCTATCTCTTTTTCTCTCTCTTCTTCTTCTGGTACTCCTATAATGCGAATATTGTTCCGTTTGGGTTGGTCACACAGTTCTCTTAATATTCTTTCATTCTTAGAGATCCTTTTATCTCTTTCTGCCTCAGCTTCTTTGTATTCCTGTTCCCTGTCTTGTAATTCCTTGATCGTGTCTTGAACCTGATTCAATGTGCTGTTGAGCCCGTCGATGGCTTGTCTCATTTCTGCATTGTCTTTCCTCACTTCCCTCACTTCCTCCCTCAGCTCTTGCACATTTTTCTGTAGATCTGTCAGCATGGCTATGACTTTTATTCTGAATTCTTTTTCAGGAAGACTGTGCATATCCATTCCTTCAGTTTCTCTCTCTGGGGTGGTGTTTGTCTGAAGCTTTGTCTGTATCATATTCTTCTGTCTTCTCATGACTATAGAATTGGTTGTTGGTAGTTGTCACGTATGTCCGCTGGGCTCTTTATGAGTTAAAAAAGGAAAGAGAAGAAAGGAGAGAAAAGAAAAGAAAAAAAATTCTCCTAATAATAAAAAAGTAAAAGGAGAGAGAGAAGACAGAAAAGAAAGGAGAGAAAAAGAAAAAGCAGCAACATCTAAAAGAAAAAAAAAAGCCCACCGGGGGTGGTTCCTGTGTGAATGCTGTAGGTGGCGCTGTTGCTCCACTATTCCAGAGTCATGGTTGCGTCGCTCTGCACGGCCCTTTAAATCTGTGGCTGGGGTGAGAATGAATGGAGGTTCTCTGCTGCACTCCCGTCTCTTTAAGACCGCTGAAAGACAAAGCGCGCGCTTTTCTCCTTTTTTTTTCTTCTCTCTCCTTCCCTGAGCCAGCCCCGAGCAAGCAGGCATTTAAGACCGCTGAAAAACAAAGCGCACGCTTCTCTCTTCTCCTTCCCTGAGCCAGCTGCGAGCAAGCAGTGATATTCCTGCTGAGTCCGTGCGCCCTCCATCTCTCCAATCTGCACTTCCACTCCCTCCCGGCTCTGAATCCTCTCCTCCTGCCGGTGCGCTGGGATGGGGGAGTGCTCGGTTTCTGCCGGGTCGCGGTTCGCGGTTCCCTTTCTTACCTGCCTCGCCCGTTGCCGAGTCCTCTCAGGTTTGTCTGTACTGTGTGCGCTTTCCTTTTTGTTCTGGTCTCTCTTTTAGGAACAGTTGCGTTTGCTGTGTTTTTGTGGGTAAATATAATGTTGGGAGAAAAATTCTTTCGTTCCGTTCACGCCGCCATCTTCCCGGAACTTCTTGTTTGATAATTTTTTGAACATCATTCAGTAAATGTAAAACTCTAGGCACTCTAGCATAGAGTAAGCACTTAATAAATGCTAGCTAATAAACATCCCCCTAATAAAAAGCACTATGTAAATGGCATTTACATGAATCTGTTCATTTTGTGCATGTGTATGTATAACACACTTTAATTTTTAGAAGCTTATGTTTCTCTTCTGGTGATAGCAGAACAAATCCTTCCATTGATTATTAATCTAAACTTTGAGCAAAAGTTAAAAAAAAACAGTTTAAATGCACTAAAGGAAAGACAGAAGAAGGCATATATGGGAGGGGATACAATCTTTGAAAGAAGGAAATCAAAACAGATGAGCATCTCATTTAACCATTCTTCCTCTGAGGCCCTTCCCAATTTACCATGGATTCCGGTGGAATAGAGGTCAGACAGAAAACAGTATCCCTGTTAGGCTAAGGAGAAATAGGTTGGTCTGTCAGGAAAGTCCTGGAAAGGAGGAAGCCACAGACAGGAAAACAAAATCTGCATAAAAATATCTTTCAAATTATTGGCTGACTTGTTAAGCTGCTTGTTAGAACCCAGAACTGCCTCCGGGCATAGTAAACCCCCCCTTGTATCACCTGCAGCAGCTGCACCCCAGCCTTGAATCACCCCAAGGCCTCAACCCCAACCAGTTAATGGAAAAACCCACCCATTGTTCTAGTGACCCTCATCCTAGATAGTTCCCCTAGAACGACTGGCCACCTGACCATAAAGGGCAAAGGTGACCTACCTTTACCATAAAAGGTACCTACATCCCTTTACCTACATACCTTAAAAGTTATATCAGCCGGCAACTCAGCACCAGCTGAGCTCAACCTATAGAAAATGTACAAGACATACTTGTTTTAAACCTTCCAATCAGCACACCCTCTTCCTGAACCATGTAATGCATAGAAGTCACGGGACCAACTTCCCGCTCAAATTCCTTTATAAGCAGCTTCCCCCTTGCTGCTGCTGCTGCTGCTCTCTCCTTTAGAGACAGCCACTCTGTCTGTCAGGCAATAATACACTTCGCTGCTGGAGTTCTCCTGTCCTCCTTTCCTGGATGAGTGAATCGGGTAGCTGAAGAACCCCCCTTTCACTGCTTATATATAAGATATGACTCAGAATCCAGAATAGAACAGCTAGAAGGCAGTATTCTATCAGCCACCCAATTCTAGGGACACATAGTTTGGTTTTTAAGTCTAATTAAATTAGAGGAGTTTGGTAAAGACCTCAGGCTTTCCACTGAAACCCCAGAAAGGCCACACTACACCTGAGAATTATGGACAAAACCAAAAGAAGTCACACTAACACATCCTAAAACCAGTCATCCACATGTCAAGAGGATTAGTCAAAAATTTAACTGCCCTGCAGAATAAAACTCAACACCTTTAGAGGAAGATAATGAAACCCAGAGTTCTACAACATATCAACCATAATAGCCGATGTATAGTCAAAGAATACTAGATGTGCAAAGTAGGAAAATCTGACCCAAGAGAAAAAGAATAGAAGCCGCCCCATACATGGTCCAGCTGTTTGAATTAACTGGCAATAAATTTTAAAACATCTGACACAAATGTGAGAAAGGATTTTTAGGAAAAGACAGAATGGGGAATCTTGGCAGGGAACTGGAAAGTATAAAAAATTTAAAAAAAAAGTATTTTATGAAGAGATTATTTAACTTATTGATCAAACAATAATTAAATATATAGTACAATGCATCTGAGTAGTCCTGTGGAGCAGCTCAAGTAGGGCTAGAGAGAAGTTGCATTGTTATTCTTCAACCAGAGCAGCTTCCAGTTCCTCCTCTCTTCCTCCCTGGCAGGGCTGGTCATGAATAGGATGCCGCTCAGGGACAAATCCAAGTGGATAACAGCTTATGCGTTACAGATGAGGCAGGTGGCTTCCATGTTTTCATAAGTGATTGGAATTAAATATTAACCACAGCACTGTCAAATTATAACAATAGATCCTTATATCCTCATACTACTTTATATTTAACAAAGGCTATCAAATACATTTTTCCAATGTTCCTAGAGGGTCAGTTGTAATATGAGTGTCATGGTCTGTTTACAGAATAGCTGTTCCTTGGAAAAGAAGGTTTCAAAGGGATGTTCATATTTTCAGTATCCTAAAAAGAGTGTTAGACAATTAATTGGTAAAAAAAACTAAGCTTCATTAGAAAGAATGGCATTAGCTCTGGGCTTGGGGACTCTGCGCATATGTGGGTACCAGGTGATCTATTTACTTTGCAATTATCCAAAAGTGCCTGGCTAAAAGGTAATTGAAAATCCCCCAGGCATAAGATGCTGATTTACTTCACAATTTCAGCTGTGAACTGGCCTCTACCCAGCTCTGATCTCAGAAATCAGAGAAAGAATAAATCATTACAAACTGACCTACAAATGCCCACATATCTGCATCTGAATTCTATCATCTTTCAGAATTTCTAAGACTCTCTTAAAAATCATTAAATTCATTAAGTGATTTTTATCAAGCAAGACTTTAAATTTCAATGCTCCATTTGCAAAAGAACATACCATGCACAAGATAACACCCCTGATTATGCTTCACCTTGACATCCTGAGATGGGAGAGCATTCTGAGTTAGATCTCTGGTAATAGTAATAGCAGATGAGGTCTGAAAAGCTGAAAGTCACAAAGGCTGATCTGGGAGTTTAAACTGAATCTAGAGGCAACCAAAGTTAAATGTCCTTCTCCAAATGGCACTTAAATTCCTCACTGAAAGTTCCATTAGATCTCTTTATGACAGGTCAGTCCATTGAAAAGCTGAGTTTATTTGGTTCTATATTAAAATTCTCAAAGCAGTTGCTGTGGTACAAAAATATATATGTTATGATTTCCCATAAACCACATGAAAAAAAAACAGACATTTTCCCTATGACCTCCTTATCAAGGAAAGGAAATACTTCTAGACTGTTTATAAAAATGTGAGATATGACCATCCTTGGGATATCTGTCTATCATTTTTTAAAAATATTTTATTTAAGTTACCAATAAAAAAGAATTAATAAAAGTGATTAGCCATTGCTTCATAGGCTGTATTCCAACTTAAAAATACAATTTCAATATTGAATCTCACAGAGTAAATCTTATACCCCTAAGGTAAACGTTGATGAAATCTGGGTAAACCTACTAAAATTTTATGTAACCTCACAGCAGCTTTACTATCTAAAAATGAAGCATACAAGCCATCAAGAATTTGCCATTTAAAATAAAATCATTCATTAAAAACTTAATACAAAGTTCTGCTTAATGCTGGCCTTGATACAGGGAAATACATAATTTATTGCTATGTTTGCACAATGCCAAATAAATGACTGACTTTATTTCTAAAGATTAATCAGGGAATAATATTCATCGACTCACTTGTTTTATATCTAGGGTGAGATTCCATTCCTTTATACTAATGAGTGAGCCTTACTGGATAGCTCTAAGTTATTTTCCAAAACAAAGGAAAGGCCAGAAAATCATTTCCTCTGAGGTTCTAAGGAGCTTACTGGCCCTTCAGGATGGACCCTGTGATAGCCATAAACTCAGTGTGCATTGGTCTAGGAGTTGCAAGCAATCTCTCAAGTTATTAAAAAATAGGCATTCTTTCTTAGTCAAAACTATGGCTGCTAGAAACCCATTATGTCTACTGCTTAAGTTTTTGGCCAACTCTGTTTGCCCTGTTAAATTACAGGCAAGTTAAAAATATTTTAAAATCCATGAACAGAAAATTTATTAGGTAGTTTCAGAGCAGCAACAATTAACTGAATCAGTTTCCAAAATAAATCATAAAAAGAGTGTTATGTTCAGAAACAGAGGAGTGGTTTATAATATGTAAGAAGAGCAAAATAGTTTCTTTTGTTTTCTTTGTTCCAAGTTTCAATGCAGAAGTCTAGCATTCCTGAGTTTCACCCTCACACTCCAGTATTAAAAAATGTATTGCCATGACAGTTGATCTTTTCATAGCAGGAAAGGCTCAAATGAATTACAACTGAGAAAAATAATGTGCAGTAAAAACCACATTAGACAGTGACAAAAAGATCATTGCCTGAGAAAGATCCTGCTCTTCTGTGTGACATTTGTAACTGGCTGCATATAGTTTATTTGTTCTCTTTTTGAATAGAGCCCAATGTCATTCAGAATCTCTCTCATTCCACATTCAGTACCCAGACTGAAATGAAATGAGATTTGTCTGCCCCAGGCTGTACAAAGAATGACCACATGAGAGATAAGGCAAGATCTACATAAAGTAATGACCAGACAGTTATGTGCCATGTCTCCTCAGGTATTTGTTGTTTTCAAGAGGAAGATACAAAATTAAGTGTGGGGGTAGATCTAGAAACGGCTTATCTCAGTTGCATTAAGTCATATTTGGAGGGTTAAGTCCAGGAAGTGATAGGCCAACACTGGGGGGTAAGAAAGTGCTCTGATTGAGGTGTTAGTTGGTCCTGGAAATTTGAGAAATATTTAGAATCTTGCAACATTTCCCAAAATCTTAGATAGGGCAATAGTTGGTAACAAAATAATAATAATCATACCTAATGTATGGGCAGCCCTATACACATTTAGTTTCTTTGAATCCTTACTATGATGCTGTAGGCTATTGCTTTCCTATTGTAAAGATAAGAAAATCTGAAGCTCAGAGAGATTAAGTGATGGCCCAGTCATATAAAGCTGGTAAACAAAAACCTCAGAAACAGAACTTCTCTTTCCAAGGCCACATTTAATGCAACATAGCATAGCTGCTTCTATAGCAGGAAAAAAAAAATGGCCCAAAACATTCCTTCTTCTTCTTTTCAACTGAATTCAATTCAAATCAGCAGCTATGTATTGAGCATCTAGTATATTTCAAATATTATGCTATGCACTAGGATTATATTAACAAAACAGTTTCTTCCTACTTTTAAAGACCTTCAGAATAATTCTGGGAAGAGGGACATATATATTTTAAAAAGAGGTATAATCAAAAACATTTTTTAATGAACTAGAGCAAATAACTCTAAAATTTATATAGAATCACAGAAGACCTCAAATAGCTAAAGCAATCCTGAGAAAGAAGAACAAAGCTGAAGGTATCATACTCCCTGACTTCAAGCTATACTACAAAATTACAGTAATCAAAAGAGGAGAGTACTGGCACAAGAACAGACCCATAGATCAATGGAACAGAATAGAAAGCCCAGATATAAACCAAGACATATATGGTCAGTTAATATATGATAAAGGAGCAATTAATATACAATGGGGAAAAGGCAGTCTCTTCAATAGCTGGTGTTGGGAATACTGGACAGCTATGTGTAAGAGAATGAAACTGAAGTACTGTCAAACTCCATACACAAAAGTAAACTCAAAATGGATTAAAGATCTAACTGTAAGACATGAAACCATAAAACTCTTAGAAGAAAACGTAGGAAAAAGTCTCTTGAACATAAGCATGAGCAACTTTTTTCCTGGACACATCTCCTTCGGTAAGGGAAACAAAATAAAAAATGAACAAGTGGGACTACACCAAACCAAAAAGCTTCAGTACAGCAAAGGACACCATCAGTAGAACAAAAAGGAAACCTACAGTATGAGACAATATATTCCTAAACAGTTTATCCAATAAAAGGTTAACATCCAACGTATGTAAAGAACTCATGCAACTCAAAACCCAAAAAGCAAATAACCCAATTAAAAAATGGGCAGAGGACCTGAAAAGACATTTTTCCAAAGAAGAAATACAGAAGGCCAAAAGGCACATGAAAAGGTGCTCCACATTGCTAATCATCAGGGAAATGCAAATTAAAACCACAATGAGATATCACCTCAAACCAGTCAGAATGACCACTAGTCAAAAGACAAGAAATAACAAGCATTGGCAAGGATGTGGAGAAAAGGAAACCCTACTACACTGTTGATGGAAATATAAATTGGTGCAGCCACTAAGGAAAGCAGTATGGAGATTCCTCAAAAAAAGTAAAAACAGAAATACCATTTGACCCGGTAATTCCACTTCTAGGAATTTAACTAAAGAAAACAAAATCCTGATTCAAAAAGATATATTCACCCTTACACTTATTGCCATGTTATTTGCAATAGCCAAAATATAGAAGCAACCAAAGTGTATATCAGTAGATGAATTGATAAAGAAGAGGTGGTACACATACACAATGAAATATTATTCAGCCATAACAAATAAAAAACCTTGCTAATTGTGACAACATGGATGGACCCAGATGGTATTATGCTAAGTGAAATAAGCCAGGTGGAGGAAGACAAATACTGTATGATTTCATTTACTTGCAGAATATAAAAACAAAACAAAACAAAATGAATAAAATATCAGTAGACTCATAGCCACTGAAAAGTGACTGGTGATTACCATGGGGAAGGTGTTGAGTGGGTGGATGGGGAGGGTGAGGAGGATAAAGGGACACAAAAATTCTCAATCATAGTATAAGCTGGTTACAGGATGAGAGTACAGAGTAGAGAATATAGCTAATGACTCTGTAACATCTTTCTATGTTCATATAGTAACTGCACTAGTTGGGTTGAGGATTTAATAATGTGGGTGACTGTTGAAACACTGTGCTGTATATTTGAAACCATATAAGATTGTATATCAACTATATTTCAATAAAAATTTTTTTTAAAGAAATAGGTGTAAGTATACATATAAATACCAAAATATAAGTGTTAAGTAATACATACATATTTAAAATAGAGATTTATTTTTGTAAACTTTACAAGCTTGTAGAAAACTGCCATATCTGTGTTGGTTTTAAGGAAATTTAAAATACATTTCCCAAACTCACTTGGTGATAATAATAATAGTAACTAATATTTACTAAATGCTAACCATTAACTCATTTAATCCTCATAACAACTCTGTAAGGCAGACAGCAATGGACCAGTTTTACAAGGGAGAAGGTAAAATAATTTGACCAAGGTCGTACAGATAATAAATTGCAGTGTCAGGATTCAATCCCAGACAGAAAGATGGTCTGCAGATGAACTTGCCTTATAAAATATTCATCCCCAAATATCCAGGAACTTCCAAAGTTTTATTAATTTCCCTTCTCTTACTAAATCAGCAATGAAGGTAGATAGCTGTAGCCTTGTATTTAAGAAAGATTGAATCCTGCATCTGAAAAAGTCAGTCATAGTTATTTCCTTTTCTGTAAGGGACCATGCTTTGTAACTTGGGATATAACATCCTGACCTATGCTCTCAACTAAATGCACCACAATTGGTAGTTGTGATGGTGAGTCAATGGCAAGGAAACCCTGAGCAGTAAGCATGCCCAGTACTAAATAATAACAATGGCACTTAAGTGAGAGACATCATAAGAAAGTTGTCAGTAGAGCAGTAGAGATGGATCGACTTACCTAAAAAGTTAGAGCTCCTCTTTTGGTGGAGATGATCTTTTGAAGACCTCCCTTTGCTTCTTTATTTCCCCATGTATCCTTACAATTCATCCTATAGGTTTGGAGAGCATACATATGTTTCTGTTCTTTTAACCTGCATCAGTCTAATTCACACAACCTGAAGAAAATTATTCCAATAAAATATACCAATTTTTTCTAAGAAAACATTCACCATTTCTTTTAGGCTAAAGCTCATTTTTTTGGTAAATCTACAAAACTTCACAAAATACATTGTAATATGTACACAATATTACATACTTCACTAGAGTACTCACCATTCTTTCATTTTTTAAAAGCAATTGTGATATTCTCCAAAATAATAAAAAATAAATTCCCCTCAAGAGAATGCCATATTCTCTTTATATTTATAAATTTCCACCCATATTTATAAATTCTGGAAAGAATGAACTAGAGAATAAGATCCAGTCACTGGTGGGTCCTAATTTTTGCTGCCATTTCTTCTGTCACTGCAACATGATTTTGCTCTTCAATACTGGACCCCGACCCCGTAACATACACGACCTTGCTTGCTGCTGCAAGGATGCCCTTGGCAGTATAGATTCCTACAGAGGACACATAATGTGTCTGGGAATTCCAGGAGTGTACATCTTTAGTTTACATGCATAATCTAACAGTTGTTCAGGAAAAACATCAGTAGAAACAGGAGGCTGAGTCAACAGAAGGTTTTTAGTTATTTGCCTTTATATAGTTGAGATTAAAAGGGGCTACTCCAGTGATTCTTTACAAAACAAAGAACTGTTCCAGGGATACTTGTAGTTCCATCTAAAGAGAAAAAGGCCTAGTTCTTACTGCCGCACCAGGTTGTACCTAACCAGAAATTCTGTTATTTAAGGACGGCCATGTAACAAGGGATTATTGTCATTATTCTGGTACTTAAGAAGTACTAAACTTGACTCAATGAACTCACAATACAGACATTTCTATAGCAAAAAGAAATTTAAAATGCTGTGGAATTTATTTCCAATTCTGACCAAAGTGTGATAATAGAGACTGGATTAACTCTATCACCTGAATCAACCACAAAACTGGACAAATTACATGAAACAATAGTTTTCAAGACACTGGACATCAGCCAATGGAAGACGGTGCTCTCTGAGAGATGGGAAACAAATAAGGCAATGACTATGATTGGCCCCAGTTTCCTGCTTTGAAAGAGTTTCCAGGTTTTGGTACAAAGAGGGTTATGTAAGGTGGAGTTTGGAGGACTCCCTGAACTGAAGAGGTGAGGCTGAGAATCTGGGGAGACCAAGGGAGCTAGAGTTTCCAAAACAGAGTATCTAAAAGGACAGAGAAGCATAGAGGGAGCTGCAGAGATCTGTTTTTCTCTTTATTTCATTTTGGATGATAATTTCTGTTGCCAAGTCTTCAAACTCATAATTTTTGCTTCTGTAATGTCTAATCTGGTGTTGCTATATGTTTCATATCAGCAACTTTAGTTCTCTTTTATACAAGTTTGATTTCAGTCTTATGTATTTTTTGCCTCTGTTTAAATTTTTGAAATATGGAATACAATATAAAAATCACTTTAATGATTTTTTTCTTTACTCATTCTTTTTTATTTTCAGCCCAACGTTCGTTCTTTTTCTCTTATTAATATACAATTACATGAGCAACATTATGGTTACTAGACTCCCCCTCTTATCAAGTTCCCACCACATACCCCATTGCAGTCACTGTCCATCAGTGTAGTAGGATGTTATAGAATCACTACTTGTCTTCTCTGCTATACTACCTTCCCCGTATACCCCGTATACCCCACCCCCACTCCCTCTATATTATGTGTGCTAATTATAATAGCTCTTTTTCCCCCTTATCCCTCCCTTCCCACCCCTCTTCCCCAGTCCCTTTTCCTTTGGTAGCTGTTAGTCCATTCTTGGGTTCTGTGAGTCTGCTACTGTTTTGTTCCTTCAGTTTTTTCTTTGTTCTTATACTCCACAGATGACTGAAATCATTTGATACTTGTCTTTCTCTGCCTGGCTTATTTCACTGAGCATAATACCCTTTAGCTCCATCCATGATGTTGCAAATGGAAGGATTTGTTTTCTTCTAATGGCTGAATAATATTCCATTGTGTATATATACCACTTCTTCTTTATCCATTCATCTACTGATGGACACTTAGGTTGCTTCCATTTCTTGGCTATTGGAAATACTGCTGTGATAAACATAGGGGTGCATATATCTTTTTCAAACTGGGCTGCTGCAGTCTTAGGGTAAATTCCTAGGAGTGGGATTCCTGGGTCAAATGGTATTTCTATTTTGAGTTTTTTGAGGAAGTTCCATACTACTTTCCACAATGGTTGAACTAATTTGCATTCCCACCAGCAGTGTAGGAAGGTTCCCCTTTCGCCACATACTCGCCAACATTTGTCGTTTGTCTTTTGGATGGTGGCCATACTAAATGGTGTGAGTTGACATCTCATTGTGGTTTTAATTTCCATTTCTCTGATGACAAGTGATGTGGAGCAGCTTTTCATGTGCCTGTTGGCCATCTGAATTTCTTCTTTAGAGAAGTGTCTGTTCAGCTCCTCTACCCATTTTTTAATTGGCTTATTTGCTTTTTGTTTGTTGAGGTGCGTGAGCTGTTATATAATTTGGATGTCAACCCCTTATCGGATATGTCATTTATGAGTATATTCTTCTATACTGTAGGATGTATTTTTGTTCTACTGATGGTATCCTTTGCTGTACAGAAGCTTTTTAGTTTGATATAGTCCTACTTGTTCATTTTTGCTTTTGTTTCCCTTGCCTGGGGAGACATGTTCAAGAAGAAGTTGCTCATGTTTACGTCCAAGAGATTTTTGCCTATATTTTTTTCTAAGAGTTTTATGGTTTCATGACTTACATTCAGGTCTTTGATCCATTTTGAGTTTACTTTCTATGGGGTTAAACAGTAATCCAGTTTCATTCTCTTACATGTAGCAGCCCAGTTTTGCCAACACCAGCTGTTGAAGAGGCTGTCATTTCCCCATTGTATATCCATGGCTCCATTATCATATAGTAATTGACCATATATGCTTGGGTTTATATCTGGGTTCTCTATTCTGTTCTACTGGTCTATGGGTCTGTGGTTGTGCCAATACCAAATTGTCTTGATTACTGTAGCTTTGCAGTAGAGCTTGAAGTCAGGGAGCATAATTCACCCTGCTTTATTCTTCCTTTGCAGGATTGCTTTGGCAGTTCGGGGTCTTTTGTGGTTCCATATGAATTTTAGAACTATTTGCTCTAGTTCATTGAAGAATGCTTTTGGTAATTTGATAGGGATTGCATTGAATCTGTAGATTCCTTTAGGCAGGAGGGCCATTTTGACAATATTAATTCTTCCTAGCCAAGATCATGGGATGAATTTCCATTTATTAGTGTCCTCCTTGATTTCTCTTAAGAGTGTCTTGTAGTTTTCAGAGTATAGTTCTTTCACTTCCTTGGTTAGGTTTATTCCTAGGTATTTTATTCTTTTGAATGGAATTGTTTTCCTGATTTCTCTTGCTGCTAGTTCATAGTTAGTGTATAGGAATTCAACAGATTTCTGTTTATTAATTTTGTATCCCACAACTTTGCTGAATTCAGATATTAGATCTAGTAGTTTTGGAATGGATTCTTTAGGGTTTTTTATGTACAATATCATGTTATCTCCAAACAGGGACAGTTTGAGTTCTTCCTTACCAATCTGGATGCCTTTTATTTCTTTGGGTTGTCCAATTGCTGTGGCTAGGACCTCCAGAACTATGTTGAATTAAAGAGAGAAGAGTGGGCATCCTTGTCTTGTTCCCGATCTTAAAGGAAAAGCTTTCAGCTTCTCGCTGTTAAGTATAATGTTGGCTCTGGGTTTTTCATATATGGCCTTTATGATGTTGAGGTACTTGCCCTCTATACCCATTTTGTTGAGAGTTTTTATCAAGAATGAATGTTGAATTTTGCCAAATGCTTTTTCAGCATCTATGGAGATGATCATGAGGCTTTTGTCCTTTTTGTTGATGTAGGGGATGATGTTGATGGATTTTCGAATGCTGTACCATTCTTGCATCCCTGGGATGAATCTCACTTGATCATGATCGATGATCTTTTTGATGTATTTTTGAATTTGGTTTGCTAATATTTTGTTGAGCATTTTTGCATCTACGTTCATCAGGGATATTGGTCTGTAATTTTCTTTTCTGTGGTGTCTTTGCCTGGTTTTGGGATTAGAGTGATGTTGGCCTCATAGAATGAGTTTGGGAGTGTACCCTCCTCTTCTACTTTTTGGAAAACTTTAAGGAGGATGGGTATAAGTCTTCACTAAATGTTTGATAAAATTCAGCAGTGAAACCATCTGGTATAGGAGTTTTTTTCTTAGGTAGTTTTTTGATTACCAATTCAATTTCCTTTTTGGTTATTGGTCTATTCAGATTTTCTGTTTCTTCCTGCGTTACCCTTGGAAGGTTGTATTTTCCTAGAAAGTTGTCCATTTCTTCTAGGTTATCCAGTTTGTTATCATATAATTTTTCACAGTATTCTCTCATAATTCTTTGTATTTCTGTGGTGTCCGTACTCATATTTCCTTTCTCATTTCTGATTCTGTTATGTGTGTAGATTCTCTTTTTTTCTTGATAATTCCAGCTAGGGGTTTATCTGTTTTGTTTATTTTCTTAAAGAACCAGCTCCTGCTTTCATTGATTCTTTCTATTGTTTTATTTTTCTCAATTTTATTTATTTCTGCTTTAATCTTTATTATGTCCCTCCTTCTACTGACTTTGGGCCTTATTTGTTCTTCCTTTTCTAGTTTCATTAATTGTGAGTTTGACTGTTCATTTGGGATTGTTCTTCTTTCCTGAGGTAGGCCTGTATTGCAATATATTTCCCTCTTAGCACGGCCTTCACTGCATCCCATAGATTTTGTGGTGTTGAATTATTGTTGTTCTTTGTCTCCATATTTTGCTTGATCTCTATTTTTATTTGGTCATTGATCCATTGATTATTTAGGAGCATGTTTTTAAGCCTCCATGTGTTGGTGGGCTTTTTTGTTTTCTTTGTGTAAGTTATTTCTAGTTTCATACCTTTGTGATCTGAGAAGCTGGTTGGAACAATTTCAATCTCTTTGAATTTACTAAGGTTATTTTTGTGGCCTAATATATGATCAATTCTTGAAAATGTTCCATGTGCACTTGAAAAGAATGTGTATCCTGTTGCTTTTGGGTGGAGTGTTCTGTAGATGTCTGTTAGGTCCATCTGTTCTAATATGTTGTTCAGTGCCTCTGTCTCTTTACTTATTTTCTGTCTGGTTGATCTGTTCTTTGGAGTGAGTGGTGTGTTGAAGTCTCCTAAAATGAATGCATTGCATTCTATTTCCCCTTTAATTCTGTGAGTATTTGTTTCACATATGTAGGTGATCCTGTGTTGGGTGCATAGATATTTATAATAGTTATATCCTCTTGTTGGACTGACCCTTTTATCATTATGTAATGTCCTTCTTTGTCTCTTGTGATTTTCTTTGTTTTGAAGTTTATTTTGGCTGATACAAGTAGTGCAACTCCTGCTTTTTTCTTACTATTAGTTGCATGAAATATCTTTTTCCATCACTTCACTTTCAGTCTGTGTATGTCTTTGGGTTTGAAGTGAATCTCCTGAAGGCAGCATATAGATGGTTCTTGTTTTTTATCCATTCAGTAACTCTATGTCTTTTGATTGGTGCGTTCAGACCATTTACATTTAGGGTGATTATCAATAGGTAGGTACTTATTGCCATTGCAGGCTTTAGATTCATGCTTACCAAAGGTTCAAGGGCAATTCCCTTACTATCTAACAGTCTAATTTAACTTACTTCGTATACTATTACAAACACAGCTCAGAGGTTCTTTTTTTTTCTTTCTCCTTTTTCTTCCTCCTCCATTCTTTGTATGTTATGAATCGTATTCTGTATTCTTTGTCTTCCCTTGGGTGGCATCATTTTAGCCTTAGGAATACTTCCATCTATAGGAGTCCCTCCAAAATTCACTGTTGAGGTGGCTTGTGGAAGGTAAATTCTCTCAACTTTTGCTTACCTGAAAATTGTTTGATCCCTCTTTCAAATTTAAATGATAACCTTGCCCAGTAAAGTATTCTTGGTTCAAGGCCCTTCTGCTTCATTGCATTGAATATATTATTCCACTCCCTTCTGGCCTGTAAGGTTTCTGTTGAGAAGTCTGATGATAGCCTGATGGGTTTTCCTTTGTAGGTGATGTTTTTTCTCTTTCTAGCTGCTTTTAAAAGTCTGTCTTAATCCTTGATGTTTGCCAATTTAATTATTATATGTCTTGATGTTGTCTTCCTTGGGTGCCTTTTGTTGGGAGATCTGTGCACCTCCATGGCTTGAGAGACTATGTCCTTCCCAAGATTGGGGAAATTTTCAGCAATTACTTCCTCAAAGACACTTCATATCCCTTTTCTCTCTCTTCTTCTTCTGGTACCCCTATAATGCGAATATTGTTCCGTTTGGATTGGTCACACAGTTCTCTCAATATTCTTTCATTCTTAGAGATCCTTTTTTCTTTCTGTGCCTCAGCTTCTTTGTATTCCTCTTCTCTAATTTCTATTCCATTTACTGTCTCTTGTACTATATCTAATGTACTTTTAAATCCCTCCATTGTATGTTGCATTTCAGGTATGTAATTTCTTAATGATTGAATCTCCGACTTAAATTCATTCCTGAGTTCTTGAATATTTTTAAGTACCTCCATAAGCATGTTTATAATTTTTATTTTGAACTCTCTTTCAGGGAGATTGGTGAGTTCAGTTTCATTTGGCCCTCTTTCTCGGGTTTGTGAGATTTTGGTCTGAACCATGTTCTTTTGTCATTTCATGTTTCTGTGTTGTTCCCACTAGTGTGCAGAAACTCCAGTGTCTGGAGCTGCTCAGCCCCTAGAGTGAGGTTGGGGTTCATAGGGGAGCGGAGCTGGTGCCTTGGGGAGGAAAGATCTGTTTCCTGATTCCTGTCTGCAGTGCTTATCTCCAGTGTCAGAGCCAGTGGGCCAAGCACACATGTGTAAGCCTCTGTGCTTTACATCTCTAGCTGTTGTAAGTGTGGCCTCCCTCTGGCTGGCCTGGTGCCTGCACAGTGACTGCAGGTTTGTGAGCACATGCCTGCAGGCCAGTAGGAAGGCTCTGAAGGCTGTGTGTCACAGTGGGGGGCCTTGGAGCTGAGTAGGCAGTCAGCGGGATGGAGCACCTGAAGCTCCTCAAAGTTCCCAACCAGCTGGGCAGAGCATGCCCAGGCAGCCTTGTCCAGCTCTCACTTCTTCTGCACAGCAAGCTCCATGCAAACCCCACCCCTTCAGTAGCCCTCTTGCTGCTAGGAAGCCTCTTAGACTGCCTGCCTTTCCTCTGACACAGAGCAGCCGGATGTGGATCCCCTCCTCCACAAATGGCCGGAATGTTAATTTCTCAAGCACTCTGCCTGTCCAAGGTTCCCAATGTTCAGAGCACCACACACTATAGGATTCTGCTCACAAAGCAGATCTCCAGGGCTAGGTGTCCAGCAGTCCCAGGCTTCCACCCCCTCCCGTGCTCCATTTCTCTTCCTCCTGCCAGTGAGCTGGGGTGGGGGAAGGGCTTGGGTCCCACCGGATTAAGGCTTTCATACGTTACCCTGTTTCGTGAGGTCTGCTCTGTTCCTGAGGTCCGTTTGTAGTCTGGTTCAGCCTTCTTTCTGGTTGCTTTTGTAAGGTTAGTTGTATTAATTAACTATATTTTTGTACAATTAGTGGTTTTGGGAGGAGCTCTCCATGTCACCTCTCACGCCGCTATCTTGCAAGTCCCCACTTCAATGTTTTTACCTGCTAATTCTAACATCTATGTCAGTTCTAAGATGACTGCGATTGGCAATTTTTGTCCTTATTATGAGTCATATTTTTCTGCTTCTTTGTATGCCTGGGAATATTTCATCTCATACCAAACATTGTAATTTCACCTTATTGAACTAGATATATTTTTATTCCTACAGATATTCTTGAGTATTGACTTAGGGCACAGTTAAGTAACTTGGAAACAATTTTGTCTTTATGCATTTGGTTTTTAAGACTTGACAGATGAGACCAGAGCAGCGTTCAGTCTAGGACTAATTATTTCCTGTTACTGAAGCAAGACCCTTTTGAGTAGTCTATTCATTCTCAATGAGGTATGAAATTTACCATTCTGAAATACAGGAAATTGCACTATTTTAACTATGCATGGGCATCAGGCACGGTTCCCTTTATCTCTTCTGGTGGTTCCTTCCCAATCTTGGGCTGATTCTTCACATGTGCTGATCTATAAATGCCAACAGTCTTTAGGTTGCAGAGCCTCCACAGTGTAATATGCACAGTGCACAAGATACAATCCAAAATTACTCAATGTACAGAGAACCAGAAAAATGTGACCAAGTCTCAATCAACAGAGCCCAACATTGACATAATCCAGATGTTGGAATTATCACACAAAGACCGAAAGCAAGTTTTCTGTTTATCACTGAGATAAATGAAAGTATTAACATAATCAAATAAATGAGATAGGAAATAAAGCAGATAAATAGGAAATATACAAAAGCAAATGGATATTCTAGAAGTGAAAAAACTACAATGGATGAAAAATTTTAAAACCTCACTGAAAGAGCTTGATAGGAGAATGAAGATGAAAGAAGAATCTGTGGACATGATAATAGATCAAAAGAAATCCATTCTAATAAATAAAGGAAAAGATATAGAAATTAAAACAGCTTCAGCATCCTGTGAAGTAATATCAAAAGGTAATTAGAGTGTCCAAAGAAGATAGGGCATAGTAAAAGAAAACTCAAAGAATAAAAAGTCTAAACTTTTCCCAAATTAGGTAAAGGTGTAAGTTTATAAATTTAAGAATTCACATCCCCAGACAGCATAAATATAAAGAAAAACATTCTTGGATACAGTAAAGTCAAATTGTTGAGAACTAAAGATGAAGGGAAAAATTTTAAGGCAGCAGAGAAAAAACAACATTGCAGTCAGCAGGACAAAGACTAGAATGGCCACAGCTTTCTCATCAGAAATTATGGAGCCTAGAAGACAGGAGGTATCTTTAATGTACTGAAAAAATAAAACTGACAACCCAGAATTCTACATCAGTGAAAATACCTTCAAGAACAAAAATGAAATGAAAACATTCTCAGATGAAGAAAACTAAAAAAAATGTCTTTACTAGACCTGCACTAATAAAAATTACTAAATGAGGTTAAAGGAAATGATATGAAAGGGAAATCAGATCTTTAGCAGTAGGTAAAGATCACTGGAAATGTTTATTATTAGTAAATTATGCTTTAATAAAGTTTAAAAAATGTAAAATGGAAATTAAGCTAACATTATAGTACAAATTAAAAGCACAGCAAAAATGAAAGGAATGAGGTAGAAGTATGTCAGCTGTTTTGTGTCAAAACAACCCAATGAAGTTGAACCTAAGAACAGATTCTAAACTTTACTTGATTCATTGTTTCTCAAAGCTAAATTGTTCTTTCTATTTCAAGAGGAAATATGCTGTTTGAAATAATTGTTATAATCTAACTTGGCTGTAGATGAAATGCATCCCATCTTGGAGTTTTTCAAACCCTAGTAGAACTTAGCTACTTGAAAATAACTAGAAAAAGCTGTGGCATTAGAGCCTGCACAAATTCTAATTCTTTAACGAGAGGCTTAATGAGTGCAAATGAAGGTTACTTGTGGAATTAGGAGATTAAAACTGTTGCAAACTCATGGAAGAGCTAAAAATAAACCTTTAAACCATTGATGATCAAAACTCTAGAAATCAGAATTTACAAACAAAAAAAGTGCAGAAGGTTAACTTATGAGAGCATGGAAGAAAAAAAAACAGAAATTAGAAATTGAAATGAAATGAACTAAGGATGTGAATCAAGAAAGCACTATGAAGCCAGTGACGAGCAATGAGGCATCCTTCACAGAAAGACAAGGGGTGTACCTCAGTCTTCTGTGTGTGTGTGTGTGTGTGTGTGTGTGTGGTCCTCTGGGAGCGGAAGCCTCCCAAAAACCATCTCTTTGATACCAGAATCCTGTGGTATCCAGGAATGCAAGCCCTCTAGCCACCGCAGCCAGGTGACCAAGGGGCATCCCCTGCGTGGCTGCTGCAAAAACCTGGGCACCAGCCACATGTGAAGCTCCCCTCCGAGAGACACTGGAATGTGGCAAAGGGAGAGCGTGAAGATGGTGCTGGGCCTCTGAGGTCTCTGAAAGGCCTACAGTCAGCCCTTAGGTGTTTGTTTAATTTGAAACCTGTCCTTCAGCCCATAGTCATGGTGAATAGCTGACAAACCTCCTTCACAGAAAGATAGAGGTCTTGGTTCTGTTGCCTCTTTCTGTGCCCTGGGGTGGTAGCTGCCAGAGCCAGGGGTTGTAGAAACATCCCCCCCAACAGCATCTCCAAAATCAGGGTGCCAGACAGTGAGTGGTATGAGCTCCTTTCTGGGTGACACCAATTATTACAGTCCCATGGGACCAAGAAAGCAAGTTCCCCTAAACTCCAGAGTCAGTCAAGAGTCATTCGCTGGGTAATAGCTACAAAGATTAGGGGACCAGCTATGTGTAAACACTCCTCTCTAGTAGATACTAGTGCTCTGGAGCACAGTGAAGGGAGGGTGTGAAGATGTCGCCCTTCATTCTCTGTCCCTGGAGAGTGTTCCAGAAAGCTCCTAGATGTATGTGTTAAGTTAGATGCCTGCTCCTCAGACCAACACTTTAATATAAGCAAGTGAGTCTGTTCCCTTTAAGTCTGGGGTAGTCAGTTACCTCTGAGCTAGATCATGGGGCAGGTGAACCCAAGGGACCTGTAAGAGCTGTCTCCCAGATTCCTACAGCCTTGTGGGTCTCAGAACATGGGCCCTTGTTGGTTCTCAAAGTTCAATGCACTCCTCTCTCCAGTGCAGGTCCTTAAAGTTGAGGTGCCTGATGTGGAGTTCAAACCCTTCACTCCTCAGGGAGAATCTCCAAGTTTTGAGATTTCTTGCAGTTGTGAATCAACATGCCAGAGTGGAGTTTATGGTAAGATTGTGTCCCACACTCTCCTACTAGCTTCAATGTGGTTTTTGCCTCATTTGCCTGATGTGTACTATTCGCTCAGCCAGACTTCAATTTTTTTAAAGAAGAAATTGTTTTATAGGTAGCTGTATACTCAATGTGTCTATGGGAGGAGGAGAGTTTGGTATCTTTCTACCATTCTGGAACCAGAACTTCTGCCTTGCTCCAGTTCACCAGTATCTCCAGAGAAGAGCTTATACACTCATCTGGAGCCCCATTTTTTGACACTGTTGCCCAGAGAACACCACCAGATTGTCTGGCCATCGGGGCTGATTCTACCATTCTTACAGGACTGTCTATTTGCATACTTTTAAAAGCTGCTGCCAGAAGATTTGGTTTCCAAACAGCCTTAATGTAGGTACTGAGATCCTCTCCTCAGAGGCACTTACAGATCTTGGTACACAACCAACTACTGGGAGTTGTTTAAAATGTACTAGGCTGTCACTGTGCTGTATACTTGAAACCAATATAAGATTGTATATCGGTTATACTTCAATAAAATATATATGTTTGGTCTTTGTCCATGAAAAAGAAAAAATGTACTAGGCTGCTTGGAAAGCACAGAGGTTTGAAAGACAATAAAGAGCTGGGACAAGGTTGAATGACAAGCTTCACTTCCTATGTGAGGCCACTTCTTCAAGACTGGAAGAGATGGTTATTTCATCTATTGTACATAAACCAACACAAATAATCAAGCAAAATGAAGAAATAGAGGAATGTTTTCCAAATGAAAGAAGAAGATTAAACTTTAGGAAAAAACCTTAATGAAATGGAGATAAGTAATTTACCTGATAAAAATCTAAAATAATGATAATAAAGATACTCACCAAACCAGTGAGAAGAATGGACGAATACAATGAGAACTTCAAAGATAAACAACATAAGTAAGTACTAAATAAAAGTCACAGAACTAAAAAATTCAATAGCTGAACTAAAAAATGACTTAAGAGGTTCAACAGCAGCCTAGATGAAGCAGAAAGATGGATCAAATATTTCCAACCAAGAATATTTTACCCAGAAAAGTCATTCAGAACTTAAGGAGAGATAAAGAGCATTCTAGACAAGCTAAAGATAAAGATAAAGGTGTTCATCACCACTAAATAAATGGGTCTTGCAAAAAATGTTAAAGGTACTTCTTTAAGCTGAAAAAAAAAAGGGTGCTAATTAGTAACAAGAAAACATATGAAAGAATAAATCTCACTGTAAAGATAAAATAAAGATAGTGAATTAATCATGTATAAAGCTAGTATGAAGGTTAAAATACAAAGTAGTAAGAATAATTATGATTACAATAATTAGTGAAGAGATACACAAGATATAAAATGTAGCATCAAAAATATAAATTGTAGTAGGCAGAAAGTAAATCTGTTGAGCTGTAGAATGGAATCAAACTTGTTACCAACTTAAAATAGACTTCTATAAATGAGTTGTTTTATGGTAGCCTCATGATAACCACAAAACAAAAACCTTTAGTTAATACACAAAAGATAAAAAGAAATGAATATAATATACCACTAAAGAAAGTCACTAAACCACAAAGGAAGAGAGCAATAGAAGAACAGAACAGTAAACAATTAACAAAATGACAATAAGTACATACCTATCAACTACTTTAAATGTAAATGGACTAAACTCTCCGGTGTTTTTTTATCTTTAAGTTAACAGACTCATCTATATGCTGCTTACAAGAGACTTGCTTTAGGTGTAAGAACACAACAGATTGAAAGTGAAGGGATAGAAAAAGACATTTCATGCAAATAGAAACCAAAAGAAAGTTAGAGTTACTATGTTAAACGAACAAAATAGACTTTAAAACAAAGACTGTAGTAAGAGGCAAAGGTGAGCATTATAATGATTAAGAGGTCAATCCAGCAAGAGAATATAACTTTTGTAAAATGCACCCAATATGGGAGCACCTAAACATATATAGCAAATATTAGGAGACCTAAAGGAAGAAGGAGACAGCAATGCAATAATAGTAGAGGATTTTAATACCCTACTGAATATGAATGGATAGATCATCCAGACAGAAAATCCATAAGAAATATCAGCTTTAAATGACACATTAGACCACATGGACTTAAAAGATATATACAGAACACTCCATCCAAAAATAACAGAATACACATTCTTCTCAAGTGCACATAGAACATTTTCCAGGGTTGACCATATGTTAGACCACAAAACAAACCTTAATAAAGTTAATAGGATTGAAGTCATATTTAGCACCTTTTTCAACCACAAAGGTATAAAACTAGAAATTAATTACATAAAGAAAAGTGGAAAATTCACAAATATGTGGAGATTGAACAACATGTTACTAAACAATGAATGGAACAAGGAAGAAATCAAAAGAGAAGTGAAAAATACCTTGAGACAAATGAAAATGAAAGTGTAACACACCCAGATTTTTGTATTGCAAAAAAAGTGGTTCTAAGCAGGTAGTTCATACCAATAAATACCTACCTCAAGAAACAAGAAAAGTCTCAAATAAACAACTTAACTTTACACTTCAAGGGGACTAGAAAAAGAAGAACTAATAAAACCCAAAGTTGGTAGAAGGAAGGAAATAAAGATTAGAGCAGAAATCAGTTATACAAAAACTAAAAAGACAATAGAGATCAATGGAAATGGTTCTTCAAAAAGATAAACAAAATTGACACGCCTTTGGCTAGTCTCACCAAGAAAAGAGAGGACTCAAATAAAATTAGAAATAAAAGAGAAAACATTACAACTGATACCACAGAAATACAGAGGATCATAAGAGGCTACTAATATATGTATGTCTAGAAACATACAACCTATCAAGACTGAGTCATGATGAGATAGAAAATCTGAACAGAGCAATTACTAGCAAGGAGACTGACTCAGTAATCAAAAGCCTTACAACAAACAAACTTCCAGGACCAGAAAGCTTCACTGGTGAATTCTACCAGACATTCAAAGAAGAATTAATATCAATCCTTCTCAAACTCTTCCAGAAAATAAAAGAGGAGGAAACCCTTCCAAACTCATTTAATGAGGCCATCATTAACCTGATACCAAAACCACACAAGGACTTTACAAGAAAAATTTAAAAAATTAAAGGCCAATAACGTTGATGAATATAGATGCAAAAACCCTCAACAAAATATTTGCAAACTGAGTTCAATAATACATTAAAAAAGATTATACTCCATTATCAAGTGGTATTACAGGGATGCAAGGATGGCTCAACATCCACAAATCAGCGAATGTGATTACAACACATTAACAAAATGAAGAACAAAAATCATATGATTATCTCAATAGATGCTGAAAAAGCATTTGACAAAACTCAACATCCATTTATGATTAAAAAACTATCAACAAAGTGGGTATAGAGGGAATTTACCTTAACATGATAATGGCCGCATATGATAAGCCCTTGACATTATACTTAACAGTGAAAAGCAGAAAGCCTTTCCTCTTAAATCAGAAACAAAACAAGGATGCCCACTTTTGCCACTTTTATTCTGCCAAGTAAGTCCTAGCCAGAGCAATTAGGTAGTAAAGAGAAAGAACAGTATCCAAATTAGAAAGGAAAAAGGAAAACTGTCACTATTTGCAGATGACATAGTATTATATATAGAAAACCCTAAAAAACTAAACAACCTAAGTGCCCAGGAATGGATGAAGAAATTGTAGTATATAAAAAACAAAGCAAAGCAAAACAAAGAATCTCATAGATACAAAGAACAGAAACAGATTAGTGTTGCCAGAGATGGAGGATTGGGGGTAGGGAAAATAGGTGAAGGGGTCAAAAGTTTAAAATAAGTAAGAAAGGAAAAAGATGAAATAAGAACATGAATCAACAAATCACTGTGAAGCCAGTTAAATTGGACCCAGTGTTTATTTGTTTGTTTTTCTATCCAAATCACTATTTAATTAAAAAGCAGAATCTAAGTAGCCTGACATTCCAGAGGTTCTGCTTAATATTAGGTGTTATTTCCAAATGAAATTGCATAGAATTTCTGGATAAGATTGACTTACTTCCATTGCTTTTTAAATGAAGTAGTTCTGATACCTGATTCCATGTATCAGGGTGGGACAAATATTTCTAACCCCTCTTTTCAATTATAATCCATATACCTCCCAAACAAAAATATGTTCATCTCAAGCAGTCTTTCACAATTATGCATACATATTGCATAAATTGATTGTTCACATGCATATCTCCCTTGTTTGATGAGCTCCTAGAGAGGAGCAATTCCTTATTTACCTTTGAGTTACCAGCCCCTAGCACAATGCCTTGTACATGACATGTTCAATAAGTTATTGTCAAGTAAAATGAATTCTGCATCTGTTTATGTAGAACTGGCTACATAAGTTGAGAGTCCAATATATAATATGAGGCCCCTTATTTTTAAAAAATATCAAGGATTTGGAGATGGTGAGTATGGAGCATTAAGACAATCCCAGGTCCCTTCTGAGCGTGGTGCAACTCCCACAGGTCACTGACCCACTAAGCCTGCCCTGCTTTCATGTTACCAATTACCCATGGGCTTTTCTTCTGCTCCTGGGTAGGAAGTAACGTAGAATAAGACTCTATTTTACAATGATTTAAAAAAAAATAATGTTCATGCAGTGCCAGCTCATGTAACCAAAGTATGATAAACAATTTTAATTCTGGCTTTAAAAAAATAATGAAAAGTTTACAAAAAAGCAAAAAAAAAAAAAAAGCAAAAGGCAATAGCTTTTGACCTGTTACAACACAATAAAGAGCAAAAAGACTTCCCAAATATGGTTAGAAATGCAAAACAGAGGCAACTGCAGTAAAGTAGAAGGAATACATGTTCAACATTTTATTAGCAAGCTATGTAGCTTTTTTCTTGCTAAATCTACCTATCTAAGAAAACTTCAGTTTACCAAAGCTGTTTGATTAGCTTGAACATTTTAAAATAATTTAAAATCAGTTCCCTATATTCACATGCAGTATTCTAATGTCAAATGTTTAGAGTACAAATGTCACTGATACTGAACACATTTATGATTTCTTGCATGATTCAAAAGGCCCTTAAGGCTTTTCAAGGTCATTGTTAGATCATGTTCCCTTGACCCTCAGGTGCAAAGAGTTGAGTTAATCAAGTTCCATAGTTCATGGCATGTTATTAACATTGGGCCATAAAAAAGCCCTCTTTGGTTTTATTCATTCAGGCTCTTCTATTCCCTTGCATGTCTCACATTCACTACTTCCTCTCCAAGCAGCCATTCCATGCTTTTCAACGTATTTATTTTTGTTTGTATGTCTTATTATATAAATGTGACTTCATTTGTTTTGAATTGATTCAAGTAATGAATTCAAATATATGGATTCATTGAGGCAAATAATTTTATTACTAAATTCCTATTTATTTCATTCATTAAGCATTATGCTTTTGAGATTCATCTGTATTTGCTTCATGAACATAACTCATTATTTACATAGCATTCCATGGTATATCCCCACCACGTTCTCTTGTCTATTCTCCAGGTAATGGATGCCCAGGTTAGTTCAACTCCCACCACACAAATAACGTGCAATCAACATCTATGTACATGTTTTTTAATGGATCTATGTAAGACTTTGCTTGAGATATATATTAAGGAAAGGAATAGTTGAGACATAAGTTATGAGAAAATCTATTTTGAGTAAGTCAGCTAAGATTACTCTTCCAAACGTCTGCATGAGCTTTATCTCCCACCAGTAATAAATATGGACTATTCTACCCCTACACCTCTGCCACTAGTTTGTACTACCTAGCTTTCTAATTGTTTCCAGGAGTATAGGTATAAAAAATAAAAATCATTCTTTTGATTTGCATTTTAAGCATACAAATGAATTTGATCATCTCTTTATTAACTTAATTGCGTTTCTTCTTTATAAACTGCTTTTCAAAATTATATAATTCCTGTTTTTAGTGGGGTTTCTAGCCTCTTGTTAATTTATAAAAATTCCTTTTGTATTCTGGATAGTAACCCCTTGTCAGATATTACAAATATTGTCCCTCTTCTGTCATTCTGTTATCTGTGCATTATCTTTGTCTATGAAGTCCTTCACTGATCAGACCCTTTATTCTAATTAAATGTCTTCCTCTTATGCTTTATAATTTTAAAGTTTTGTTTAAAACTCCCCTTGTCCCTAAATCACAAAAATATTCTGCATTTTCTTCCATTATTTTCACATTATTTTTCACATGTAGCTACTTGGTCTGTGTCGTTAGGTTCTCAATCTATGCAGAGAGTCAGTCGTCCTAAAACTACTAATAAGTAATCTAGTCTTCCCTGTTGATTTGTACAACATCAAAATATCCTTGTGCTAATTAAATGCTAAAATGTACAAAAATAAATGCTAAAGTCAAGTACATTTTACATAAAATAATATATTGTTTTATGATTTGCTTCTGACAAAGAAGGGAGGAATTTTTACTTCATATAAGGGAAATTTGTATAACAATTTAAGATATTCAAATGTAGGGGTAGTAGTCACCAGAAAAGTGAACTGTTACTGGAGGTGTTGAAACAGGGTTGAATGTCCACCCATTGAAACCCATGTAATTATGTTGCTGATGACCTTGTTCTCAGTTCCTTCAGGTGCAAAGTAAGAGGATCAGGCTGTCAACTCTCTAGGGTCCTGCACAACATAGAGTTCAATGATTATGTAATTCTGTGCCTTCTAAATTTCCTTCTAGTTTAAAGAAACTGTGGGAGATTTTTGTTGTTGCCTTTTCTCTTTGCCCTGGAACCTTGTAAAGTAGTTCTGCATGCATCTTCATATATAAAATACTCAAAGAGCCTGGACTGCAGCTTCTATGTAAACGAGAAGAATTGTCCCCTGTATCATTACGCATCAGGCTTACCTTTGTTCAGCTTTGCAAAGTCCTTGATAAATTTCTTCAAATAAATAATGCATCTCCTGCAAGGCTTTCAAAGAATTGTAGAACTGTCTTGGCAGACATAAAAAGTGAAGTCAGGCACGCTGATTCATGAGGGAGCAGCTTTTGTTTTTTCTTTCTTCATTTCTCTTTCTTCCTTCCTTTCTTCCTTCCCTCCCTCCCTTCCTCCATCCCTTCCATCCTTAATTACTAAGATTTCTTTACACATGTAGGGGAGGAAAATATATTTTCTTCTACCTGTCTTAGGTTTTTCTAGCTAGGGCCAAAGAAAGATTAAAAAGAGAAAAAAAAAAACAACACAGAACTCTATTAATATGTGTATCATGCATATACACATGGGAGGACCCAGTGATGAATAACCCAAAGAAGTGGTTAGAAATTGGGCTTATATACCATCTTAAGCTAAACAAAAGAAAAGGCATTTGGGGCTTCTGGGAAGAGGAGGCAGTTATGGGAAGGTAACCAGGAAAAGTATGGTAAACAAAGGTTTAATAAAGTTTGTTATGCAGTTTTAAGTCCTTCCTTCTTGTAAGCATGCTCCTTTTCCTGGAGGAAGACATCTTTGCAAGTGGAAATTTCCTTTACAAAAGAAAACCTGTACCATAGTTTTTATAGCTTTTCCTGTATCTGTTGGTTCTCAATGGCCTTTAGCTCCAAATAGTGTATATACCAAAAAGGTATCTTTTGAGGTGGTATATTCTGGTACTCATCACACATATCAAATACCCAATAAATATTTCTACATTCTACTACTTTTAAGTCTCTTTGTAAAATTCTGACTATATGCAAAAATGTTGTAGATAGTGGTAGACTAAATAGCAAACTCTTAATTTCAAATACTATTCCTGGGCCAGAAAGTAAAAGAAAGGACTCTCTCAAAAGTTGATGTCACTAGCCTCTAGACCATGCCAAAGTTTCACCCTGTTCTGCCTCTCCCAAAAAAGTTCCTTAATATAAAATACTGAAACTTAACATCCAAATTAAACCTTACATAATTTTGTCTCTGTGAGAGACCTTAGTTATACCACACAAGTTAGAGAGGTGCCCACAGAAAAATTACATTTCTGGTCAAATCCAAGTAGGAAACTCTGACAGTGAACCCATTACTAATGAATAAGTGCATTTACACAATAATTGTGCTGAGAAGGTTGTATTATAGCAATATATGACTCTCCAGCACTATTTGACCCAGGGTTAATACACTGCAATGAAATGACCAGAACAACAGCAAGATACTGTTTGATTTTCTAATTATTATTGAAGCATGCCTCCTAAGCCCAGCTTGGAAGGCTTCTCTTTTGAATCATCTGCAGCTCACACTGCTTCACATGCATTATACATTAAACCCACATAGCCCTTTGAGGTGGAGAGTCTCTAGAGAGAGTTTCCATAGTGTCCTTTTCACTGTAGGAGACAGAAAGGTAGGAAAAACAAGAAAGAGGGAAGAAGGCTGGGACTAGGCTGGGACTAGTGAGATGGAAGGAAGGCACACCACTGGGCAAAGTTCAGAATAAAGGCAAAGGTGAGTTGAACTAATAAATATTAAAAAGAGATGAGGGCCAATTCCAGAAGATTTTTTGCCTTCAGTTTTTTTGTTGCTAAGTTTGAGGGTGCTCCTGAACAAGGTTACTCTTTGAACCTGTTAGTTTCTAATAAGTACTTCAATTCTATCATTTGCTAAGAGGAGAAACTGCTGGGGCTATTTGGCAAAACATATCTATGCAGTTGAGGCTTGATTTTTATGAAATCATATTAAAAATTGATATTTTAGGCTACCTATGCAATATAATACATACAAAAAATTTTCCTGTTTGATCAAATATATGTAATTTATTTAAAAAGAAATTGTAGAAATTTTTCTGTATGGTCAGAACACTGCCCTGCCCATACGGTGCCTCTTTTAGAACAGATAATAGGTTATTAATTCCCCAGAAATCAACCACAGAAGGAATTTCTTCAGCTGTTCTCAACAGAGTAATTCATCTAAACTATACTGATGCAAATTTTGAAAGTTATACCTATTTATTATTCATATTTATCTTATTTCTCTGCCCTGGAATTTGTTATATTCTTCAGATCCTGTAGACTTTAAGGATCACCTAATAATATAAAGTAAGAATTGGGTATTAACCATGTGCCAAGTATAATGCTGAATATTTAAAACTAATCATTGTATTTCTTCATAACAATCCTGTCAGATATATGTTTATATTAGTCTTATTATTTTCACTTTATAGGTGAGAAAACTGTGGCTCAGAAAGTTTATATATTTACATAATACTCAGCTCTATATGTTAAATGATGTAATCTATATATTATTAAGATTGTAAAATGCAAATTTCACTTTTTTTCTTGCAACTGGATATATGAATTGATGTAATTCTTCTTTTAATTTGAATAGTCATCTCGCTCACAGAAATAAATACAGCCTTAAAACTTGGCAGGTCATTTTCATGGTGCTTCCTTTTTTATAGGAGAAAAAGAAAACTAAACCATAATAATTTTTGTTACAACCGTGTGAATTAAAATATTAGGACATTTCAGCCAATGGATTGTGAAATGTCATCCTACTCACATTTTAATTATCAACATCTCTTTATGAATTGTTTCTCATCTGCAAATGTTAATTTTCCAATTAAATCATGACAATTTAAAAAATATGAAGAATTTAAAGAATCTGAATAGGTTAGTAAGCATAGGGTTGATGAGAAAGAAATCTGTAAATAGCTCTGAATAGATTCTCCATATTTATTTTGAAATGTAGCAAGACTCTAAGAAAACATCACACTTTATTTTTCCCATAAAGATGGTGTTTTATCTTTCTAATTCTGACTTCTTGTCCCTGCGCTCCTGAAAAGTTAGGAGCCTAGAGTTCCACGTCTCCTTTTCTCACCCTACCTTTTGTCAGTGACAGTCTTTCCCTTCCGGTCAGTCTCTGAGTCTATCTGTGCCTGGGGTGTTATCAATTCTTTATTAATCAGGATGAGACATGCATCCGTTGCCCAAGATTACCAAGCATATGAATTATAAAATTTGAATAAAAGCTTAAAAGAATCATTAAAAATATTAAGCTGCCCGATATGTAACTTTTCTTTTGGAAATAAATATCCTTAGAAATTTGTTTGTTTGTTTGTTTCTCTTGGGAGCAAAGGATCTTGAGAAAATATTAGTTCAATTACAATAAGAAAAAACCAATTTTAAAAAAAGGCATATAGATATTCCAGTGCTCCATGTTTTTAATTAGGAAATACAAGCTTAAAATCCATTTAATAAATATAATTATATGCAGCTGTGGGGGATGGAAAACAATTTTCTACCCTTCTAAGTTCTTGGCTGAAACACTCCTCCTATAATAAAAGACAGATTAATAATATAAAAACAATAGAAGTTTATTATCATGTATACTTCATGTGTACATGGGAGATATCCAGAGGAAAATGAGTTACTCCCTGAGGTGGCCTAAACTACTGGTATAAAAAATCCTGGTAAAACTTGAGGAATTTTTAAAAAATATGTCAATAATGGGATTCTATAGTGTACAGGTCATACTAGCTGTTTATTTCCACTTTTCTTTTATAGAAAATTATCTGTATCTAGTGAGAAATTCAAACATTGCCAAGGAAAATACATCAAAATGAATGCCTGCTTCTTATCTCTAGTCCTCTGGTTTCCTCTTGAAAGTCAACCAGCTCTCTAATTCTTGTGTGTACATATTCAAGATATTCTAGTCTTGTCAAGCATGTACCTGTGTGTTTATACCCTCCTTTTATCCATTTAATAGCATATGATTCTTCCTTCTGTGCACTTTGTTTTTTACAGTTAATTTTTAAAATAAAGTTTGGTGCATATCAGTATAAGAATATGATTCACCTCCTACACTGCTGGTGGGAATGTAAACTAGTTCAACCATTGTAGAAAGCAGTATGGAGGTTCCTCATAAAACTAAAAATAGAAATACCATTTGACCCAGGAATTCCACTCCTAGGAATTTACCCTAAGAATGCAGCAGCCCAGTTTCAAAAAGACAGATGCACCCTTATGTTTAATGCAGCACTATTTACCACAGCCAAGAAATGGAAGCAACCTAAGTGTCCATCAGTAGATGAAGGGATAAAGATGTGGTACATATACACAGTGGAATATTATTCAGCCATAAGAAGAAAACAAATTCTACCATTTGCAACAACATGGATGGAGCTAGAGGGTATTATGCTCAGTGAAATAATCCAGGTGGAGAAAGACAAGTACCAAATGATTTCACTCATCTGTGAAGCACAAGAACAAAGCAAAAACTGAAGGAACGAAACAGCAGCAGACTCACAGAACCCAAGAATGGACTAACAGTTGCCAAAGGGAAAGGGACTGGGGAGAGTGAGTATTAAAGGAGAGAGAAGGGGAATAAGGAGCATTACGATTAGCACACATAATGTAACGGGGGGCACAGGGAAGGGAGTTTAGCACAGAGAAGACAAGTAGTGACTCTATAGCATCTTACTATGCTGATGGACAGTGACTGTAATGGGGTATGTGGTGGGGACTTGATAATGGGGGGAATCTAGTAACCACAGTGTTGCTCATGTGATTGTATATTAATGATACCAAAATAAAAAAAAACATATGATTCACGTGACAGTATACAGTATTTCACTATACACCTGCATCATGATTCATTTAACTACTTCCTACTGATGGAAACCTTGGAATGCATACCAACTGATGAGTAATAATTTAAAGTTTAAAGTTGTGAAAATGCAACATAACTTCAAAAGTCTTTAGGTGAATTACACAAAACACCACAAGATGGGGATACCAGTTCATAGAAATCTGAGTTTGATTCTTTATAGTCTGTGCAGTTTTGAGTCTATTTTATTGTGTTTCAATGCTTCTCCCTGTGTCTTTTTTCATTTGTCTTGGTTTCTTCTGTCTACACATGCACATTTCCACTCATTGATCCCTTCTTTGAATCTCACTTTTAGGTACATATATTTTAGAGTTTAAGTGTGGAATAGTGGAAAGCATGGTAAATGGAATTTATCAGGAATGTTCTAATTTTGCCACTAACCAGATCTCAAACCTTGTCTCTTTCCTACTTTTTGAGCAAAATAGTCTCTAAAGCTCTCTTTTCTATCATTTTATGCATTCTTTTTTTATTTATATATGCTGTTCACCTATCACCTAATAAATAGTTAGTGTCTATTACATAGTAGGTATTGTGGGAAGCAATAGTAGGAGGAAGGAAAATTATAAAGATATGTAAAATGTTTTCTAGTTTTAACTCACTCTAGTGGAAAACACAGATGGTAACAAGTAACTATATTGTGAAGAGCAGCAGAAAATGCCACCCCAAAATATCTTTGTCATAGGATTATTTTAAACTGATTATTTCAAAAAATAATAGACACAGAACAGGCTCTGAAAACAGACTATAACTTCCATTTTTAGGGTGTGTACCAGGAAGAGAAGGGTGTAAAATCACAAGAGAATCTTAGCAATGAAAAAGGCACACACTTATATTTGCAGAACAAAACTTACCATGTTGACCCACCTTTGCCTGGTAACCTCTCATAAATGGCTTCTCTGCCTCCCCTGGAACACACACCCCTTTCTTTCTTTTGTTTTTAACTAAAGATGATATTTAAGCTGGTGGTTTAGGCCAACTCATAGAGTTACTCATTTTTCTCTGGGTATCTCCCATCATTGGAAGACCCAGTAATACTTAAGTGTCTTCCAGAATTTACACTAGGCACTCATGAGGTGTAATTGTGTTATAGTAGAAGGACCACATGCTTAGGAGTCAGAAAAGCTTATTAAAAATATTCGTTTCACTTTTTAAGAACTTAATAACTTCTCATAAGTAAGTCTCTTAATTCAATAGTTTTTCTTGGCTAAAATACAGAAAATATTGGCTTTACACTATAATTTATAAGTTAAAAAACTAATATAAAATTACCTCAAAGGACTGTCATTGATTAACCTCACTCCTTACTATCTCTTTACTGAGTTATCTAATCTATTCTATAGTAATATCACTTCCCTGCTAGTGAGAGACTCTTAAATCTCTGAATTAGTGAATGAATTAGTGTTCTAGATCCATACCAGAATCCCAGTATGGATGTCCTTCCAGCAAAGCGAAATCTATAAAAGACATTTAGGACTATTGGGAAAATGTGTATAGATTGTATATTAGATAACAATATTGTAATAATTTTTAATTTATTGAGAGCAGTAATTGTATTTCAGATACATAGGAGAATGTACTATGAGATATATGCCAAAATATTGAGGAGTGAAGTGTTTGAGAGAGATCACCTGGGCAAAATGTCGCAACTAGTGAACCTAGGAAAGGGCAGCTTATGGGTATTTATTGT
Organism: Phataginus tricuspis; assembly: GCA_029783875.1. NCBI lineage: Eukaryota > Metazoa > Chordata > Mammalia > Pholidota > Manidae > Phataginus > Phataginus tricuspis. The sequence continues at coordinate 13,673,766 of JAQQAC010009165.1, read as the reverse complement.
ACTATTCTTGTAACTTTCCTGTAGATTTGAAGCTCAAAAATAAAAATACAAGAAAATCATAAATATCTCTTTTCTTCCTTCTTTAACCATAACTAACTCAAAAATGGGATTTATCTTTAGTTTTTCTAGGTCTGAGCACCAACCTCACCATCTCTCACTCCTCATAGTCAACCAGTCACCAAATCAAATCCTGTTGACTGATTTCTACGTTCATTGCCAGAGTACAAATCTCAATGGCCATTCACTTGGATTATTGAAGTTAACATATTTTTTAAGATTATTTTCTCATTTTTTTTATCCTAGATTGCCTGTCTAGAACATGAATCTTGTCACATCCTTCTCTTCCTGAAAAAAGCCTTCAATGTTGCAAATATGCTTAAAAGAACAATGTCTACACTCATGTACCTCCCTCTTCATCCTTCTGCCTTAGTATATGAACTGTACAACAAATATCTGTATATCTAATTAACTTATAAGTTAGTTGGATATAAGTTAATTAGATATATCCAGTTAACTTGGATCTGTTATATCTTATATTATGGTGGAAAGCATCTTCTTGTATCTGTGGCAAAATCACTTAGTGTGGCAATACTGAATCAAGAAAGGTTGCATTTATAAGTTTCTTTTTATCTATTACTGAACATTTAAGAAAAATTATGACTTTAACAAGAAAACTAGTTTATGTGCCTGGCTACCTCAAAAATGAGGACACAGTTTGCAGCCTGAATAGGGGGAGCCTATGTGAAAGAAGATATGTGTTTCTAACATATTACATGGGATTAGCAATGTTGCTTGGTAGCATCATTAGTCAAAGCTAATTAGAAAATTAGCTAACAGAACCTAGCAATCTGAGACACCAACCATCTCTTACCCTGATGCTTTTTTGTAAAAGCATGCCACTGCGAACTTGATAACCTTTCTCTAATCTCTCTGTTCTTGTCTTACAAATTATTATTTATAATTGCCTAGTTAATTTCCTAAAAATGGAGAACCCCCATCAGTAAGGGTTATTATGCACATATCCAATCCCCCTCAACTAGACCCTAAGCCTCTTTTGGGGATCTCTACCACACTCAAAACACATATATACACACACACACACACACACACACACACACACACACATACAAGATTATAAAAGATTGAGACAGTGATTTACAGTCACGCAACTAAAAAGTGGCAATTCTGGAGCCAGCCTCAATCCTGAGTACTCTCTGCTGAACCACAATAAATTTCCATCCAAGCAATCTAATTATATGGTTAAAACACAGCCATGTGAACCTCTGTATGTCTTCTTATTTGAGTACAGGACATGTCCTTCTTGCTTTTAGGTGGAAAAATCTGAATATTTTCTAAGATGCATTGAACATCTGAATATACACAAAGAAAATCATTGACTGAAAGACACCAAAACTTTTATCACAATAAATAATGGAGAGAGAGAAAGACCTTAAGATATTTCCTTAGTTGATCCATGTGAGGGATTGATTAGGAAAAATTTATTATCTTGTGCAGAATTCGAGTGGACTGAAAAAACAGGAAAGTAAAGAAGAAATATATATACTGACTTCATGTAGTCATTCAGAAACCTTAATTAAGAATCACCTTTGTGAGACTCTAAATAAAACTTTGGTAAAGAAATAGGTGAGCATCTTCAAAGGTCTAACAGTCTGGTAAGATGAAATCTAGTAGTGCTTCTTCCCTGTGAGGCACATAATGACATTTATAGAGCTCCCAAAAGGAAGAGTAACTTGGAAAGCCACATCTTAAATGCATAATAGCAGCTGAACATTAAAAATATCAATGTGTAAATAACTGAGAAGCTCCTCACCCCACCCCACCCCCCACCCCTGGGGGAAAAAGTGTTTACTGAGAAGAAAGAAAAGGTACATTTTCAACTATAGCTGTAACAATTAAAATAACCAAAGAGCTATCTTCAGGGTCTCTTAGGCTAAGTATCATAAACAAAGCAGTCTTCTGATAACATATGGGATGGTCTTTGTGTGACTAAGCGATCAGCCCTTCAGAGAGGCTTTGCAATCACTGGGTTTACATCCTAGGGGAGTTTATGGTGAAATTTCTGAACTTGGGGAGAGAGGAAAAGTGTTGGTGACAACAAGTCTCTAAAGGAATCAAGGAAGTTAGTTTCACTCCCAGATGAGTTTTTCTCTTGGAAATCCCATCCAAACCGAAGAGAGTTTTGTGGAGTACAGGGAGGGGTTGACTGCAACAACCAGGTACCACTGATCCACTGGTTGTGTTCAAAATGCCATGCCGTTCATGTGGAGTAACTGAAAATCAGTATCTTCGGTTTAATCAATTCTCTGATCCAGTGAATTCAAGAAAATCAAAATGGCAAATGCAGGTACTGAACAAATGTGATTATCCTTATATAAATAAATTACCCTAGAAAAAATAAAAATAGCAGCAGCTGTAGAAATGAAAATAATGATGGCTAACATTTATTGAGACTACTTGTAAGTTATTTTATTTAATGCTTACAATAACCCCTCTAACATATACATTGTTATTGTCTATAGAACCCATGCTACTACCCTCTTCTGCTTGAATAAGCCTTTCTAAAGCATTTTGTCAGTAATCTCTTTTAAGTCATTTGGCATATTCTGTGTTGATTTCTGAATTATGTGCTTGTTTATCTCTTTTTCTAGATTATATACACTTTGAAAGCAGGAATTGTAAGAGCAAAGTAACAATGCTTTCCATTTAAATGGGAATCAATAAATATTTGCTGGATTGGATTGAATTAATTTGAATTGAAATGTAGGTTATAAGTGTGTAAGAAAAACCAGTTTACTGAGGAATTAATGAGCAAGTCACTGTTTAGACTCTAGGTGTTTCTCTTAGTCACCATGACGTCCTTATGATTAAAAATTAAGCCAATTTGTGCTCTCTAAATTTCTAATTTTCTAAATGTCTATCCTACCATAATTTGAAAGTTCGACAATATCATCTATTTCTATCCTGTCTGAGACTGGACTCACTAGGAATCTGATGCTCCTGGGCTTTGAAATGGAATGCAGATCTCAAAGCATATAACTTAGATGTTGGGTCAACTGTAACTGTAGTTTGACTGAGGTTGGAAGATCTGCTCCCAAAGTGTTTACTTATGTAGCTCCAGGGGTGGGGTAGGGTCGGGGAAGGGGGTGTTCCCCGCCCAGGGCAAGTTCCCTATGAATTTGATGAGACCAAAGGAAGGCAAGGGCAAGAAGTTGGGAATTAAAGAGTTTATTTTCATGGCGCAGTCTCTCCTGGCTCACACCAGCAGCTCTCCCTGTCACTGCTCAGGACCTCTCATGCACAGCTCCCAAGCTCTATCTCTTTGGCCTCACTCCTCCACCCGCCTCCTGCACTGGGAGGAACTCTGTCAGTGGGTACCTGGTGACTGGTGGGTGCCTGACCGGTTAAATACCAGGAAAGGAGGGGAGGAGAGAATAGGTGTTTCCTCTCCACCCCTACCTTGGACCAGCAATCTCATGGCTTAGTAGCAGTTCTGTCGCTGTTAACCTTGGGGTTCCCCATGAAGAGCTGCCTGAATATGCGTAAGGCATGGAGGCTGGCTTCTTCCACACTTAATCCAGGAAACCAAGCTGGAAGCTGCAATGCATTTTACAACCTAGCTTCGAAGTCACACAGCATCACTTGAACAGAATTCTGTTGGTGGCATGAGTCAGCATTGATTTATTGGTTCAACATGAGGACATGAATATTAGAAACCAAAGAGTACTAAGAAGCATCCAGGAAGCTGTATAGCACAGAATTAATCGCAATAAATAGCTTCTTCAGGGTTCTGCCTCTATCCACTGTTTGGAATCCCTAAAGTCCCTTAAAATCTCTCCTAATTATTTATGAAAGTATCTCACATGAATTCAAACACAGTTTGTTTACATACCATGCAATTATTGCCTTTTTTATTCTTTTATTCCATTCCTGGCTCTTAGTGGTGTAGTCAGCTGCCCAGGCTTCAGGTTTATAAAATCTCATGAAGGCTCTTTTCTTCCAGGTCTGGTACAAATCCTGATAATGATTATTGCATAGTCACTATATAGGTGCCCTACTGTGCTAAAATCTCTACTATGCCAAACATGGTGTGCACCCAGTGCTGCCAACATGATGGAGGCCACCTGGGTGCCAGATGCCTTCTGGATGGCAGCAATGCCATGCTGTATGTTCTCTGCACAGACAGGGGAGACTCACAGGTCAGCCATGTCACACTCCATTACATGGGTACAGAGCTCCCAGCCTCAGAATTTTTGATAAAAGAGCTGTTTCAAATCTTACCTGGTTCTTCCTAGCCCTCAACCTGAGTCCTTTGGGGGCTGAAGGAGGAGCTGTGTGATAGAAACTATTCTCTATTAAAAACGATTCTTCCTCTCCAGTACTGATGATATTATTGGGCACAGATATATGCCAGAATCACTTCTTCCTTGTGATAGTTATTTCCCAGGCAGCTTGCTTTCTCATAAAAATCTGCCTTTGGTAGGCCTCTACAATAAGAGCCCTAAAGTGCATTCAATTCAGGCTTAACTGGGACTCCTGCTATGCTCCTTCAAGTACTATCCTTAAAAGGTCTCTACTCCCAGAAAGGGACAATGTTATTATTAGAATAAACTGAGGCTTTTCCTAGACTTGATTCTGAGAGTTCATGAGACCCACACAGTAAATGGCAGGTGTTACCTGTGTAAAAACTTTCTGAAACTTCTGATGATAGTAGTATAATGACCTTGATTCATCCTGTCTTTGTGACTCTGTCCTGTGAAGAAGTTAATTCTTTCTTGAGAAGGCTTCTTCATTCCCTTACAGCACCATTTAGGAAGAGAGGGAAACTAATGAGATAGCACACAGCCTTTCAAGTCAGACAGACAAAGATTAAAAGCTCAATTTGTCCACATAATAGTTAAATAAACTTGGTAAAGTTATTAAATTAACTTTCCTCATCTGATATCATATACTCATTGTAAAATACACAACTGCTTAGCTCTGTGCTCAACAAATAAGTACTTAAGAACCTTATTGATTATCATCATCGTCATGATCATTACTGATGCTGCCCTTAACTAAGCTTCTTGGCATTCTGGAAAACTCCCCTTCGTATCCCAGGGCTCATAATGAACTGATCTCTAACCCTGAGCTGATTTTCTAGGCTACACCATCAGCTATACCGGTCTTGTCCCAGAGACAAATTTTACTTTTGGGTCTTCTGGGTGCAAATAACTGGTGGATTACATCCCAACTAACCGCCTTGTTTTTACAGTGGGTTCTGGAATATATTATCAAGTTCTGCCTATGAATCAATTTCAAAGACAAGGATTCCTGGTGACTCTCTGCTCTTTATTTTCCTTTTCTGGTGGCTGCCTTCATCCTGCTACCTTTCCTCAGAATTCATCAGTCAAAAGACCCTAAAATTATGTTTCTCAAAGTATGGCCCCAACATCTCTTTGAGTAGGAGGGTATGTTAGTTAAATTTAGATTCCTGGGCCCCATCTCAAACTTACTGAATCAGAATATAAGAAAGTGGAATTCAAGAATACATACATGTTTTTTCAACATTCTCCTAATATGATTGAGATACAGGGAACTTGTGTCCAAACTTTAAGTAGCACCACCCTACTGCACAAAAAGTTTGAGAGCCAAGAAATCACAACATTAACTAAGCCTTCTCTTTAAAGGGTCAGAAAAGCTAGACGTAATATGGCTCACCAAGTAGAATTGGACCACTAAGATTTGGCTTGTCCTCTTGTCACATGCCACAAGGAAAAATGATATGAATGAAACAGTTAAAAAATGGTTGATAGCTCCAATTCATAGTTCTGTAAATTTACTACACACACATTAGAGAAGGGCATAATAACCAACCACTAGGGTGGATGGCCCTCAGAGTAGTTTCTAGGATAGCGCCTTCAATGATAGCTAATTTGGTAGCTATTCCAATGATCTGTGATCCCCCTCCTTGGATTTTTTTCTATCTTGGTGCTAAAAATGTCTTCCTAGTCCTCATCCTCTTCTTTTATGTGTACTAATTATGAGAATCTAGGGTGCCGTATTTTTCTCCCCCCCCCAGGCCAAGCCACCATTAAAACATTTCCCTATGGCAACCGTTTGTTTAGAGTTAGCCCACCTCACCTCCAGTGTCTATGACTGTGAAAGGTCTTATTCCTACAACACACAAGCAGAACTTTCCTACATTCCGATCTATCTTAAGAAATTTAATCCTTAGGGTCATGTGACTTTTTCCACGATTTAAAACACCTGCTCATACATCTTCAAGCATCCCTATTATTGTAAGCATTCTCTGCCCTGAGAGAGTAAATGTTATTATCTATGGGCCCAGCAGGCTTCAGTCAACACCCTTCTCTTTCTACTTCCCATTCCTACCTCTTTTTTCAATACCTAAGTGGAAAGTTTCAAAGGTGCTTCCCCTAAGGTGGGCAGAGACCTCTCTAATCTCTCAGAGAAGATCATTGCTTTTCCCCCAGAGACTGGACAGCCTTGTCTACTATCTGCAACATTTTTAGCCCAGTTTTCTGGTGCTATGCCCAAGGCATGGAGTTATATAAATAATCTGACAATACAGAGTATTCTCTCCATGGCCCTGCCCCTAACCATAGGGCAGTCAGTTCTAATCTTTCGGTGGTAATTAATCCATCCTGCAAGCAGATGCTACACTAGGATTACAAATTACACAGAGAAACTCAAAGAAAAGAATTACTGTTTCATAGGCCACACCACCAGCCTGTGGATTAAAAAAAGTGATAATGGCTGTATACTATGTGTCCCCTTTGGCTTCCTTTCATGGATGCAAAATTTCCATCCTTGCTTCCTCTAAGCTCATAAGCAGACATCTCAGCTCTCATGTTGCCTCTGCCAGTCCTTCGTTTCCTGCTCTGCCCTTGACATTTACAGTGGCGCAGATGGTCTATGTCTATACAGCCCCCCCTAGTCCTCTCCCCACTGGCAGGGAAGGCAGTGCCATTTCACACTGAGGCCTGCTAGAGTCCAAGGTACTTTAGAAGCTCCAGTCAGCCAGGGAGGCCCCTCTTCCCTGTGATAGTCACATCCTGGGAGTGTGAAGCAGTATTGCTCTGTGGTCAGTATATCATCTCCCAGAAATTTTGGCAAAACTTTTCCTGAAGCACTTTGTTTTTGTCTTTCTCAAGGCATCCTTCTCCACATCCTTGTTTTTTCAAACCAAACAGTCCATCTATGTGAAGCGCCAAGCTGTATACACTCCTTTTCTGACACTAGGGCTTAGGTAATGGAACAAGTATACTTAGAAAGAGTTCATTCCCAGGAGTCTATTAATTTTCCATGCAAATATAGTCTCAAACTATCTTCCTTATCAGTGTCATAGGCATACCCTGGCTTTTTAAACTCTTAGGGCAAAGAGAGCTCAAGTCTCCCCTTCCCCCAACACTGCCTTTACTGACTTCCATGAAATATTCAAAATTTAACACTTCGTTGAAAGTACAGCCTTGAGTCATTTACTAGTATTTTTTTGAGATTATAAGATGTCAAAACTGGTGTATTAGTTATCTGTTGTTGTGTAACAAATTACCACCCAAATTAGTGACTGAAAGCAACAAACATTTGTTATCTCACGGTTTCTGTGAGTTGGGAATCTGGGAGCGGCTTAGCTGGATGGGTCTGTCTCAGAACCTCTCGTAAGGCTGCAGTTAAGGTGTCACCAGGGCTGCAGTTATTTCTAAAGTCAACTTGGGAAGATCTGCTTCCAAGCTTCCTCACACGGCTATTAGCAGGCCCCAGATCCTTGCTGACTCTTGGCTGAAGATATTAGTCCCTCATCAAATGAATCTTTCCATGACGCTTCTCACAACATGGCAGCTGGCTTCCTTCAGAGAAGAAATAGACAGAGACAGAGACAGAGACAGAGGCAGAGACAGGCATATACACACAGAGAGAGCCAGAGGTAGAGAGAGGGAGAAAGAAATGCTCAGAATTCCTATTCCTAGTTACCTAGGTTTTGTGTGTATATGACTTCTCCATCGTTAACTTCACAATATTTCAGAATAGTCTTTTTATAATGTTTATTAGAAAGTTTAATGAGTTCTGGGCTAAAGTAGAACTCTTAAGAAATGGCACATGACAACTATATGTATTTTAAATTAATTTATTACCATAACACTGAACAAACAGCAAAATACCAAATATGTCCAAAGTGACTGACTCTTTAAAATTACATGTTTGTAAACAGTCTGTGACTAAACTGTAAACTGCTTATTAGCTTAGCAAAGGAAATTAGGATAGTTTTATAGTGAAATGTTTTTATAAAATATTTCTGTCAAAAATACAGATTTTTCCTAAAATGATTTGTAAAAACCTTTGAATTAAGCCATTCCATGAACAAGGCCACCAACATCATGCTTCAACATTTATGCTGACTAAATAATGCCCCATCCCCTGTCCTCTACTCTGGGGAGATGTCATATCCAAATCCCTGGAACATGTGAATATTTCTTTATATATTAAAAGGGACTTTATATATATGATCAAATTAAAGATCTTGAGATGGGAAGATTATTCTGGATTAGTGAGCCCGATGTAATTACCAGGGTCCTTGTAAGAGGAATATGGGAGTTGTTTGAGTAAGGCAGACAGTCATGTGACAAGAGAAGCAAGGACCAGAAAGAGACTTTAATGTGCTACATTGCTGGTTTTGATGATAGAGGAAAGTGGCCACAAGCCAAGGTATATATAGTCAGTCTCTAGAAACTGGAAAAGTCAAGTAAATAGATTCTCCCACAGAACCTAGAAAGAACCAGTGCTGCTGGCATCTTGACTTTTTCCAGAGAAATTGATTTTGAACCTATGGCCTTCAAAATTGTAAGATAATAAATTTTTGTTGTTTTAAGCCCTAAGTAATTTACAGTAATTCATTACAACTGTAATAAGAAAGAAACACACTTCTAAAAACTAAGAAGAAGTCTTCAACATTTTCACAAGTATTTCATGATGGATTATTCATCTTGAAGGTTTTTCAATGAACATGTAGTCCAGTTCTCCAAATACAGAAAGAACACCACTTCACATGATTAAACTGGGAGCAGACTCCACCTGGAGGAGGGAGGTGGGGCTGGGGAGTCTGCTCCCCCCCAAGAATGAGCCCTGCCACAGGTCCTCCATCAAGGCACAAAAGTGGGAGAAGGCCTTGCAGAAGCCATCCTGGGGTCATTAGTGGCGGAGCCAGGGGAGTGCAGTCACCACGGCATCCATAGCAACCCATGGATTTGGGCAGATTACACAGTGGGTCTGTCCCTGAGAAAACTAGGAGTATTTTCCCATCTCTACTAATAGGTATAAATTCAGGAGTACAAAACATATCCATGACTATCGTGGCCCAAATTATGCACTCTAATCCTCCCCTGAACTATTCATTACATGCTGAACTGACCATGAAATGAAATTTCAAATAAGGTTCTTGAAACTCATGTTAGAGAGAGTGATTTGGAATGTGAAAGTACTTACTTTACAAAATATGTATGCCTTCCCCAAAAGCACTCCATACAATCTCAAAGAATCAGAACTAATTTATGAGATAAAACTTAAACATATTCCTAGCCACTGTGGGCTTGTTTTAATTAGAAATAAAGACATTTTAGTATGATATTTATGGTCCACTTGTTCATGGAAGGTGAATGGTGAACAGATCCCCTTTTTTACAAAAGAGGAGCAGTCTCCAAGGGAACCTCATAGAATTCCCAGAATTAAGTGTGTGGCAGCCTTGTGGGGCTCAGCTAATTGTCAGGGAGTGAGGTTGGTAGGCAGAGGGCATTTTCAGCTCATAATTGGGTTTCAATGTCTTGCCTCTAATAGGCCCAACTTAGGAAAAGTCTCAGGGCTTAGTGGGTGAAGAGTCAAGAAGCTCAACATGGAGATACTGCACTACCTCCAGCCCCCTGCCCCTCCTTCCAGCTGGCACCCCAGAGGGGCTCCTGGCAGGCAGAGCTGCTGTGCCTGTTCTGTGGCGGTTCAACTGTGGATACTCAGCAAAACACCACTATGTGAACTGAAGAAAATCTTTGTGATTTAGTGCTCAGTAGAATCTGGTAGGGCCTTGTTTCAAATCCCACAGCACACTTTCCCTTAGTCTTTAGTCTTTAGGCCTAAGAAGTCCTCAGTAACTGCACAGAACACATCAATCACATGATAAGCCATGATTAAACACAGGCCTCTGCCGACAGCACCTACCTTCAGAAGGACCTGTACCCATACAACTCCCTTCATGCAGCTGGATTCAGGGGGCCATGATGCCTGCCCATCAAGGGTTTTCCACATATACGCTGGTCTTTGATGTCTCCTTTCTAGAGGTCATGGCACCATCCTCACCTGCGGGAGCCATGAGTTAACACTTTTTCACTGCGCATTACCATCACAGGTGTTACCATTGCCTGCTGCTCCTGAAGGATGCCATCCCCAGACAAGAGACTAGCAGTTCTGAATTTAAAAGTCTCCATACATTCAAGGATGTCCAGGGACTTCTGGGTTTTCCTTAAGTGAGCAGCTTAACTGCTCAGTTCCTATATCAATCAGATTCTTTAGAATGGAAAGGACTTATGGGACTTTTACCCCCAAAACAAAATATTTAGAAATTGACATCCCTCTCTGTTTCTCACTGTTTTAGGCTACTCTCATTCAACTCAGATCATCAAAGACGAAACTGTCCTGATGTCGGCATGAAAGCCGTCCTACCTCTGCACCAGTAGATGTCACCCGGGCCTTCATCTGCAGGATCTTGCCCCCGTTGCGGACACCTGCCTCATGACGAAGCAGGAGCTCCTGGTCAATAGAGACATAAAGGTGAGATGCTATTATATGATACACAGTCCTATCACTGCAGCCTTGCTGGGTAAGGTGGGAATATTTTTTTTTTTAATGCTTCAACTCTCAAATCATTTATGGGTCCAATTGTATAAACCATTTAGAAAAAGCTTAGTTTTGTAAGAGGCAAACGAAGAGTAGAAGAGATTGCACCACATTCCCCATCTTCCCAATATGATATCCACTGAATGCTATGGCTGCCTGACAACCTGGACATAAAAGCGAAGGGCTAATAAAACTTCTTGCTGTCACTGCTTGTCCCAGGATATCACCATAATCAAGCCTGGCACATGTTTGCCTCTCCTCCATGACCTGCTGTCATCTGGGTGGTGGTGGACCATTCACAGACATGCTGCCTTCATCCTGCACCTTGCCTCCTATCTGTTCTAACCACTACTACACTGTTCACCATAGAAATCTCTGTCTTCCATGCCACCCAGACTACTAAACTACTAAAATACTAAACTATGACTATGGCTCCAAGTTTTAACACCTATTCTGAAAAGCATTATTCAAATTATTTGGCTTTTATATCCTCCTGTCTGCTAACCTCTAGATACAAACCTATAGCCAGATGGAATACATTAACCCAAATATGTGTCGGAAAGAGCACCTAGTCAAACTGACCTCACAGTAAGAAAAGAAAATGTGAAATATGTGACCAGAAAAGTAATTATGGGCAGAACTAGCAACATAATTTACAAGGTCCAGTGCAAAGTAAAAATGCGGGGGTGCTGGTAAAATATATATATATAAAGAATTTCAAGATAGTGACAGCAGAGGATTAAACCAAGGGCCCTTCTATTCATGGGGTCCTATGCAATTTCATAGGCTACACACACACAAACCCAGCCCTGATTATGGTGAATCATTTTATACTTCCCAAATGATCACTTTTCACCAAGGATTCACCAGAACATGTCAGGGTTTCTACTCAACAATCGGCAAGAGTCCTTAGTCCACTCCAAGTGGGGAAGAGAGCATGTAGATTATGGGACAGGACTCCGTCACTCCTCTGAACCTGACCCAGCACTGCTACACCTGGGCTGCTACATTAAAAAAAAAAAGATCCAGACTGCAAGAAGCTCCAGACACCTCCTACCTATTCTCAACATGTTTGTGCTTGTTCCCGTCTTCGTAGTTTCTGCCTTCCTGGCTCCACAACTCAGCTTTGATATCTGATTCTGGCATCTTCTCTTTGTTAACCATCCAGGTGTCTCTTCTGACTTCTCAGACTCTAGTTTCTGCCTCTGGTTTCAGCTCTGATGGCTTCTCAAATTTAATATCCCTTATTACACATGAAAAACTTTCTGTTTTCTCTCCTAGTTCCATGTAATCTCACTGGTCAGACTAGCCCCTCTCCTCTACTAGCTGGGAAGAAAAATAATCAGAAGGTATGATATTGGCCATGACCTAGTATTAATGTTATTCAAAAGAGTTGATAAGAAACCATTGCCACATTGGATTAAAGATGGCGGCATGAGAGGTGAGACAGAGGCTTCCTCCTAAAACTGCATATAATATGAAAATATAACTAATACAACTACTCTTGAAAGAGCAACAGGAAAGAGGACTGCACCAAACTTCATACACCTGGAGACAAGAGCAGACCTCACGGAAAAGGGTAATATACTAAAGCGGTGGTCCTGTGGGATCCAAGCCCTTCCCCAACCCCAGCTCACTGCCAGGAGGAAGAGGAACGGAGCAGAGAGGGAGTGGAGATCTGGGACTGGTGAATACCTAACTCTGGAGATCTGCTCTGAGAGCACTAACCTACATTTCATGGTGCTTGCATGATACTCTCATAATTAGGGGGTTGGAAAGCTAAGACAGGCAGAATACCTGGAGAGATTAAGATTCCAGCTGCTTGTGGAAAGCAGGTATCCATATCCAGCTTCTCTGGGACAAAAGAAAGGTGGGCAGTCTGAGAGACTTCCTAACAAAGAAGCCCTTAGAAAGAGGGCTGCTAAAGGGGCAAGGATTGCGCAGAGCTTACTGCTCAGGAGAAAGGACATGTAGACAAAATTGTCTTGGTGCACTCTGCCCAGCAGATTGGGAGTTTTCACAGTCTTCAGATACTCCAGCTCCCTGGCTGCCTGCACAGCTCCAAGAACCCCTTCTGTGACAGGAAGACTACTGTGCCTTCCTCCTGGCCAGCCCCACGGGGCTTGCAAACCGGGAAACCCTTCCCTGGTGTTAGGCCAGCCAGAGGGAAGCTCTGTCTACAGTAACTAAAAACGCAAAGCACAGTGACTTATACCTGTGTGCTCAGCCCACTGGTTCAGGCAATGGAGACAGGCATAGCAGCCAGGGAGCAGGAAACAGCTCTTTCCTCCCCCAAGGCACCAATACCACTTCCCTGCAATCCCTGACATTGCTTCAGGGGCTGAGCAGCTCCAGAGAGTAGAGCTTCTGGACACTAGAGGGCACCATACACAAATATGAAACACCAAAAGACCCTGGTCCAGAGTAAAATTATGAATACAACTCCTGAGAAAGATTTAAATGATATTGACCTCATGACTCTCCCTGAAAGTTGAGTTCAAAATAAAAATCATTAACATGCTCATGGAGGTACAGAAAGATATTCAAGAATTCAGGAATGAATTACAGTCGGAGATCCAATCATTGAAGAGCACAATGGACGGTATTAAAAACAGATTGGGTACAGTGGAGGAGAAGATAAATGAAATAGGAACTAGAGAAGAGGAATACAAAGAAGGTGAGGAACCAAGAGAGAAAAGGATCTCTAAGAACGAAAGAATATTGAGAGAACTGTGTGACCAATCCAAACGGAACAATATTTGCATTATAGGGGTACCAGAAGAAGAAGAGAGAGAAAAAGGGATAGAAAGTGTCTTTAAGGAGGTAATTGCTGAAAACTTCCCCATTCTGGGGAAGGAGATAGTCTCTCAGGCCATGGAGGTGCACAGCTCTCCCAACACAAGGGACTCAAGGCAGACAACATCAAGACATATAGTAATTAAAATGGCAAAGATCAAGGATAAGGACAGACTATTAAAAGCAGCCAGAGAGAGAAATAAGACCACATACAAAGAAAAGCCCATCAGGCTATCATCAGACTTCACAGCAGAAACCTTACAGGCCAGAAGGAAGTGACATGATGTATTTAATGCAATGAAGCAGAAGGGCCTTGAACCAAGATTACTTTATCCGGCAACATTATCATTTAAATTTGAAGGAGCAATTAAATAATTCCCAGATGAGCAAAAGCTGAGAGAATTTACCTCCCACAAACCATCTCTACAGTGTATTTTGGAGGGACTGCTATAGATGGAAGTGTTTCTAAGGTTTAATAGCTATCACCAGAAGTAATAAAAGCACAGTAAAGAAAGTAGAAAAACTAATTACTAAGAAAATGCAAAATTAAATTAACTATCCCCAAAGTCAATCAAGGGATAGACAAACAGTACAGAATATGATACCTAATATATAAAGAATGGAGGAGGAGGAAAAAAAAAGAACCTTTAGATTGTGTTTGTAATAGCATATTAAGTGAGTTAAGTTGGACTCTTAGATAGTAAGGAAGTTACCCTTGAACCTTTGGTAACCATGAATCTGAAGCCTGCAATGTCAATAAGTACATACCTATAGATAATCACCCTAAATGTAAATGGACTGAATGCACCAGTCAAAAGACATCGAGTTACTGAATGGATAAAAAAACAAGACCCATCTATATGCTGCCTACAAGAGACTCACTTTAAACCCAAAGACATACACGGACTAAAAGTGAAGGGATGGAGAAAGACATTTCATGCAGGAGGGAGAAAAAAGCAGGAGCTGCAGTACTTACATGAGACAAAATAGACTTCAAAACAAAGAAAGTCACAAGAGACAAAGAAGGACATTACATAATGATAAAAGGGTCAATCCAACAAGAAGATATAACCATTATAAGTATCAATACACAACACAGGAGCTCCTACATATGTGAAACAAATACTAACAGAATTAAAGGGGGAAATAGAATGCAATGCATTCATTCTAGGAGACTTCAACACTCCACTCACTCTGAAGGACAGATCAACCAGACAGAAAATAAGTAAGGAGACAGAGGCACTGAACAACACATTAGAACAGATGGACCTAACAGATATCTACAGAACTCTACACTCAAAAGGAGCAGAATACACATTCTTCTCAAGTGCACATGGAGCATTTTCAAGAATACATCACATACTAGGCCACAAAAAGAGCCTCGGTAAATTTAAAAAGATTGAAATTGTACCAACCAGCTTCTCAGGCCACAAAGGAATGAAACTAGAAATTAATTACGTAAAGAAAATGAAAAAGCCCACAAACACGTGGAGGCTTAATAACATGCTCCTAAATAATCAATGGATCAATGACCAAATAAAAACAGAGATCAAACAATATATGGAGACAAATGACAACAATAATTCAACACCACCAAATCTGTGGGATGCGGCAAAGGCCATGCCAAGAGGAAAGTATATTGCAATACAGGCCTACCTCAGGAAAGAAGAAAATTCCCATATGAGAAGTCTAAACTCACAATTAACAAAACTGGAGAAAGAAGAACAAATTAGACCCAAAGTCAGTAGAAAGAGGGACATTATAAAGATTAGAGCACAAATAAATAAAATCGAGAAGAATAAAACAACAGGATCAACGAAAGCAAGAGCTGGTTCTTTGAGAAAATAAACAAAATAAATAAATCCCTAGCCAGACTTATCAAGAAAAAAATAGAGTCTACTCACATAAACAGAACCAGAAATTAGAAAGGAAAAATTACTATGGATAGCACAGAAATACAAAGAACTATTAGAGAATACTATGAAAAATTATATGCTAACAAACTGGAAAACAGAAGAAATGGACAACTTTCTAGAAAAATACAACCTTCCAAGGCCGACCCAGAAAGAAACAGAAAATGTGAACAGACTAATTACCAGCAATGAAATTGAACTGGTAATCAAAAACCTACCTAAGAACAAAACGCCTGCACCAGATGGCTTCCCTGATGAATTTTATCAAACATTTAGTGAAGACCTAATACCCATCCTCCTAAAAGTTTTCCAAGGAGTAGAAGAGGAAGGAATACTTCCAAATTCATTCTATGAGGCCAGCATCACTCTAATAACAAAACCAGGCAAAGACACCACAAAAAAAGAAAACTACAGACCAATATCCCTGATGAACATAGACGCAAAAATACTCAACAAAATATTAGCAAACTGAATTCAAAAATACATCAAAAGGATCACCCATCATGATCAAGTAGGATTTATTCCAGGGATGCAAGGATGGTTCAACATTTAAGAATCCATCAACATCATCCACCACATCAACAAAAAGAAGGACAAAAACCACACGATCATCTCCATAGATGCTGAAAAAGCATTTCACAAAATTCAACAACCATTCATGATAAAAACTCTCAACAAAATGGGTATAGAGGTAAAGTACCTTAATATAATAAAGGCCATATATGACAAACCCACAGCCAACATTATACTTAACAGCGAGAAACTGAAAGCTTTTCCTTTAAGATCGGGAATAAGACAAGGATGCCCACTCTCCCCACTTCTATTCAACACAGTACTGGAGGTCCTAGCCATGGCAATCAGACAAAACAAAGACATACATGGCATCCAGATTGGCAACGAAGAAGTTTAACTGTTCCTGTTTGCAGATGACATGATATTGTACATAAAAAACCCTAAAGAATCTACTCCAAAACTACTAGATCTAATATCTGAATTCAGCAAAGTTGCAGGATACAAAATTAATGCACAGAAATCTATGGCATTCCTATACACTTAGCAATGACCTAGCAGAGAGAGAAATCAGGAAAACAATTCCATCCAAAGTTGCACCAAAAAGAATAAAATACATAGGAGTAAACCTAACCAAGGAAGTGAAAGATCTATACTCTGAAAACTACAAGACACTCATGAGAGAAATTAAAGAAGATGCCAATAAATGGAAACACATCCCGTGCTCATGGATAGGAAGAATTAATATTGTCAAAATGGCCATCCTGCCTAAAGCAATCTACAGATTCAATGCAATTCCTATCAAAATACCAACAGCATTCTTCAATGAACTAGAGAAAATCATTCTAAAATTCATATGGAACCACAAAGGACCCTGAATATCCAAAGCAATCCTGAGAAGGAAGAATAAAGCTGGGGGGATTATGCTCCCCAGCTTCCAGCTTTACTTCAAAGCCACAGTACTCAAGACAATTTGGTACTGGCATAAGAACAGACCCATAGACCAATGGAACAGACTAGAGAGCCCTGATAAACCCATCCATATATGGTCAATTAATATATGATAAAGGAGCCATGGACATACAATGAGGAAATGACAGCCTTTTCAGCAGCTGGTGTTGGCAAAACTGGACAGTTACATGCAAGAGAATGAAACTGGATTATTGTTTAACCCCATACACAAAAGTAAACTCGAAATGGATCAAGGACCTGAATGTAAGTCATTAAACCATAAAACTCTTAGAAGACAACATAGGCAAAAATCTCCTGAATATAAGCATGAGCGACTTCTTCCTGAACGCATCATCTCGAGCAGGGGAAACAAAGGCAAAAATGAACACATGGGACTACATCAAACTAAAAAGTTTCTGTACGGCAAAGGACACCATCAAAAGAACAAAAAGGCATCCTACAGTATGGGAGAATACATTTGTAAATGACAAATCCGACAAGGGGTTAACATCCAAAATATATAAAGAATTTACATGCCTCTATACCCAAAAAGCAAATAACCCGATTAAAAAATGAGTATAGGATATGAAGAGACAGTTCTCCAAAGAAGAAATTCAGATGGCCAACAGACACTTAAAAAGATGCTCCACATCACTAATCATCAGAGAAATGCAAATTAAAACCACAATGAGATACCACCTCACACCAGTAAGGATGGCCAGCATCCAAAAGACTATGAACAACAAATGCTGGCGAGGATGTGGAGAAAGGGGAACCGCCCTACACTGCTGGTGGGAATGTAAGCTAGTTCAACCATTATGGAAAACAATATGGAAGTTCCTCAAAAAACAAAAAATACAAATACCATTTGACCCCGGAATCCCACTCCTTGGAATTTACCCAAAGAATACAACTTCTCAGATTCAAAAAGACATATGCACCCCTATGTTTATTGCAGCACTTTTTACAATAGCCAAGATATGGAAGCAACCTAAGTTCCATCAGTAGATGAATGGATAAAGAAGAGGTGGTACATATACACAATGGAATACTATTCAGCCGTAAGAAGGAAAGAAATCCTGCCATTTCCAACAACATGGATGGAGCTAGAGGATATTATGCTCAGTGAAATAAGCCAGGCAGAGAAAGACAAGTGCCAGATGATTTCCCTCATTTTTGGAGTATAACAACGAAACAAAACTGAAGGAACAAAATAGTAGCAGACTCAGAGACTCCAAGAAGGAACTAGTGGTTACCAAAGGAGAGTGGTGTGGGAGGGTGGATGGGGAGGGTGGGAGAAGGGGATTGTGGGGTATTATGTTTAGTACACATGGTGTGGCAGGTCACGGGAAAAACAGTGTAGCACAGAGAAGCAAACAGTGAATCTGTGTCATCTTACTACACTGATGGACAGTGACTGAATTGCGGTATGGGTAGGGACTTGATAATATGGGTAAATGTAGTAACCACATTGTTTTTTCATGTTAAACCTTCATAAGAGTGCATATCAATAATACCTTAATAAAAAAAAGACACCATTGCCATATTCTTTCTTTACTTGCCTGTTTACCTCCTTCTTGAAATTCTCTTTTTTTACTTTCAGTGACACTATACTCTGTTTTCCTCACACCTCATTGAAGTGCCTTCTCCTCTTTCTTTTCTAGTTAGTCCTGCGTCATCCATCTCTAATGGCACTACTACCATCCCCATACTTACTTGCCATAAATGTGGGAAGGCTCTGTTCATTCCCGAGCTCTCTTCTCTTTTATGTGACATTTTGTCACATACTTTTTAATAAATTAATGACCTCTAAGTTTTTATCTCCGATTTCATCCTAAATTCCAGACTTGTATATTTCCCTGCCTTCTTCCTGTATTCATATCCTTTGCCTCTCAGCAGGCACACACAGATATATTCCCTAACCCCAGAACTGACTGTTCCTCCCTTGGTCTTCCTGATCTTGATAAGAGACATCATCAAATTTCTCAGGCCAAAAGCCAAGAGGTCATCATTCAATCTGCTCTCTCCTTTGTCCATTCATTACAGCCCATCAGCTCGGTCTAAACAGCTCTACTTTTGAATGTATCTTTCATCAAGACACTTCTCACCAAAGCCTCTGCCATCCACCTTAGCTGAGCCCCATCAGTTCTTTTCTGAATTACAGCAATAGCCTTCTAAGTATCCCCTTCTGATACTTTCTCCTACTGAAATCTTCTCTCCAAATAGGACCAGAGTGGTCTTTTAAAAAAAATCAGGTAATGTAAATTGCTCTACATAAATCTCTCAGTGGCCTCTCATTGCCTTTAGAATGAATTCCAAATACTTGACGTTTCATATACTTCCTCTCCCAACTCAAATCTTAATTCCCCTTCAACTTGTTCAAGAACAATGCATTTCTCTCTTTTCTCAGTCACACCACAGAGACTTTGAACTTGCTTTGCTTCATTACTAGGATGCTCAACATCATTAATTATTAGAGAAATGCAAATCAAAACCACAGTGACATATCACCTCACACACACTGGTGATTCTGTGCAACACAGCTGACCTCTACTAAATAACCAAGAAGAGTTCTCATAACTAATGTAGTTACACTTTTGAATTTCTTATACAAATTCTTTGAGATTAACTTGCCAAAATACCACTCTCTAGTGTTCTCCTAAATAATGTGACTTAATTTCTAAATAATATTCATGTCATCTTTGTTCAAATCATCTCTGCACTAAGATAATGAGTTTTTTCTCCACGATAACATTTCTTTTTTTCTCCAGTAATGTATTAGTGAAAAAATTCTTTATCTGGTCCCTCCACAATGACTGGTGGAAATTGTGTGTAATGTTGTAGGACTGTGAGAATAGTTCTAGGAAAACTTTCTAAACTCAATGAAACAGATACGACCAGATTTATTTCCAAGCTGTCCTAGTTTTTAATATGCAATGATGGAATTATTTTACA
This sequence comes from Phataginus tricuspis, assembly GCA_029783875.1. Classification (NCBI taxonomy): domain Eukaryota; kingdom Metazoa; phylum Chordata; class Mammalia; order Pholidota; family Manidae; genus Phataginus; species Phataginus tricuspis. The sequence goes on along the minus strand of JAQQAC010009165.1, from coordinate 13,653,742 downwards.
TGATTTTGAATCTAAGAAGCAAGTGCCAAATCACATGTCAAGATGTGAAATGAATTGCAATCACCTAAAATCTATTATACTTCAACTGCCCACAAAACCAGTATCTTAACACTTTGCAAGTTGTCAGAGTGGTGTGTGTGTCCAACAAATTGTAAAAAGCACAAAATCTGTTATTTTATCCCATGTTTTAAAAATCCTTGATCCCTCCCATCTGTCATTTTAAAGACATAAATGTCTGTTAATATTAGTTATAGTAGTGACACTTTTTGCAGTTTTCCTCCAGTAATTGTATCTAGATTGACTAAACAACTACTCTGTTTTAAGTTGTCTGTATTTCTTTTTTTTATTGAAGTATAGTTGATGTACAATATCATATTGCTTTCAGGTATACAACAGAGTGATTCAACAATTATATACATTGTGAAATGTTCCCCATGATAAGTATAGTTACCATCTGTCAACAACAAAGACATTATAATATTATTGACGATGGTCCCTATGCTATAATTTTCACCCCCATTATCTACTATTTTATAATTGGAAGTTTGTCCCTCATGTCCCCTTCATCTATTTCACCTACCCCCTCACACCCCATGGCAAGCACCAGTTTGTTCTCCATGTTTATGAGTCTATTTCTGTTTTGCTTGTTCATTTGCTTTATTTTTTAGATTCTGCATACAAGTAAAATCATATATTTGTCTTTCTCTGACTTATTTCACTTAGCATAATACCTTCTGGGCCTATTCATGTTTTCACATATGGCAAGATTTCCTTCTTTTTATGGCTGAGTAATATTCCATTGTGTGTGTGTGTGTGTGTGTGTGTGTGTGTGCCACATCTTTTTAACTATTCATCTATCAATGGATACTTATGTTGCTTCCATATCTTGGCTAATGCCAATAATGCTGCAGTAAACATGTGGTGCATATGTCTTTTTGAATTAGTGATTTTGTTTTCTTTGGGTAAATTCCCAGAAGTGGAATTACTAGATTGTGTGGTATTTTTTTCTGTATTCCTTTATTTTTTACACTTATTGGGTGCTTAACCAGATACTTTGTAAACACTAGAAGATCCTAAAGTAAAATAGACTGGCAAAAATCTTGCTTTTTAACAATTAGTGACCAATCGTAAAGAAAAAAGGTGGGGGGGGGAGGAAAGAAGAAACAAACACAAAAATATCAGATAATAACTGCTTTGCAAAGACTGGGTGGTGAAATGGAGAGTGACAATGGACAGTAAGTTTCTTTAAATATGTGGTCAAGGGTCAGACTCTCTGAAGGAAGCATTTAAGTTGCAGTCTGAACGGCATAGTAAGGCAACCACATGAAATTAAGGACAAGTGTATTCCGCATGAAGGGAACAGCTGGTGCTAGGACTCCAGAGCAGAAGCAGACTTGGAGAATGTGAGGAAAGGGAAGGCCGTCATGGCTGGAGCGTATATACAAAGGTAATAGAGGCGGATGAGGTAGAAGAAGGGCTTTTATATAGGGTTTGAATTGTATCCTAGGTGACCTGAGAAACCATTGGAGGGTTTTTTATCAGAAGAATGGTACAAAACAATTTATATTTCCGATTTTAAGGAACATTTTGTGGGGGTTCTTAAACATGGGATGAGTTTTAGAAATTCCCTGGCACTACCAAAATCAGTGTACTGACAAAATCTTTAGAAAGTGAGGGAATAACTCTCAGCATAGCACAGTATTTATTCATTCATACATATGACTAGAATAAGTAATAATAGTCTATAAATTTTGTTGAGTATCCAAGCTATAATTAATGTATAATTACATTCCATTTTCTGCGTAAGAGAAATGCACTGCTTTGGATGAAGGAACTTCCTCGAGATCGCAATATATATACAGAGAAATAAAACCCATGTGTTTCACCTCTCTTCTCAATCTAACTTCAACAATAAACCCCACTGTGTCTCATAAGAATTAAGAATGTCAGTTGTTAAAAGAATGAGGAGGAGAAAGAGAAGAAAATAAAATTTTCATTAACTGACTCAAGATGAAAGTTAAAACTGTATTAGTCTCTGTCTTAATTCAAACCTTTTTCAACCTATACAAAGATTTATCTAGCTGTCTTCATTTCATTATTTTCAAGTTTATCCATTTATCTTTTTCCAAATTTGGTATGAAATATTTTTAAGCAGAATCATTATACAATATTTCAGGGAAAATAAATAAGAAGGAAGAAATGAGAAAGTGAAAATAAGGATAGAATAAGAACTAAAGACAGGGGAAGACAGCAAACTGTAAAAATGAGGGGCCTGGCTTTATTTTACTTGCTGGCTAATTGTTTTTAGGAAGACATGGGATTATGCAAACAAAGCATTTAGAGATCAATGGAAAATGTTCCTCTGACCATCCTAGAAACAGAACCAATAGGTAAATGTAAGCACCATAATGTAAAGCATTATCAGTGCCAGTGACATAACTATACATCAAATTTAACATGGCTGATTGACTACAGACATTTATCTTCCCCCCACCCATCACAGAATACCTTTGAGATAAAATTTAAAAACAAAGTGGACAAAATAATGGAAAACATATTGGACAAGAAATTTGAACAAATTTTTGGAGAGCAGAAGTAGGTCAAGAAACTGATAGCAAATTAAGAAAACTTCAGAAATACTATTGAGAATAAGTTGGTTTAAATCACAGAAGGCTCAGGATTGAGAGATATCAAATATAATGAGGATGGGTATGGGTCAGGACTGAAAACAGTCATTAAAACCCTATATAAAAAGGTGGCTGGATTTTTTTTTTCCTCCACCCTGTGAACTACTTATCCTTACCCATCTTCCTCCCCAAAGTCTGGAGTTCCAGGGGAGGGTCGAAGGGAAGAAGTGGGGTTTTAAAGAGAAGAGGAGGGAATAATTAAGTGAGGTGTAACTGAACAGTGAGACTCTCACCTTCATCCTGCCCATGCCACTAGAACCAGCACCCCGACAGCCAGGCATCACCTGATGCAAAGGGGCTGTGGTGTTACTCGCTGGGAAAACTGAGCAGGCCAGATTAAAAATCAGAATGAAAATCATAGATACACCTACTTGGGGACACCTCAGTGAGGAAAAGCTGATTTTCACTAGAGATGCCCACTTATGGCAAGCACCATCCACAAGTTCAAGGATTGCAATTTGTTTCCTCACATTTAAACGTGAAAGGCAGCTATGGACGACCAGAGCTGTGACCTAAACATCCACATACAAGACAGAATAAGAAGAGACACAACAATATTAAGAGAATCAAGAGAGACCAAGACAATGTAACAAACAAAAGGAAATTCCGAACCTTAAAACGAATATGCTGAGATAAGACATTATATCCATTAAAAAAGAACAAATCTTAATTTAAAATGAAACAAAAATCAGAGAACAAGGAAGAATTTTGAAAAATTTTATACTATGTCTAGAATGTAAAAATTGTCTAAAAATCAAGGACAATTTCTAGGAAGTCAAACAAGAACTCAGATAGATGGAAATATGGAAAGAAAGGATAAGCAAGGGGACCGTTTTAGGGGGTTTGATATCTAACCAATGGGAGTTCCTGAAGGAGAAAATAAACAAAAATGGAGAGGAGAGTTTTTTCACTAAAAATCATATAAAAGCATATAAGAAAAATTCCTAAAAATAAAGACATTAGACTCCAGATTGAAAGGACTCACTAAGAGTTCACATAATGAATTCAGAAAGTCTCCAATTAAAAGATATCACTGTGAAATTTTTATAGCGATATGAGCAGTAATGGCTTATTGCCAATGGATATACAAGCATGCGTCTGCACAGTAGGCTAAGTATCACATCATTGCATATATACAATGGGTACATTAAATTAGGATCAGTGGAGGATCCTGGCCATGGAACTTTCATTTTCCTTACATATTGTAATATAATTGAACTGAGAGCAAAGAAAAAAATAGAATGATTGAACTAAGAAAATAGGTGCAGAAAAATTATCCTTTCTGATTATTTCCATTGTCATCACAATTTAGTCTTGTCTTTGCACATTGGAAAGCCATTTCTTTGTTAAAACAGCTGAAATTAATTAGTTAAAATTCCAACGATTAGTTACATTTCACCTATGGTCAAACCACCAACATAGTAATTTGAAGAAAATAATCAGAATACATGTGTAGCCAAATCTCTGTTAGAAGAAAAACAAGTATCCTTTGGGTTGTAAATACCGTCTGGAATATTTCAAGCTTACCAAGCACCAAACACAGAACTGAAAAGCCTAAAGTCTGAAACATATAAACAAAAAAATCTTGAAAGAGATTTCGAATCTTTAAAAAATAATTCCCTCCAGTAAGGCACGTTGGCATTTTCTACACTGCACCTAGATTTTCTTACATTAAAATGTCATGTTACTTCTTAGAAGGGATATCGTGAAGATTAACAAGATCATGTTTTAAAGCTCTTTGAGTTCCTCAAAGAGTGAAGCTGTGTAAATTCAAGGTATGGCATTCACTTCTCACCGCACAGCCATTTGATCCGGTTGTGTGTGATACCAGAGAGAAGGAGGCCCAACTTGCTTTCAAAGGTCTTACTACCTACAGGAAGTAGATAAATTAGAAATGGTAATGTTTAAATTATTGAGCAAGAACTGTGCTAAATGACTGCATCCATGTTACTTCTAGGTGTTTTGACAGGCCCTTAATAGTATAGAAAAGATTTTATCCGAATCAGGATAATGGGTGGGTTTGCTCATTGATTATTTAGATTAGGGGAGAGAAGGAACATTATTGATGGTAAAAAGAAATAGAGATAAAAAAGTAACTTTTAAAATATGGGTAAAGCAAATTTATTTATTTCCATCGATTCAGGCAGTCAACAATAAGTATTCAATAGTCCTAAAAGCTAGGAATTCTGAGAAATTACAGAAAGCAGAAATTCAACAAAATAATCAATTCATTTGTTTCTTTTAACAGACTTAAATTTTAACCTAATGGTGAAAATATAGAGACAAATAGGTACATACACAAACAATGGAAATATTACTTGGCGTTAAGTAATAATATCATCTATGACGTCTGTGCCAAAGGCTGTTAAAAGTGAAGATCTGCCTATTTTTACTTCCATTCATTCAAACAACATTTAATGATTACTACCTGACACCAATCCTCCTGTAAATGGTTAATATGGCCTGTATTATAATTCCTTTGTTCATTCAAACATTTATTAAGATCCAAAAAATAGGGCAAATACCAAATAAAATAAGTTTTAGTCAATGTCCTTAAGGTTATTTTTCTATAGTGGTGGAGTCAGATATGTAAATAAATAAAATAAATTCATCTTACATATAAGGTGGAATAGTAATTAAGATGTGTAACATAATGACAGCTAGAAACTAAGTCAGGCTTTCTCAAACCTAGTTACATTTTAGAATCACCTAAAAAGTTTTTTAAACATATAATGCACAGGCCTCTTGCCCACCAATTCTGACTTAATTGGGCTAGAGTGGAAAACTAGAATTGTCTTTTTTTTCCCAGAGCTCCACTGATTCTAATGCATATCTAGGGTTGTGGCGTCTCACTCCCATGCTTAATTGGTTGCTTAAAGATTAGGAAGAGACAGGTAAAACTGAAGTGCTGAAGCTGAGATAGCCCCTGAAAAATTCTATAGGAGACAGAGAACTACCTTAGGGTAGCTGTTACCAAAATAGAGTGCAGTATGGTAAACATATTCTAGCAATTCAGAAGAAGATAGAAGATCTACTCATAAAATCCACATAATATCCACTCAATCCATGAACACAAACCTCAGACTAGGTAAAACCAAAATGCATGTGATAATTTGTCATTGGGTTCTCAACCTCCAATTTCTTCCAATTACCCAACCTCATAGCTAATTAAAGCCTTTAAGAAAATGTTCTGCCATATGTTGTATTTGGAATACAAGTGATCAGGTAAAATGTTACATTCAAGGGGCTCAATAAAGGGAAAGGGACTGGGGAGGATGGGTGGGAAGGGAGGGATAAGGGGGGAAAAGGGCTATTACAATTAGCACACATAATGTAGCGGGGGTGGGGGTGGGTGGGGGGATACGGGGAAGGCAGTATAACACAGAGAAGACAAGTAGTGATTCTATAACATCCTTCTATGCTGATGGACAGTGACTGCAATGGGGTATGTGGTGGGGACTTGATAATAGGAGGAGTCTAGTAACCATAATGTTGCTCATGTAATTAATAATAGCAAAATAAAAAATAAAAATAAATTAAAAAAGAGCAAACTGAAACTCCAGGCATCACCAAGAACAGCAAAGTTTCTCTGGGCATGATCAGACCTTCCTGACCATGGAATCCTAGGAGGCAATCGTCCACACTGACGGCACAGTCCATCAGGAACTATAGTTCTGGAATTTGGGTTTCTCAGTTTTCCTTAGTAATAAATAAAAACCATTAAGATAGAATACAAGTTTGTCTCTGTTTAAAAGCTTTTCAAGAAGTTCAACTTGCAGGTATTTGTATTAGATTTACTAACTCACACAGTTATGATGAGAATATAAGTCAGATAAAAGGTGATCTTCCATTGAACAAAGGGAGGTTTACCATAAATAATACCTCGGGACCAAAACACAGTAAGTTGAGATTCTCAATCATGAAAAGTCTGAGACCAAATTTACAGCCTTGTAAAAATATTTTCTCTGTAGCATCACACCTCCATGTAATATTTTTAAGCATGCCTAGCAAGTTGGATTCAGCACAGCTAGAGAAAAAGAACCATATAAATGAATAAGTTTCTTCATCACTGGAATTAAAATATACCAATGCATTCACCCCGCTTCACTCCTCTTTTTGAAGCTTCTTGTCTTGCATTCAAAAACATGCCTCTAAATCTCTGTAGTTGATGATAAGTACATCTTTAGAATGTACAAATAAATTATGGTCCTAGAATTGTCATCAAACATTGAAGATAACATTTTCTAAGTTAAATTGTCTGTGCACCTACAGCTTGTTGACAGAGTACTTTCTTGATGTTTGGGGTATAAAAGCACAATATAGAATTATTTAAACATGTACAGGTAAGATTTAAGGTAATATTCTTTACAGTTAATATAAATGAGTAGTCAAAAGAAGTCTTTAACTATAAGGTTTATTCGTAGAAGAGATAATAAAGACATGCTTTCTTTTTCTTCCTTTTTGGCTTTCCAAAAATGTCAAGGTATATCACTATGTAAGTATGTTTGTTAGTGGATTGTACCACTGTTTGTGGCACTGGCACCCGTGAGGCATTTGTTTTTTGTTCTTACTCTATTATAATAAACCTCTCAGACTTTTAGCATCACACGTACAACCCATACTTACTAGCAAGCCAGAATCACTACCAAAGGAGATACTGGAAGGCTGAAAGTCCGCTGGCCAAGCAGTTATGATCACAGAAATCTCCAGCTAACTCAGAGCCTCTCTGTGAGGAATTCTACCAGGTGAACTGAAACACAGTCTACCATACTTAGCAGAAGTATCAGTTCCTTGAAAATACTCAGGGAATAACAGTAATGGGTAAGACACAGAGAAGTCAGAAATGTAGAGGCTCTTTTTTGTTGGATTAGATGTGAGCAGGTATCTGGCAGTAACAGGAAAAGACAACCTGTGCTTCTCCCCAACCGCGGCAAAGACACTTGGCTTCACCTCGGTCTTTTCACTGTCACTATTACACAAAGACAGAGATAGCATCAGTGGTGGCATCTTCTGAAACAAAAGGACAGAAATCGATGTTTCTCTGAGCAGGAAGCAATTTCAAGATGATCAAACAACCCCCTTCTGAAGATCACAAAAGTGTTTTCTCAAGCTGCTGCTGAAACCCATTTTGCCTGATTTTCACAAAGAACATGATGGTTTCATTTCCCTGACAACACTATTAAACGCGCCTGGCCTTCTTTATTGTCCTCTGATCTGTGCCCAAGCAACAGGCCAATGCCTCAAATTAATCTTTGCACCCGGTAGACAGTCACGAGGAAGGCTGAGACAGGTGTTCCTCTGGTCATTACTGCTCCATTAAATATTGCAAAGAAAAGCTATGTCTTAGTCTGTTTAGGCTGTTACAACAAAATACCACAGTCTGGGTGGCTTCTAAACAACATAAATTTATTTCTCAAAGTTCTGGGGGCTGGAAGTCCAAGACCAAGGTGCCTACAGGGTCAGGTGAGATACCAGACTCCCCATCACATCTTCACATGGTGGAAGGGTGAGGGGATCACTCCTGGCTTCTTTTACAAAGGGCATTAGTCTCATCGTGAGGGCTCCACCTTCATGACCTGAACACCCCGCAAAGGTCCCACCTCCTAATACCACCACCTTTGGGATCAGGATTTGAACATATGGGTTTTGGAGAGACACAGACATTCAGACCATAGCATACGGCTTCTGTGAGGTTTAGGTTTTCCAGTGCTTTGGTAATAGAAAATGATTGTTTTCTTCCTAAAATAGTAGCTACAACATGTTTTGTCTATCCAGGGCCTTATAAGTGTTTTATTTTTCCAATGCTGGTAAACAATATAGCCTTGGATAAATATGTGGTATATATACATATATGTAAAAGTATAAGAAACCAGACTAAAAATCAAATACATCAACTTCATAGCAGAAAAGCCTTTGGAAAGGGGAGCAAGTAATGGACTGGCAGGGATTATAGGAGACTGGATAGATTTATAGTGTTTTGTTTCTTTAAAAATGGTGGGGCAAGTATACCTAGTGATATGCTTTTGAGATTGTTACGATGGGGTTTTTTTTATGTTGCTCTTTTATCATTTCTGTATTTTAGGATCTCAGAAAATCAAGAAAACAAGACTATTAGGTAATCACATACCCATTGTGATTTCTCTCTTTGAAGGAAATGATTGCCATTAGAACACTCATCCTTTTTGTCCAATTAGCAATTTGCATCAAAGAAATTTTCTTTGGGAATTAATCAATTCAGGTTCATGTATAATTGCCCCATATATCTGATTAACTGGAAGTAAGAAAAGCCTTGCTAAATCATAACACCATTCATGTGCTTTAAAAAGCAAATGCAGAGCTAGGATAAATATGAGTTGTATGTGTCTGTCTTTCATGGAAATGAAAATGTCCTCAGGAAGAACCCAAACATAAAACCCTGTTTTCATGTTTTATAAGGTAGAGAGCAAAGCATCAGTAAGGATAAGAATAAATATATTCACTTCTAATAATAAGTTATGAGTAAAATATATATGCACCACACATAACAACCACATGTGTAGAATCTGAGTACTGGGTTATTTATAAGAACTTTCCAAAAAAATTCCCAAAATTATTGATGACTGTTTACTTTCAGTCCATGAATCATCTCCTGCACATATTTTACAATTGCAATTCAGCTGTGCTTTTAACTTATTTATTTATTTTTGTGTTTCCTTTTTAAAAAATCACCATTTCTGTTTGCAGGTCATTTACAGGTTTGGCCTATCTCCTGGGGTAACTCCAGTCACATGTTTTCATTTCTCCCAAAATGATGACAGCAACAATAGTGCGCTTCCAAAATAAAAGCTAGAGGAGTCTTTTCAAAACACAAGAGGGAAAATAACCCAAAATGAAAGAAATGAGATAACCAGCAGATGCTCCAGAATGTGGAAGTCATCTGTAAGCATTTAGCGGGATGGAGAATGCTGAAACAGTTCTCCATTTGCCAGACGCCTGAAATAGAGACAGATGAGCTAGTCCTCTGAACTTCAACAACAGCGCCAGCTGCAAAAGCAGACCCTTTCTGCCAAGGGTCACTTGTTGAAACTGTTGACTGTAAATCAGAGTTCTCCTTTTGGACTCATGGTACACAGAAAATACAATCAAAATGTTCATATGTGCACTTTACCTTGGGCATAAACACCATCAACCTTAGTTGCTGAAGGTCTATGGGGGTGGGAACAAATTGTTTACATGTTTTGAACAAAGGTACCTTTTCATGAAACCTAAATGTTGTACACACACAAATTTCTTACCTTTCCTTCATGAGTAGGAAATGTTCCCAAATGAAATAAATTCACATTTCAATTGCACTGGTAAATAGTAGTAATGATATTTAGGTCTGGAAAAAGTCATAAAAAGGACCTTTATGTGTTATTTTCCTCCCTAAAATAATTGCTTCTATATTATACTGTGTCTTCTTCTAACCTGCTTTAGTAGAAAGGAATGCCTTTGTGTGAAGTGTACTGTCCGGAATCTTTTCCTCATATTGTTTAGATCATGAGTCTGTTTTTTTTGCACTTGCTCCCAGGGTGTCTGAAACATTTAAAAATAACAGTGGGTAGTAAGAACTGCTCGTGCTGGCAGCGGGTGCCTTACAGTTTGCCATCATATAAATGTCAGTTTTGCTTTCTTTTATGGAGCTAAGCAAAGATAAATCCCCATAGCATAGAAAGATGTATATGGATTTCATGGTTTCCTCCAATTCTGTGTGGCCAGATCAATCAACCCAGAGCGTATCTGTTCCTCTCCATCCTGTTTAACTCCATTTCCCTTTATTTTCCCAGGTCTTCTAAGAGGCTAGGTATCTCTAGTGGTGTTAGTATATGTTCTAGACCAGTGGGACTCACAGTGTTGCTCAAAAATCAGCAGTACCTCCTGGAAATTAGAAATACTGATTCTTTATACCTCACCTCTGTGTTGCAACAGGCACTTCAGATCACTCTGATGTACACTAATTTTTGAAAACGCTGGTCTAGGCCACAGTGCCCTAGGAACTTTGCAAACTGTCACCTTTAGCATGTTCCACCAGTATCCCTGAGGAATCCTGCAGTTGTGAGAGCCTGAACATTTTCAGATACACTTTTTGCAACTAAACTATGGTGGCCTCAATGTATAAAGGGAATCCCATCTAAATTAAACCTGGTGATAGCTTTTGGTCTAAGCAGTGGTGAATGAATTTGCATTAAGAATTTATCCTAGATCAGCAAAATAAATCAGCTAAACTGGAACCCTAATGCCTTCTAAAAATGACACTCGTTTGATTTTCCTCTCCACTTACAGATAACAAAAGGGAGATTTAAAAGCCTTGCAGAGTAACACTGCCAGCTGTGCAGAAGTTAGGCACTCTGTTGATGAATGGATTATACCTACCAATCAAGGTGTCTTTACTGGTGGCTAAAGCAACTGATTCATTATCTCCCTTAATTAGCTTCGAATGTACTCCTTAACTGAGTGAGGCTCCACACGATTTTTCAGGTTAAATTCCAAAATATCAGACAGTCAAAATATGCAATAAGGAACTGCAAAGTCAGTGTTTTGTGACATGTAATCTAAAAACGGGTCATACTGCAAACAAAATATCAAAAGGGAGTTCGTGCAATGGTGAGGTTTATGAATCACCTCGTAATAAATACACTGAACTTATATAGATGACTCTTTACTTTTTTGTTGTGCTTCTCAAAGATATTGTTGTTAAGACCCATTGAGAATATTTCCTCAGTGTCATTACACATAATCTTCAGAAACCCCTCTCCACATTCTCACCTAGAAATTACATTCTTTTCTTTCTCCTCCACTCAGCCTATAGCCTAGGTAAATGCCCTCTCCACCCCTAATCTGTAACCTCTGTTAATCCAGGTCAGAGAAAGGTTGCTTCATAGGGGAGAAACTAGAGTTAAGACTGGCCTAAGGAAGTGCCTAGAGCTAAAGAACTGTTCAGTTGGCAAAATCAACCAGTGGTCCCTTTGCTTTCAAAATGGGAAAAAGATTTATTCTTTCTTCAACATGCTTTACCATGAAGTATTGTTGAAAATGCATTTCAAAATGAAAATGCCCTTTCATTCTTTTATTTCTTATTTTTAAGGGTTGAGAAGATCAAATTGTTACTTGGCACTGCTCAGATGCTTTCTGAGTCCTGGAGCTGGGGGTCCAAAGGTAAGTTCAGCTTGCCTCATGTCCATTGCTCAAAACCATAGGCTCGAGCTGTTCCTTCTAGAACCACATGGCAGGTCACAGGCCCAAGAATCCCTGAAGCTTTTTTAGCAGGAGGCAGCCAAGCAGCCAAAACAATTTCCAGCTTTCCATAGTGATTGGAATATAATATACATGTTTTTCAAAACTGAAATGATGCCCTTAATTATGAGGCATATTGTAGGGACCAAGGGCAGGCCTCCTCCAAATGGGCCACTGTGGCACGCAGGTCATTTCAAACGGAAAACCATCAAGGCCCAAAAGACTAATAAGGAAGATACTTTGATCCAACCCCCATCCCCTATCCCACAACTGCCTAGAAAGGATGTAGTTAGAGGAGCTGCTCCCAGAGGACAGCTATCATCATAGAGAGCTATATTTTAATGTAAACTGGGGGTGTTAGATAGGAAGGAATGTGACAAAGACTTTGGTTAGAACTTCCCTCTGTGCCCCATCGATTCTACATGGCCCATCAGGTATTTCTTTCATTATAAAACATTTACTCCTTTCATATTCCTGCGAATTGCTTCCCATTTCCTTTGAAGTATCAGACCCCTAGCCCCTTCTCCAGGGTTCAAGATGACATAGATATCTCATTCTTCCTGGCTATTTTTGGGACCCATGTCTGAGTCTTCTCTGTATATACGTAATTAAACTTTGTTTCTTTTGTCCTGTTAATCTGTCTCATGTCAGTTTGAGTCTTAGACCAGCTAGAAGAACCTCGAGGGGAGAGGAAGTTTCTTCCTCCGCAACCATATATTTGATTGCCTGCTTTGCTCAGAGATAACCTGAATGCTGTGAAAAAGTATGAAAGACATAGAAAGCATCCATTCCAGGACTAATCTGCAGCTCAGCTGGAAAGAACAAACCAATAGGCCTGAAATGGCATTAGTTTGCTAAAAAGAAGTCTATAGTCATTTCAAGTCAGGGTCCTAAGCTCCATTCTCTGCACTCAGCTCCATTTCTCCACCCCTCAACTCCCTGAAAGTACAAAAAGGACAGATGACCCATAGGCAAACATGTTAAGTATGCGGCTGAGACACTGTTTCCTGTAGGTCTTGAAACACGGACAGATGCAACAGGAATTTAAAAAATGAGGATGGCCTCATGCTTCCATTCCTTTTGACAAATTAGTCTATGTCATACTCTGAGCTCAGAAATGCAGGCCTTGTTGAAAATATAGAGATATTCCATCCAATGATAAATTTGAGTAGTCGCAGGAGGAAAAATTTATAGGGAATAATTCATACCCTTTTCTGGTACTCTGGAGGTAAGTCAGGTAGCAGAGAAATTCTGCCCCTAAATGAAAAGCAGCCAAGTTTGGTGTTTTAAAATATCTTTTCTCTTCTAAAATTCAGGGTATTTACCTAAATATATATATATGTGTGTGCATGGGTGTGTGTGTGTGTGTGTACACACACACATATATAAATATAGGGTGTGTGTCTTTATAGTACACACACATAGTATTTGGCTACATTTTAGCAAATAAAATTCATAAAATTCCTTTTGTTAAATAAACGTTCCTCAGTGTGACATTACATCTCCTAACAATATACTATGACAGTTCCAAAACATAACATTATTTTCTGAACTTAGAGCTAAATGAACAAATTCACACCCAGAGAAAAACCAGCAAAGTGCCTGGCTTTCTTCCAGTTTCATTTTCCTCGTTGTTTTGCAGGAATGAAGAACAATTTTGAAATGAAAATGTCTTTCATAACTGTGATCATCTCTTTGACCTGGCAGAAATGACTTGAAGCCCTGAGTCTTTCAGGCCCCAAAATAATTTCAGGACATTGTCTGGAAGTTTTAATGCATCCCATGTTCTGGCCTACACTTTACCACTTCATCTTACCTTGCTTTCTTGCATATGTAACTTCTTGCTGCTTCTAACTTTATAAATTCTCTTTTATCCCAAGGTTTCCCAAGAGGAAATGTACTATCTGAGGATGTGACTTTGGGGCATTTTAGGATGAACAGGTAAGAGTTGAGATTAATCAGATCTTTAAGTCACAGTACTGATAGGACCAGGCTCAGCAGAGGGTAGTTCCCATACAGCATAAAATGTAGACAGCTCAACTCAGCTCAAAATCAAGAACCCTGATTGGTGCAAAGTTACTCTTTTGCTACTTCTACATATTTTATTTTACTGTCACAAAATAGAGAATCTGTCAGGAAAGGCTACTCTTGGATTGAAGTAAATTTTTTAAACAAATTATGTAACCACTTTGACTAATTTGAAATTATTTACAGAACAAGACAGCTATAAAAAAAATTAGAACTAAACTTTGGAGAATTGTCTATTAGAATCTTATTGGTGATTAACTGAAAAATTTTACATTGGTATTATATAAGTAACTTCATACAGAGAAAAATTAACAATAGATAAGTTACTAGATGGAAGTTTTTTTAACATGAGAAAAATGAGGAGTGAATGGGTTGAGAGAAAAGTTCTTTGAAAAATGATGTAAATATGAACTTAAGTAAGTGTGAATTATTTAATCACTGGCATTATAAAAATATTAACCTTATTTCAGTTTTAGCAATTATAGTTAATATGTTTTTTAAATTTAATTTCATTCAAGAGAGCTCAAATTTGAAATTTTCCAAAGTCTCTGATGTTTAAAAGTCATTGAAAATGTAATGCTATATTTTAAAAAACTCAGTAAAAACAACTATGTCACAAAATAAAAGTTCAACAATACAGTTTCAAAATTTTAGGATAAAAAGCTAACAAAAAAAATTGTCCCTCCTACCATCTCCTTTTTTTTATATGCCTCTCTGCTGGTTCACTGCTCTTAGTGCTTACATATTTTTCTCTAAGCAGAAGATTCATAATGGGTTTGCATTTCTATTTTCATAGCCTTTTTTGGTGTCTTTGGCTATTGAAGATATGTCAAAAACTGTTAGTGCAAAAACACTTTATATTGCCTCTCCAGTCCCCGAAATTGATTCATAACCTTCAATACCTTTAGAATGAAGCAATAAATGGTGGTGTTATAAACTCAAACAAATTATAAATCCTTTAGATTCTCCTCCAATTAAAAAGGATATAACTATCAGTCAAACAACTTAAGGAACTGAGTTTGAGTTGTTTTAAAACATGCTGAATATTGCAGTTGCATCTAATGGCTTTTTGAGAAGGAAGAGCTTACCTGATCTCTTGACTCTCACCTCTATTAGCATATATACCATTTCTGGGAAATACATGTAACCTGCCAAACTTGGTAAAACCTTACCCAGTAGAATAAAGCAGAAGCTAGAGGGAAATAATGCCTACGAATTTTTTTGCTTTTTATATTATGGAGAGCTCAGCCATAATAGGTCCCTCTGCAATAAGACCAGCTGTAGGCATAATATGGAAATAAAAGTGTTATGTCAATCATCTTTGTCCTTGCTTTTCCTAAAATGCCAGAAAATCCTAGAAATGTGAAGTTATAAGGGATCTTAAAGATCATCTAATTGAACTGCATTGTTTAAAAAATTATGGAAATAAGATCTGCATAAATTAACTGACTTGTCCAAGGTCATACAGCTAAGCTATAAGAAACATAAATCTCCCGGCTTCTTGACGGTTTCATCTTACAGAAGCACTGAAGGACATTTGCCAGCGTAAAGCCGAAGGCACAGTGTAGATGCACTGTCTCAGTGGGAACTGCTGCTTTCAGATGTCTCATCTCCTGTGTGACTTCCTCAGTTCTCTGCAGTTGGCAAAAATAGCAAAACAGGAGGAATACAAATCTATTTCTATGGTCAAATTTTTAACTTCTAATTCAAATGATAGTTTTCCCCTCCAGCTTAAAAGTCAAACTTTAACTATTTTGTTCTTGATTTAAAGGTAGTGGAACATATCGTTTTGCTTCTTACAGTATCTAAACTTCATATGCAAGCCTTCAAGTCCCAGAGATAAATTATCAGTGGCTAAATATGTTAGTACATAAAGTCAAATAGCTCCAGAGCAGGATATTAAGCAGATAAAACCCAAAGAAGAAAGCTTTCCTCATTTATTGCATACCATGCATCACTGATGAAGATATTCACCCTGAAGTCAAGGAGTAAAACACTAACAATATACCTACTACGGGCTCAATTTCTATGTTGGGTAGAAGATGCAGGGATGAGTAAGGGACAGACTGCCCTCTCAGAGTTCACAGTTGAGTAGAAGAGAGATGATGGCATGAACACAAATGCCTTCATTCAAAATAGGTGAATTTCATTCAAAATATTGCTAAACTCTAAAGAGACTTGAAGGATATAGCTTTCCAGGGAACATGAAAAGCATTAGAAAAAAAAGCAGCCTTTGAGATAAAAACTGGAGGCTCCGATAGATCTGGTACTGGCAGGTCCTTGAAGCTACCTCAGACCCTCTCATGTCTTTCTCATTTCCTCACCTTTGTGCTTTGTTCATGATATTTATTCTTCAGAGATACCTCCCCTGCCTCTCTACACCGGTATCTCCTCCTTTGTGAAGCAGATGGTAACACGGGGAGAAATGCAAATAATGACTTGCCAAAGGTCGCACCCCTCCCTGTCTCCTCCTTTAGGATAGGTTCCCCTAAGGAAGCCTGACAGTGTGCCGCACGCAGTGTCTCGTCAGTGTTCATTCACTGAGCATCTGCTAAGTTAGGAGATAGAGGATATAAACAAAACTAATTAGTCCTCAATTCTGTGGAGTCTATGGGTATTTGAATAAGTAACTGCAACAATGGGATGCATGTTATGACGTGGAAACACAGGGTATTCTGATAGTACAAGGCAAGGATACTTGCCCAAATTGAAGAGGATTAAAAAAGCTTTCCAAAGAAAGATAAATTGGTTTTCAAGGATGATTCGGAGTTAGCAGGTGCCATCACTGCAGCAGAAATGTGGAACTGCCACCACACTTGGAAATATGTTTTTGCAAGAAGACATATTCCAAGCAGTAACAACTGGGAACATCAGGCAGAGTGGATTCTGCCTAACACTTGCAAGGGAAAATCTCATAATTGTAGTGGGTTTTGAGTTTATTGACCAAAGGTCAAAGGAAGGGGAAAGGTAGCTGAAGCTTTCCTCGTGTCAGTGTAATGAAGCAACTGCCATTGAGATTGGGGACAGAGGATTTATTAAATAAAGAGAAGGGAACCTGAAATAAAAGATGGGGGATTGCAGCCCTTTGAAATTCATGTATCACTGATTATGACTGAAGGTCAATCTTCCAGAAGTCAGAACAGATAGACCTTCAAATGCATAGGACTTGTGTTCATGCAGATGTCTCTGAAATGCAAACTAAGGGGAAAAAAAGTAAGAAAACAGCAAGAAAAGTAGGAGAGTTTCCTTTCAGCAGCAATTTCTTTAAACTCAAAAAATAAAAACTGCACAAGGGGTAGGGAAAAATACCTTCTTTGCTGCAGGTTGCCAAGTATATTCCATGCAGATGGTATTCATCTATAACTCTTTAAATTCCATCTTTTGAAATATCACTCTAAATTCTATCTTTTAAAACATTACCCTCCCAAACAAAATAGACCTTCTAAATATCTTCACTCTATAATTTCAACAGAACAGGCACCTAAAGCCCATCAATGCAAAAGAAATATTCTTTAAATAATGGAATGACTGCTCTGAAAAAACTGTATGAAGTCTCCTGCTTAGAGGCTTAGAAAAGAAAAAGAGTAGATTTAAAGACAGTGCACTTGACTCCAAAAATGGTGCTGTGAGATTGGATATTTCTTGGGCAGTAGAAGATGTGTTTTGGTCTTTTCTGTTTAATTCTGAGGTTAAAAGCAGTAGTCAAACCATGACAGCAAGGAGTTTTTTGCTCTGTTATATTACAGCTCACTTATTTCCCTCAAATATTAAACAATGCCAAAAAAACTTTTAGTTATTTGGGATGAGATCCATTTTCATTTTACTCTTGTCCTTTTTTGGTTGTGAGATGACAGTTTAATATTCCAGGCTCCAACCCAAAGCTTGGCAAATGGACTTAAAAAAAAAAAATAGTTAAATGCAATAGGGATGAAAAAAGGTGTGTGATTAATTTTCCACAAGAAACTGTATAACTGACACTAAAGATGACTATATTTATCGTCTGTTTACCTCATACAATTCTTGGAATTTTTCCAGGACACCATAGCACATACATACTTTCATTAAAGTTAGTTAACCCTTGGTTTTATTGTATAAAAATTGACATACATTATATTTCATTTCAGCATCTTTTAAATCATTAGTTGGCCTTTCATCATTAGAATTAAGTGCAGGATAATATAATGATTAAAAATGTAAGTTCAAGATTCAGATTAGAATTTAAATCTCACTCATAACTCATAAATTGTGTCACTTTGGGAGTGTTATTTAACTTTTCTCCTTTAGTTTTATCATCTTTAAAAGTGATGATATTAATAACTCAATTCAGTGTGCTTTTCTGAGGATTAAGTAACATAAACCATACAAAAGAGCTGATATATATAATGAGCTTTTAGCAAATAGGAACTATTATTATTGTTGTTAAATGAATGTTCTGTTCTGAAGATTTAGAAAACTTTCCTTGGCTGGGGTTTCCATTTTGTTCACACACAATATTTTTCTAGGTATTTCTGTTATTCCACTGTAAATAAATGTCAGTCCAAATATGTGGATAACATCATAACTAGCTCGAAGAATGAAATAAAACATTTTCTCAAATAATGGCTTTTGAATACACCTAACCTGCCTTTAGAGCTGGAAGACAGTCACTAAAACAACACTTAGAAATTGCCCTGTCAAAGTTCTCTATGCACACCTCAGTACATCTAATAGAAAAGAACTCCTTTGCCTAGTTGCCTTGCTTAACACCAAACATGGTAAGAAAAGCAGTCTGTTAGTGACTAATTTGTTTCAAGGCTTTCATTCAAATCCTAGTTTTAAAAAAATAACTGTAGCCAGAAGAAATTCCAGTTGTGAAAATGCTATGCACTATTGATACATTTATCTTTTGCTTAAGGAAATGTTAACTAAGTTTTGAAGTAAATTCTGGGTGTAATGGCCTTGGAAAATACCTCTAAAATAATCTCCTCATTATTGTTTCATTGAACAACAATTTGGGACATCTGTTATATGTGCCAAGCCCTGGATAGCTCTGGGGCTGCAATAAAGATTGAAGTATTGCTTCTGACTCACAGTTCACCATCAAAGTGGCGAGGGAAGGGAATGGAAATTAATAGTCATTGCTAATACAGTACATGTAATAAGTTCTATAATAGGAAACATACAGGATACTATGCTAAGACTTTTGAATTTGATTGTTGTCAAAGTTTTGAAAAATAGTTGGGCTTAGTCAACCAATCAATGCACATTAATTGACAAGGGATGGTTTAACAGTGGGAAAGTGATATAGAAAACTATCCCCCATGATTTCTTTGGGGCCTATTCCCAAGCCACATCAAGTGAACAGTCTAAACAGAAGTTGCAAGCTCTCTAAGCACATGTGGCTTCAGACTGAATTCCCTAGCACCTTCGTTTTTCTACGTTGTCATCTTTAAATCCTTCCTGTGTGGAAATCTAATATACCCATAATACTGAGGCTCTGCTGAAAAATAGAAATAATCATTATAACCCATTGCCTCAGTCCCCAGGACTTTTGCTTATAATTTTACTTGCAGAGATTAGTTTAATCCCCTATGTCGGAATCAAATTCTCACCACCATGGGAAACTGAAAGCTCTTGCGTAGCTGAATATTTACTAACTCTAACAATCACTATTTTGGAAAAAAAAATGTGTTGAATCACATTCAGCATTAACTTAGTGCTAGGTCTTTGGAAGTTGTAACATCACTTGTTCCATCCAAGTTTGTTTCTTAGCTTCTGGTTATCTATAACTATCTTACTTAGTCCATCCTTGTCACGTAATTTAAAAGATGTATTTCTAAGACGGAAGGGGGAGATAAATCTTAAATATGCTGCTGATCTTTTCTCTGAAGGACTCTACAGATATGTTAAAAAAACTATCCACACAGGAGGAGACTTGCTAATGATATTCTTATGATTCTTTCATTAAGAGCAGAAAACTGTTCATTCCCCCTTGGGGGTTCCTGTAACTTCCTGATCCCAATCCTTGGGAAAGGGTCTTGGCTATTGCCTAGTTGCCCTTTTTCCGTTTACAACAGGAAGAGAAATTATGCACTTATATGTGACTTGGTAAATTGGCAGATATTCTTATCTCAATTTAGGATATCTAGGCAATGACCAGTGTTAAAGGTGAAATGGATATGAAATTGCTGCATATCTACACATATGTATATACCCAAAATACAGTTTTGCTAACCTTAAATCTTCCCTGGAATAAGGTAATAGATAAGGTATACAGATAATAATACACAAACACACACACACACACACACACTCAGTGAAAGGCTTAAACTAGGTGTGAAAAAGGCAGAAAAAAATTAAAGCATTCACTTTTTATTCAGGCCTCAGTTAGAAACCCTCTTATAGCCCATTACATGAGAAATTAAATGTGTAGTGCAGTGACTTACAAATTAAGAAGATCAAGTTTGAATATAGACACCAATGGAGTAGGGCAGTAGATATGTAGGAGTCAGAAGAACTTAATTTTATTTTCACAAAACTATTTTAAAAAAAGTTTACCTTGACATTAAAATACTTTTCGGCCTTTGTGCAATATTTAGAAAAGGAAATACATTATTTTATTTCATGAAGTTACAAAAGTACCCCTAAAATACATTCATAGTTTAAAGGCAATGTTTCTTTATATCAAGTCAGAACAATAGACTATAATTAAGACGCTCGAGGACACAGATGAGTCCAACTGATTTGAAAGCTGCTACATTGGAGCAGGACCAAATAAGCAACAAAGCAATAAGCAGATATTACCAGATGCTCATGTATTGTTTCAGCCTCACAACACCCTTGGGTTGCAAGATTACACACCCGTGAGATTAACCCCATGGCCATTTAAATTGCAACCATACTTCAGAAAGGCACAAATACTCAAGACTTTATCTAACCAAAAGGAATGTCAGTTAAAGATTTAGGATAAAATATTGTTTGCTCCTGAGTTGGATCACACAAAAAAAAGAGCATTTAGTACTTGGAATGAGATTTCAATCAT
Organism: Phataginus tricuspis; assembly: GCA_029783875.1. Classification (NCBI taxonomy): domain Eukaryota; kingdom Metazoa; phylum Chordata; class Mammalia; order Pholidota; family Manidae; genus Phataginus; species Phataginus tricuspis. The sequence goes on along the minus strand of JAQQAC010009165.1, from coordinate 13,632,754 downwards.
TTTTTCATCAACAAATACTCATTCCCATTACATTTCAAGCATTTTACTGATGCTAAGGCTACAGCTGATACACAAACATGTGCTACCTTCACAGAATCTAAAGTCTCATTTAAGTCTTCAATAACTTCATAAATATATTAAATACATGCACAGTCTTTCCCCCTGTTTATGTGCACAGAACCTTATTCAATGTCTAGATAATGCAACCATATTTCACTGTGTGAATTGGAGGTAGAGAGTGGGCAGTTACTCAAATTTTTTAAATTAGAAATTCAATTCAGCTTTTTGGAGCCAAGTACTATGTACATAGCACGGTATTAAATTGTAAAGCTACACTCATTCAAATCAGTAAATTGAAAAATAAAATGTGTGGTTAGTTAATCACTGGTATAAGCAGGAACCTCATTTGCTTACACAAATCACTGCTTTTAAAATATTGAATATTAATATAATATTATGAAGACGATATGGCTTCTGACATAGAGGGGCTCAGAATCCTATGAAAGAGACCAAAAACAGAATATGGAAGAAGGGATAACTTTTGTCTGGATGTTCAAGGAGGACTTCACAGAGAAGCAAAATTTGGTTTAAGATTTGAAAGCTGAGTTTGGAACACTATGTATTTAAAAAAAAAAAGTAAAACAGTATTCCAGGTAGAGCATGGAGGACATGCATGACATGGGACTCTGGAAACATATATGTGACATGATAGGGAAGACACATGTTGGCCACCATGATTGAAGAAAAGAGAATAGTGAGAGATAAAAGAAGTGCTTTAGAGATTTAAAATAGCTAGAACGATAAGCTGAAGAATGTGGGTTGTTCTCTATGAAAAGAGAGGAAGCATTTAAAGTTCTTGAATACAACTTTTCCATGATCATGGCTGTGTTTCAGGTAGGATGAATGATAAGCTGGAGTGGGGAGAGAAGAAAGGAAGTATGAATTACAGTGTAATACAGTTTTCCAGGTTAGGGATGATGAATGCCTTACATTGGGCCTGAGATATAGTAAACCCCCAATAAATACTGTATGTGAATGAAAAGAAAATATGAATGTAAGTGACTGATAGTGGAGATAGATTTAAGAGTTATTACTCAAATAAAACTTATGTGATTTGGAAAGTTTGATGTAGGAGATGAAGGAACAAACAGTGATTCCAAGGTTCCAGAATGCACAGTATTGCCATTAAATGAGATGTGGAACTAACATGAGAAGATAGTTATGGGGGATGTTGAGAGGGTGAGACATTGATAACATTTGACAGCATAAGGAGAGTTGGAGCTGCCACTGTTATAAAGATGTACCATTTTCTGAAGGTTACCAAAGAACTCAAACAAGAGAAGGAGTTGGAAATCATCTGATGTTGGTTGAGGTACAGAGAGCTTGAGATTACATCAGAAAGGAGGAGAGCATAGGGGAAAAAAAAGATGGCTGTTACATGTTAGATGCCCAAGAAAGCAGACTCTGAGATGGAGATTAGCAGGCATGATGTTTGTTAGGGAGTGTGCTGGGGATCAACAGATCGGGGAAATAAAGAAGTCAACAGGGAAGACAGTCTCAGAGGAAGCTTCATCTCATCCTCCAAGGGTGTTCTGAATATGGTAGACCCTTTAAAGCTACCCCAAGTTGGAGCAAAGGTTGGGCTTTATACTTCTGTGCCAATTTGCTGTTAGCATGGCTGCCCTGGGAAAGAGGCATGATCTTTGCCTAGGTAACTCTTCAACTGAGGTAATTCCTTAAAGGAGTGAACAGCTGAGATTTCTCTCTGGCAGTACAATCAGCAGCAGGGGTTATAATTACTTCTTACCTGAAAGGTGTTCTTGGTGGCACATCATATATCTGCCAGGATAGGCAAGCACAAAATATTGTAGGAAAGCCTATATTGAAGGAACTGGATAGTGAAAGGCAAACTAGAGCAAGGGTTTCTGGGGATATAAGGTTAACACTGGGATACAGGTGCGATTTGGAGGCCGAGATTCAAGAAGGAAGAGAAAACAATAGACAATAGAATCTGCAGAGTAAGAAAAGGAAGTTGGAATTGGCATAAAATTGTTTTTTTATGTTATATACTAGGGAAGAAAATAGAAGGGAATTGAGAACTATGTTTGGACAAAAGTGATCATTGTTGAAAGCAGAGAAATAAAGACGGAAGTCAACACGTTGAGAAAGAATAACAGACAGCAAGAGGATGTGTTCTTCTCTTTCTATTAAAAAATTCACTTGCCATTACTAATCTCCTTCACTACTTTGACTTCATCCAACACAAGAAATGAAATGCTAAAACCCAGAAAAATGGTTTAATTATTCTGGCTCAGCAATATGTTCATTTCATATGAGAAAACCTGTCTAATGATGAGTTTTCTTTACTCCTGTGAATTTTCTGGTCACAGTATCCTTGAAAAGTTCAAAATTATGTTTCATTCATATGTTCAAGAAATGCCTTCCTAGATATCCACTTGGAGTCCTAAAATTCTCCAAGTAACTTAATGGTCTGATAAACTTCAAGCTACTTTCCAGATTAAGCCTTGTATAGAGTGAATGTCTTTGTCTTGTGGAAGCCCATTTCTATGGTAATGCAAAAATAAACACCCTCATTTAAAATCGCTTATTGCTTGACAACATTCTTGACAGCATATTGCTAAAAACAGCCCAAATGTTTTAAGAAAGATAAAAGACAAACATTTATTGACCAATTATTATGCTCAAGATGCTTTTTCAGATGTTTGCATACAATATGCCATTTGTCTTCACTCTAATTCTATCTCTTATAAATTCCCTGTCTTATAAATAATCTTTCTATGTTATAGCTTTCAAAAAAAATGCCCAAAGTCACATACTCTATAAGGAATAAAACTGAGATTTATTAAATGCCTGAGTGGCTGATTGATTCTTTCATTCATTCAACAAATATTATTAAATTTCTGCTTTTTTCTTTATTGTAACTCAAATCTGTTTTATAGCAAAGGTCATATCCCAATTTTTATTTTCATGATAATTTTCACTTTTATGTATTTATTTTTATACGTCAGAGTGTTTTAAAAACAAATTTAAAAAAATCCAGCACAACACTCTGCGATGGTAACTCAAGTCACCTGAGTGGGATGACTCCAGTGGTTACCATTGTTCCTTAAGGTACAGTTGTTCCCTAACATGCCCAGTGGAGATACCAAGAACAGTGCCTAAAAGTGGGAAAAACTATTAAATATTGCTTTTCAAATGATTTATGTAACATAAAATAATTACTCTTTATTAAGCAACATTGGTATTTTTTTCTTTTTACACAATCTTTTTCAATTAAAAAAATCAGAAAGAGGGCTGAAACAACATATTAGAAATGTGTAAATGACCAAAGAGAAAACAAATATTCCTCTAATTTTTTGCTACTTATTGGCTATAGAACTGCTGTGAACAAGAAAAAGGTGTTTTGGCACCAAGTATCTACATTCGATTCGTTTATGTAAGGTCAGTTAAATTAAGTAAACAAGGAGGTCAGTAGACTGAGGTGGCCCTAATACCTGAGCAGATTACATTAGAAAACCAAAATCTAAGCCTTTGATGCTGGAAGGTTAAGAAATCAAAACCTAAGGACAGCCAGTCACAAAAAGTCAAATAGCCTTTTCCAAATAATGCAACCACTTAAGCTACAGCCAATCAAACAATTTCCTTGCTTTGTTTCCACGTCTTCCCTATAAAAGTCTTACCCCAGCTCCTATTGGTGGAACACCCTGATCACTTCCAGTTTGATACTGCCCCATTTTAGTCCTATTTGTTCAAATGAATTCTTAAAATTTTTAATGTGCTTCAGTCTATCTTTTAACTGGTCACTGGTCTCTAATTCAGTTCTCTTTTATGTTTACATGCTGAGTACCTGAAGCCTATTCCTATTTTAAAGTCTATGTAGTAAAACTATCTATCTAACATAACTATGCTTTTTAAGACATATCATTTAGAACTAAATCTAAAGAATGAATTGCTGAAGGGAAATATATTGTATTTTCAAAGTAGGATTTTATTATTAGTTGTTGCATGTAGAAATGAGTTAGGAACATCTATTCATTAAGCAGAAATTTTGGACCTCATTAAACTTACCTGGGTATTTCTAAACTAGAAATAAATTGATAAATTAATAGAATATAAGTTTTTTGACAATATTTAGTACATTGTACCCTATTGTTCATTAATGATTTTTTCAGTCATACCTGAACATATTAAAGTTAATTCTAGTAATTGAATATGTTCTTATGCAAAGAAAATGAATGTATACCTCTGCATAAACCTGAATTCTCGCAGGCATCTATATGCATAAACATGTTGGATAATATATAAGAACTGACTAATGTTGGTAAATGATTTAACAAATCAATAGGTTGTACTTATGTTAAACTGTAATCTCTTGAATATCTGTTTTCCTCACAAATGCATAGTCTTTAAAAATGCTTTAGTGCTTTGTGAAGGTAAAGAGGGGTAAATAAGAAATAAAAGAAGGATTAATCCTGTGATGAAAGGATAAATTTATGATCAATATATAATTCAGTATTTTTCTCCAGGGAATGAGACATGCTCATAGAAATTAAGAAAAGGATTTTCTTGGATCTGTCCCATGTGACTCAGATAGTCTGTCACCAGTACTTGCCCTAAGAGGATAAGCATATCTAACCAATGAAACTGGTACCCTTCTTCCATTGTTCCATGCGCATGTTGACAAGTAGGGGAAGAACATTATACAGCCAAAGTTTTTAAAATAGATGTACTCTCCTGCTAAAACTGGTGGTGAACATTAAATACATAATTGCTTGTAGAACTCATACTAAAGGAAACAAGAGTTAAAGGAAAGTTAAAAAATGGAGATTATAGTATGTAATACTATGTGCTCTGACAATGCTGATATAAGACAATTCTTTTTTAAAAGGATGAGAATGGGGGTGTAGCTCTGGGTTAGAAGGGGGTTTCATCCCTGTGCAAGTTCGGTGAGACCAAATAACAACAACAGAACATTGCAGGTAAAAGGGGGCTCATACCAAGCTTTGTTTTCACAGCAGTCGGTCAAGTGCTAGACTCTCATTTGCCTCCATCTCTGCCCCTGGCTCAGCCTCTGCTCCCCTCTTTCTTGTTCTCTTGCTCTCTTCTCTAGGCTCCACTCCCCGGCTTCCCTCTGCCCCTGGCACCAGGCAGAGCTCTCCTTATATCAGTGCTGGCAGTAATGGCTTAATGCCAGTGGGTATACAAGTATGTGCCTGTGCAGTAGGCTAAGTACTACCTCACCACAGTATACAGTGGGTGAGAATAAGATCAGCTGAGGATCCTGGCCATGGAATTTCCACTTTCCCTTCAGGGGAGCAACAAATGAAAATCAGTAATTTCTTTTGTAAATAATATTGGTGGTGATAGTATTAGAATCCTTATCCTGAGACAATTATGCATGGGATATGCAATAAAGAAAATGAGAAATAATGGGATATTCTAGTTCTATGATCCCCTGTGTCCTTGAGAGCTAGGGTGATATCAGATAAAATATAAAAACAAATAAACACCTGTATTCTAAAATTTGTATAGGGAGTATCCATGTGAGTTCATAAGATATTTTATCTTTAATATGCACTTACATAATATATATATTATATACAAGCATATACATTATGTTATACATGTATAATATAATGTATTAGCTCTCTCCACTAAAAAGATAATATTAATTCTGTCAACTGGAAAAATCTAGAGACAGAGACCTACCCAGTTACAATGAACAAACCAAATATGATATGTCTCCCAATGAAAAAAATAGAATATAATCTGTAGTCTTGCCAAAGGGGTCAAACCTGAAATAGATTTGGAATAAAGGCCAGGAGTTTGACTTTGATGTGCTGTGCGTGCTACACAAGTGGAACAGCATAGTAACTATCTGAAAGTATGATACTGTAGGTTTGTAAAACTAAAATAAATAATTGAGAGTTGTTCTTATGGTGTGATTGTTGAAACAAAAATTAATGAGCTGTATGTTAAGAGAAATAGCAGAGGTCTAAGGTACACATCATTAGAAATTATCAAGAATCAAAACATGGGTAAATAATAATAAAGAAGATCCATTGCAGATTTCAGAGGAGTAAGATATGTTTAGGAGAAGTAGTAAGTTTATGGGAGTTATATAAGGAGAAAGCTTAAAGAAGCAAACTTCTTGAGGTATCAGATTTCAGCCAAAGACTTAAACATACAAGATATAGTCATGGGTTCCATGAGCTTATTATAGCGGAATGTTAATAATAATTGCATCTCAAAATTGCAAAAAACAAATAAAAAATGTTGGCAACTTCATTTGCATTTCAAATTTAAATAACAAATGTAAAAAGAAAAACATTGCAAATTCATATGTGCAATTAGTAGCATCCTCATTTCCAAAGGAGAAAACTGACACACAGAAATATCAAGTGACTTTGGAAATCCCAGTTAATTGATGGAAGATAAGAATGAAGCCAGTTTTGAAAAACTATTAGCATCAGGGTCTATTTTTTTAGGCCACCTATCTCTATGCTTTAACACTCTGCCTAGAATATTGAAGAATCCTCTTAGATATATTTATCACTTAGTGTTCATCTAAGAAGAAACTGTAAATTCCCAGCTTGATTCTAAGTTTTAAGGAAATGTAGAGGAGACATAGCAGGATGGACAACAGAGGGTGCCGTCCACTTTGAGCTTAGATGCACTGAGTAATCATTTCCTGAGTCATTACTAAGTGATGCTTCATAAAATTCTTGGCAACTGAACCTTTTAAACTGCAACAGATGTAAAATGGTGAGTAATATACTTCCGTATTTTTCTCCCTAAAGGCAGTTGAAATTCGAAGTCAAAGCAAAGGCAAACTGACTATATGTAATTAAATGTCAATGCCAATGAAAAACCTTATATAATATTTGGAGATTTTAACAAAGAAAGCTTTGCAAAATGAAACAACAGATACTTGGTTGTTAACTGATTTCCAAGCCAAGAGTGGGGGGCACAAGTAGTAAGGCAAACCTTTGTGCTGACAGTAACAACTGACTTCCAGGGAAATGTCATTCTTAGCAGACAGTTCCTCTGCTAATTGCTTATTTTAGATTGTTCCATTAAGTAGAGCTACAGATTCCCCATACAATTTATCAGAAAAACATTTACTTAAACCCTCCTTGACTTTTCAGGGAAATAACAAGAAAAGGCATCACCTTCTGGTACTCAAGTTGAACAAAATGCTTTCAGCAAAGTCATTCGACATTTGCAGCAAACTGATTTCTCACAAAGGATCAAAGTCCTTATATAGAGAAAAAATAACCAACCATTTTCAATATTGTTTGCAACAGATGCTTTCACAAGCAAAGTAGAGCATAGAATCCACAGGTTTTAATGAAGAATTTATCTGAAAATAATCCGAACAGCTGGCAAACTTCCTGATTTTCCTAAGAGCTGCATGTTGAGGCGGCCATTTGGCATCTGCACATGCTTCCTAACCCTCCTCCACCACCATAACCCTCCCAACACACACACGCGCGTGCACACAGGCACACACATGTGCACATGCACACACACACTCACACGTGCATGTACACACACACGTGCACATGCACACACTCACACGCGCGCACACACACACACACACACAAACACGTTGGCTTCTTTAAAAATTAGTAGAATCCATTCATCTACTGATGGGCACTTAGGTTGCTTCCATTTCTTGGCTATTGTAAATAGTGCTGCGATAAACATAGGGGTGCGTATATCTTTTTGAAACTGGGCTGCTGCATTCTTGGGGTAAATTCCTAGGAGTGGGATTCCTGGGTTAAATGGTATTTCTATTTTGAGTTTTTTTGAGGAACCTCCATACTGCTTTCCACAATGGTTGAACTAATTTGCATTCCCACCAGCAGTGTAGGAGGGTTCCCTTTTCTCCACATCCTCGCCAACATTTGTTGTTGTTTGTGTTTTGGATGTTGGCCATCCTCACTGGTGTGAGGTGATATCTCATTGTGGTTTTAATCTGCATTTCTCTGATGATTAGCGATGTGGAGCATTTTTTCATGTGCCTGTTGGCCATCTGAATTTCTTCTTTAGAGAAGTGTCTATTCATGTCCTGTGCCCATTTCTATAAGAACAAAGAAAAAAACTGAAGGAACAAAACAGCAGCAGACTCACAGAACCCAAGAACGGACTAATAGTTACCAAAGGGAAAGGGACTGGGGAAGAAGGACGGGAAGGGAGGGATAAGAGGGTAAAAGGGGCATTACGATTAGCAGACATACGGTGGGGGGGCACGGGGAGGGCTGTACAGCTCAGAGAAGATAAGTAGTGATTCTCATCTCACTACACTGATGGACAGTGACTGTAATAGGGTTGGTGGGGGGGACCTGATGAAGGGGGTAGTTTAATCATCACAATATTGCTCATGTAATAGTAGGTTAATGATACTAAAATAAAATAAATTGTAAAAAAAAAATTAGTAGAATCTATGACTAAGACCTGATGTTCTGGGAACTTCCTCAGAACTCCTGGTAGCAGTTTTAGCAGTTTTTCTATCTAGGTATATAAATTTTAAATTATGGACTATGTCAGACCAAGACCATCTCCACCTATGATCCTTTTACTTTACATTCAAAGTCAAATAATGAATTTTGATTTTATTATTTTCAAATTCCTCCAGACATATACGTCTATATACCAGTGATATAAGTAATTCTCTAGGAAATAGAGCAGAGGTTCTCAACCTTTCCATGGGTAGGGTTTTCTTTTTAATGTCAAAAACTTTGCAGACTCTGCTCATGATAATAGTTGTATTTTTGTTATCTAGGTGATTCAGGAATTACAATGATGACAAAAAGTTACTAAGGATGCAATAACATTTTTAAATGATTTATATTTTATTTATAATATCAATACCTATATATACTTGAAAAAATAATGTAGTATTTATGTCATATCAATGATTTCTGTACCAATGAGAATTTGAAAATACTACAAAATATATACTTCTACATTTTACTTTTAACGTTTCCCATCTATTCTCAAGAGTACCAATACTGTTTTCCAGAGAGTTCTTTTTTGTCTTAAAATCTTCTATGTCTCAGAAGATGATTCATTACAGACATAGCATTATGGTCAGAAGTAAGGCTGTTTTTTCACTCAAGTTTAGTGGCTCCACCAGGCATCCTACCAGAGCTAGGCGAAATAGGCCAAATGATCTTTTACAGTTCAAACATGCCACTTCTCCTGTCTCACCAATTGCAGCTAATGATATTTATCCCTCATTTAGTTGCTCAAGCTAGACACCTGGATACATCCACAGTCTCTTGACCCATTCAACTCATCTCCAAGTTATGCCTCCTACTGTCTTCCACTTGATCAACTATTAATTTTCCTGAACAATTTACTAGAGTCCTTGGTCACAATGCTACCTGAGTTTTATTTCTAGGTTACATGCAGTCAAGAGCCCAATTCATACATACATGAGCCTCTCTCCTCTTCCCTTCTCACCTCCTGCTGCAAATCTTAGCTACCTCACTGAGCACTGAAGACTCAGAGCAAATGCAACATCCTCTGTGAGGTTGCCTCCTATCTCTAAAAATACTTGAATTCATGGAATTTACACATAAAGTCATCTACACATATCATTTCAAACAATGTAATATCTCCACTTTTTACAACAGTCTGTTCAATACAGGTCCTTTAGTGGTTGTCAGCAGTATCTCCTCTAGCAAAAGCTTTTAATTGATTTATCAAAACTGTTAATAAGTGGCCCTTAATCTATCTTTTCACATCTCCCATACCTTTAGCCTTACCTGCCTACCATATTACTAGTAAGTACTAGACATTTTAGCCTCTTGGGTTTATTTTCTGCCTTTCAAATGTATTTTTTACTTTCACAGAATGCTTTCATTATTCAACTGATTGATTCTCATGATACACTTCCTGGTCCCTACTGAGCTCCATACCCTAATCTTTCTGACTGTTGAAGTCTTCATGATTTTTTACATACAGTTAAAATGTTACTTCTGTGGAAACATCTTCAACTTACCAATCAGAACTTGTTATTTTCTCCTGTGTCTCAAAATACTTCACATATACTTTGTTAAAAGCAAAAATACAGGATAGTCTATGCCTTGCTGTGGTAACAAGTCAAGCCTGAAATATCAGCAGTTACCCAGCAAGGCTTATTTCTTGCTTATTAAAAAATCTGATGTGAGTCTGGTAACTTCTAGGGTGTTCTCCATCAAATGACTTCATTAGTCACCAGGCTGCTTCCAACTGTGTGTCCGCCTTGACAACATGAGGCTTCCTCAATTACTTCAAGAGGGGAGAAGAAATTTGAGGGTTGTGCAGGAACTTTTGATGCCCCAGTCCAGAAATAACATGCTCAGAATCCACGGGCAAAATTAGTCACACTGTTCAATTTAATGACAATATAGTATGGGAGAAAGTGTCCAGAGTTAAAAATTAGGTGGCATTATTGTATCACCTGTAAACTGTCACTACACCTTATTTACAAAATGGCTAGAAGGTCTTTAAGGCCACTTCATAAACACCAATCTGTAACAGGAGTATCTATCACTAGTTATACTAATACTTGAATTGAACCCCTATATTAGTACTAACATCTAATTCCCAATATAGGAATTTTTATAGGTACCAGATATTTTCATACTTTACATATTTCATTTATTGCTTTACATATTTCACAAACCCTATGAGCTATAAATATCTCCATTTTACACATAAGGAGATTGAGGCACAGAAGTTTCAGCAGTTTTCCCAAGGTTACCTGGCTAGCACTACATTAAAACTCAGTCTTCCGACTTCCGGGAAGATGGCGGCGTGAATGGAGTGGCAGAATTTTCCTCCCAGCATTATATTTATGCACGAAAACACAGCAAATACAACTATTCCTAAAATAGAGACCAGAACACACAAGAAAGCACACATTGTGCAGCCACACCTGAGAGGACTCGGCAGCTAGCGAGGTGGGTAAGAAATGGAAACGCGACCTGGCAGGACCCGAGCACTCCCCCAACCCAGCACACCAGTGGGAGGAGAGGATTCAGAGCCGGGAGGGAGCAAAAGTGCAGGCCTGGGAGATAACCAGCCCCGGCGATCTGCCCTGGGAGCACAAACACACAGAGCATGGTGTAGTGGAGATTGGAGAGACAGAGGGTGCAGGGTCTCAGCGGGAACGCACCTGGTTGCTTGCAGCTGGCTCAGGGAAGGAGAAAAGAGAAGAAAAAAAAAAGAAGAAAAGTGTGCGCTTTTTTTCCAGCGGTCTTAAAGAGACAGGAGCCCAGCAGAGGACCGCATCGCCTCGGCACACTCAGCCCAGCAGGCTGGGAGTCCTGGGGAGCTTCGGACCCCTTAGCGGGTGACTGGGAGAGGGTGACCATATTTAGGACTCCCACTGAGCTCAACAGCCTCCCATTCATTCTCACCCCAGCCACAGCTTTAAAGGGCCTTGCAGAGCGGTGTGGCCACAGCTCTGGAATAGTGTAGCAACAGCGCCACCTACAGCATTCACACAGAAACCACCCCCAGTGGGCGTTTTTTTTTTTCTTAGGTGTTGCTGCTTTTTCTTTTTCTTTTTCTTTTCTCTCTCTCTCTTTTTTGATTATTAATATTTTTTTCTCTTCTTTCTTCTCTTTCCTTTTTAAAGTCATAAAGAGCCCAGCTGACATACGTGACAACTACCAGCAACTAATTCTATAGCCATGAAAAGACAGAGGAATATGGTACAGACAAAGCTTCAGACACAGACAACCCCAGAGAGAGAAACTGAAGGAATGGACATGCACAGTCTTCTTGAAAAAGAATTCAGAATAAAAGTCATAGCCACGCTGACGGATCTATAGAAAAATGTGCAAGAGCTGAGGGAGGAAATGAGGAAAGACTATGCAGAAATGAGACAAGCCATCTACGGGCTTAATAGCAGACTGGATGAGGTACAAGAGACTGTCAATGAAATACAGAACAGAGAACAGGAATACAACGAAGATGAGGCAGAGAGAGATAAAAGGATCTCTAAAAATGAAAGAATATTAAGAGAACTGTGTGACCAATCCAAACGGAACAATATTCGCATTATAGGAGAACCAGAGGAAGAAGAGAGAGAAAAAGGGATAGAAAGTGTCTTTGAAGAAATAATTGCTGAAAACTTTCCTACACTGGGGAAGGAAATAGTCTCGCAGTCCACAGAAGGCCACAGATCTCCCAACACAAGGGACCCAAGGAAGACAACACCAAGACACATAATAATTAAGATGGCAAAGATCAAAGATAAAGACAGAGTATTAAAGGCAGCTAGAGAGAGAAAAAAGATCACCTACAAAGGAAAACCCATCAGACAATCATCAGACTTCTCAACAGAAACCTTACAGGCCAGAAGAGAATGGCATGATATATTTAATGTAATGAAACAGAAGGGCCTCGAACCAAGTATATTGTATCCAGTACGATTATCATTTAAATATGATGGAGGGATTAAACAATTTCAAGACAAACGAAAGTTGAGAGAGTTTGCCTCTCATAAACCACCACTACAGGATATCTTAAATGGACTGCTCTAGAGGGAAGCACCCCTAAGGCTAAAAAGAGGCCACCAGAGAAAATAAAATAATAGGGAAGAAAGCAGACCATCCAAATACTAACTAAAGGCAAAGAATAAAACACCTAATATATAAAGAAAGGAGGAGGAAGAATAGGAAAAGGAAGGGAGAGATAAAGAAACATTAGACGGTGTTCACAATAACTTAACAAGAAAGTTAAGTTAGATTCTTAGATAGTAAAGAAGCAACCCTTGAACCTTTGGTAACCACGAATCTAAAGCCAGCAATGGCAATAAGTACATATCTATCAATAATCACCCTAAATGTAAATGGACTGAATGCACCAATCAAAAGACACAGAGTAACAGAGTGGATAAAAAAGCAAGACCCATCTATATGCTGCTTACAAGAGACTCACCTCAAACCCAAAGATATACACAGACTAAAAGTGAAGGGATGGAAAAATATATTTCATGCAAACAACAAAGAGAAAAAAGCAGGTGTTGCAGTACTTGTATCAGATAAAATAGACTTCAAAACGAAGAAAGTAGCAAGAGATAAAGACGGACATTACATAATGATAAAGGGGTCAGTCCAACAAGAAGATATAACTATTATAAATATATATGCACCCAACACAGGAGCGTCAGCATATGTGAAACAAATACTAACAGAAGTGAAGGAGGAAATAGACAACAATGCAATTATTTTAGGAGACTTTAACACACCACTCACTCCAAAGGATAGATCAACCAGGCAGAGGATAAGTAAAGACACAGAGGCACTGAACAACACACCAGAACAGATGGACCTAACAGATATCTACAGAACTCTGCACCCAAAAGCAACAGGATACACATTCTTCTCAAGTGCACATGGAACTTTTTCCAGAATATACCACATACTAGGCCACAAAAAGAACCTCAGTAAATTCAAAAATATTGAAATCCTACCAACCAACTTCTCAGATCACAAAGATATAAAACTAGAAATAAATTTTAGAAAGAAATCAAAAAAGCTCCCAAATACATGGAGACTTAACAACATTCTCCTAATGAATCAATGGGTTAATGACCAAATCAAAACAGAAATCAAAGAATATATAGAGACTAATGACAACACAGAGGCACAACTTCTGTGGGATGCAGCAAAGGCAGTTCTAAGAGGAAAGTATATAGCAATCCAGGCCTATTTAAAGAAGGAAGAACATTCCCAAATGAACAGTCTAAAGACACAATTATTGAAATTGGAAAAAGAAGAACAAATGAGGCCCAAAGTCACCAGAAGGAGAGACATAATAAAGATCAGAGAAGAAATAAATAAAATTGAGAAGAATAAAACAATA
>JAQQAC010009165.1:13484600-13618464 GCA_029783875.1 Phataginus tricuspis | reverse complement strand
TCAGACATATAGAGAAGAAATAACACCCATTCTCCTTAAAGTTTTCCAAAAAATAGAAGAGGAGGGAATACTTCCAAACTCTTTCTATGAAGCCAGCATCACTCTAATACCAAAATCGGGCAAAGACCTCACCAAAAAAGAAAATTACAGACCAATATCCCTGATGAACGTAGATGCAAAAATACTCAACAAAATATTAGCAAACCGAATTCAAAAATACATCAAGAGGATCATACACCATGATCAAGTGGGATTCATCCCAGTGATGCAAGGATGGTACAACATTCGAAAATCCATCAACATCATCCACCACATCAACAAAAAGAAGAAAAAAAATCACATGATCATCTCCATAGATGCTGAAAAAGCATTTGACAAAAATCAGCATCCATTCATGATTAAAACTCTCAACAAAATGGGTATAGAGGGCAAGTGCCTCAACATCATAAAAGCTATATATGACGAATCCACAGTTAACATCATACTTAATAGCGAGAAGATGAAAGCTTTTCATCTAAGATTGAGAACAAGACAGGGATGCCCACTCTCTCCACTGTTATTCAACATAGTACTGGAGGTCCTTGATATGGCAATCAGACAAAACAAAGACATACAAGGCATCCAGATTGGTAAAGAAGAAGTCAAATTGTCACTATTTGCAGATGACATGATACTGTACATAAAAAACCCTAAAGACTCCACTCCAAAACTACTAGAACTAATATCTTAATTCAGCAAAGTTGTAGGATACAAAATTAACGCACAGAAATCTGTTGCTTTCCCATATACTAACGATGAACTAACAGAAAGAGAAATCAGAAAAATAATTCCATTCATAATTGCATCAAAAAGAATAAAATACCTAGGAATAATCCTAACGAAGGAAGTGAAAGACCTGTACTCTGAAAACTACAAGACACACCTAGGAGAAATTAAAGAAGACTCTAACAAATGGAGGTGCATCCTATGCTCTTGTCTAGGAAGAATAAATATTGTCAAAATGGCTATACTACCTAAAGCAATCTACAGATTCAACACAATCCCTATCAAACTACCAACAGCTTTCTTCAATGAACTGGAACAAATAATTCTAAAATTCATATGGAACCACAAAAGACCCCGAATAGCCAAAGCAATCCTGAGAAGGAGGAATAAAACAGGGGGAATTACGCTCCCTGACTTCAAGCTCTACTACAAAGCCACAGTAATCAAGACAATTAGGTACTGGCACTAAATCAGACCCACAGACCAGTGGAACAGAATAGAAAATCCAAACATTAACCCAAACATCTACAGTCAATTAATATTTGATAAAGGAGCCTTGGATATACATTGAAGAGATGACAGCCTCTTCAGCAGCTGGTGTTGGAAAAACTGGACAGCTACATGTAAGAGAATGAAACTGGACTACTGTCTAACCCCATACACAAAGGTAAACTCAAGGTGGATCAAAGACCTGAATGTAAGTCATGAAACCATAAAACTCTTAGAAAAAAATATAAGCAAAAATCTCTTGGAAATAAACATGAACGACTTCTTCATGAACATATCTCCCTGGGCAAGGGAAACAAAAGCAAAAATGAACAAATGGAACTATATCAAGCTGAAAAGCTTCTGTACAGCAAAGTACACCATCAGTAGAACAAAAAGACATCCTACCGTATGGGATAATATATTCATAAATGACATATCCGGTAAGGAGTTGAGTCCAAAATATATAAAGAACTCACGCACCTCAACAAACAAAAAGCAAATAATCCAATTAAGAAATGGGCAGAGGACATGAATAGACACTTCTCCAAAGAAGAAATTCAGATGGTCAACAGGCAAATGAAAAGATGTTCCACATTGCTAATCATCAGAGAATTGCAAATTAAAACCACAATGACATATCACCTCACACCAGTGAGGATGGCCAACATCCAAAACACAAACAACAACAAATGTTGGCGAGGATGTGGAGAAAAGGGAACCCTCCTACACTGCTGGTGGGAATGCAATTTAGTTCAACCATTGTGGAAAGCAGTATGGAGGTTCCTCAAAAAACTCAAAGTAGAAATACCATTCGACCCAGGAATCCCACTCCTAGGAATTTACCCTAAGAATGCAGCAGCCCAGTTTGAAAAAGACAGATGCACCCCTATGTTTATTGCAGCACTATTTACAATAGCCAAGAAATGGAAGCAACCTAAGTGTCCATCAGTAGATGAATGGATTAAGAAGAAGTGGTACATATACACAATGGAATATTATTCAGCCATAAGAAGAAAACAAATCCTGCCATTTGCAACAACATGGATGGAGCTAGAGGGTATTATGCTCAGTGAAATAAGCGAGGCCGAAAGGGACAAGTATCAAATGATTTCACTCATATGTGGGTATAAGAACAAAGAGAAAAACTGAAGGAACAAAACAGCAGCAGACTCACAGAACCTGGGGACGGACAGGTAGTTACCAAAGGGAAAGGGACTGGGGAAGATGGGTGGGAAGGGAGGGATAAGAGGGTAAAAGGGGCATTATGATTAGCAGATGTAAGGTGGGGGGGCACGGGAAGGGCTGTACAACTCAGAGAAGACAGGTAGTGACTCTATAGTATCTCACTACGCTGATGGACAGTGACTGTAATAGGGTTGGTGGGGGGGACCTAATGAAGGGGGTAGTTTAATCACCATAATATTGCAAATGTAATTGTAGGTTAATGATACCAAAATAAATTGTACAAAAAAAAAAAAAACTCAGTCTGCCTCCAATGCCGTCACTCTTGACCACGGTGTTCCGCTTGCCTGCTAAGCATCTCAGCCTTATTATCTCAGCTAATACAAATCATCTTGGTGGTTTCAACTGTAAATACTAGAATATTGCTTAAGTCAGTTTTACTTAGCTATTCTACTATTTGCAGTTGAAACCAACAAGATGTTTTCCACCTTAAGGTATATAACTCTAATCTGATGAGAGGTGTACTGAGAAAGTGAAGATCTGATATTTGGAGCCTCTAGAGTGGGATGCAGATTCTGATAGAAACTGTGTGTGTGTGTAAGAGAAAGGGAGTATGTGCAGCGTGCAGGGAGGCAAGCTGGAAAGGATGATAGGATGGCTGTGGATAGGCAATCGGCAGTGTCTACCATAAGCAAACATTACTATTCTTATAATATGGATGAGAAAATAGACTTCAAAAAGTTAAAAACTTGCACAAATTTACTTAACTGTCAAGGGACAAACTTGGATTCAAATCCTCTGTGGTGTTGCTTTGAGAGCTCTGCCATGCTATACTGATTCTATATTAACCTTTAATCTTTGTCACCATGTTTGCATTTAGCTATCTAATTCATTGGTAATTCCTGCTTTGGTTTGTAACTTGGTGTCTTCATGTTATTTCAGCTTCCTTTTCTCACAAAATCATCTTAGCTTTGTTACATGAACCTTAGGCTGTATTTTTTTTTTATTTAAAGATAGAATGAGATTTGTTTATTTTTCTTGTACTTTTTTTTTTATTAAGGTATCACTGATACACACACTTATGAAAGTTAAACATGAAAAACTGTGGTGAGAGGATTAAAGATGGTGATGTAAGAGGTGAGATAGACAACTCCTCCCAAAACCACATATAATATGAAAATATAGTTAATACAACTAATCCTGAAAGAGCAACAGGAAAGGAGGCTGCGCCAGAATGCACACACCTGGAGAACAGAGCAGATCTCATGAAACAGGAGGGTATATCAATGATACCTTAATAAAAAAAAATAATAAACATTGCAATCACTACATTCACCCATATTATCAAGTCCCCCTGCCCATGCCCCACTGAAGTAACTGTCCATCAGCATAGTAAGATGCCCCAGAGGGATTACTTGTCTTCTCTGTGCTATACTACCTTCCCCGTGACCTACCTGTATTGTGAGTGCTAATTATAATGTCCCTTAATCCCCTTATCCCTCTCTCCCCACTACCCTTCCAACTCCTTCCCTTTGGTAACGACTAGTCCCTACTTGGGTCTGTGAGTCTGCTGCTGTTTAGTTCCTTCAGTTTTGCTTCGATGTTATACTCCACAAATGAGTGAAATCATTTGGTACTTGTCTTTCTCTGCCTGGCTTCTTTCACTGAGCATAATACCCTCTAGCTCCATTCATGTTGTTGCAAATGGTAGGATTTGTTTTCTTCTTATGGCTTAACAATATTCCATTGTGTATATATGCCACCTCTTCTTTATCCATTCAACTAGTGAAGGACACTTAGGTTACTTCAATGTCTTGGCTGTTATAAATAGTGCTGTGATAAACATAGGGGTGCATATATCTTTTTGAATCTGAGATCTTCTTTCCTTTGGGTAAATTCCTAGGAGTGGAATTCCTGGGTCAAATGGTATTTCTATTTTTAGTATTTTGAAGAAACTCCATATTGCTTTCCACAATGGTTGAACTAATCTAGATTCCCACCAGCAGTAAAGAAGGATTTCCCTTTCTATGCACCCTCACCAGCATTTGTTGTTGCTTGTCTTTTGTATGTTATCTATCCTAACTGGTATGAGGTGATATCTCATTGTGGTTTTAATTTTCACTTCCCTGATAATTAACGAATTGGAGCATCTTTTCATGTGCCCATTGGCCATCTGAATTTCTTCTTTGGAGAAGTGTCTGCTCATATTCTCTGCCCATTTTTTAATTGGGTTATTTGATTTTTGGGTGTTGAGGTGTGTGAGTTCTTTAAATATTTTGGATGTTTACCCCTTGTCGGATAAGTCATTTACAAATATATTCTCCCATACTGTAGTACACCTTATTGCTCTGCTGCTGGTGTCCTTTGCTGTACAGAAACTTTTTACTTTGATGTAGTCCCATGAGTTCATTTTTGCTTTTATTTCCCTTGCTCAAGGAGATACATTCAGGAAGAAGTCGCTCATGCTTATATTCAGGAGATGTTAGCCTATGTTGTCTTCTATGAGTTTTATGGTTTCATGACTTACATTCAGGTCCTTGATCCATTTGGAGCTTACTTTTGTGTATAGGGTTAGACAGTAGTCCAGTTTCATTCTCTTACATGTAGCTGCCCAGTTTTGCCAACACCAGCTTTTGAAGAGGCTGTAATTTCCCCAATGTATGTCCATAGCTCCTTTATCATATAGTAATTGACCACATATGGATGGGTTTATATCAGGGCTCTCTAGTCTGTTCCATTGGTTTATGGGTCTGTTCTTGTGCCAGTACCAAATTGTCTTGAGTACTGTGGCTTTGTAGTAAAGCTTGAAGTTGGGGAGCATAATCCCCCCAGCTTTATTCTTCATTCTCAAGATTGCTTTGGCTATTCAGGGTCTTTGTGGTTCCATATGAATTTTAGAATGATTTTCTCTAGGTTGTTGAAAAGTAATTTTTTATTACCAATTCAATTTCATTTGTGATAATGGGCTGCTCAGTTTTTCTGTTTCCTCCTGGGTCAGCCTTGGAAGGTTGTATTTTTCTAGAAAGTTGCCCATTTCTTCTAGGTTATCCAGTTTGTTACCATATAATTTTTTCATAGTATTCTCTAATAATTCTTTGTATTTCTGTGCTGTCCATAGTGATTTTTCCTTTCTCATTTCTGATTCTGTTTATGTATGTAGACTCTCTTTTTTTCTTGATAAGTCTGACTAGGGGTTTATCTATTTTGTTTATTTTCTCGAAGAACCAGCTCTTGCTTTCATTGATTCTTTGTATTGTTTTATTCTTCTGGATTTTATTTATTTATACTCTGATATTTACTATGTCCTTCCTTCTACTGACTTGGGCCTCATTTGTTCTTCTTTTACTAGTTTCATTAATTGTGAGTATAGCCTATTCATATGGGATTGGTCTTCTTTGCTGAAGTAAGCCTGTATTACAATATACTTCACTCTTAGCACAGCCTTCACTGCATCCCACAGATTTTGCAGTGTTGAATTATTGTGATCATTTGTCTCCATATATTGCTTGATCTCTGTTTTTATTTGGTCATTGATCCATTGATTATTTAGGAGCATGTTGTTATGCCTCCAAGTGTTTGTGGGCTTTTTCGTTTTCTTTGTGTAATTTATTTCTTGTTTTATACTTTTGTGATCTGAGATGCTGATTGGTACAATTTCAATCTTTTTTAATTTACTGAGGCTCTTTTTGTGGCCTCGTATATTATCCATTCTTGAAAATGTGCACTTGAGAAGAATGTGTATACTGCTGAATGGAGTGTTCTGTAGATGCCTTTTAGGTCCTTCTGTTCTAATGTGTTGTTCAGGGCCTCTGTCTTGTTACTTATTTCCTGTCTGGTTGATCTGTCCTTCAGAGTGAGTGGTGTGTTGAAGTCTCCTAAAATGAATGCATTGCATTCTATTTCCCTGTTAGTATTTGTTTCACATATGTAAATGCTCCTATGTTAGGAGCATACATATTTATAATGATTATATTCTCTTGTTGGACTGACCCCTTTATCATTATGTAATATCCTTCTTTATCTCTTGTTACTTTCTTTGTTTTGATATCTATTTTGTCTGATACAAGTATTGCAACTCCTGCTTTTTTGTCCGTATTAGTTGCATAAAATATCTTTCTCCATCCCTTCACTTTTAGTGTGTGTATGTCTTTGAGTTTGAAGTGAGTCACTTGTAGGCTGTATATAAATGGGTCTTGCTTTTTTATCCATTCAGTGACTCTATGTCTTTTGATTGCTGCATTCAGACCATTAGCATTTAGGGTGATTATCAGCAGGTATGTACTTACTGCCGTTGCAGGCTTTAGATTAATGGTTACCAAAGGTTCAAGGGTAACTTCCTTACTATCTAAGAGTCTAACTTAACTCACTTAGTATGCTAGCACAAACACAATCTAAAGGTTCTTTTTTTTGTTTGTTTTTTCTCCTTCTTTTTCTTCACTCTCCATTCTCTATATATTATGTATCATATTCTGTACTGTTTGTCGATCTTTTGACTGACTTTGGGGGTAGTTGATTTGATTTTATATTTGCTTAGTATTTAATTGGTATACTTTCTTTACTGTGGTTTTATTTTCTCTGGTGACAGCTATTTAGCCTTAGGAACACTTCCATCTATAGCAGTCCCAAATAGTTTGTGGGAGGTAAATTCTTTCAACTTTGGCTTATCTAGAAATTGTTTAATCTCTCTTTCAAATTTAAATGATAATCTTGCTGGGTAGTGTATTCTCGGTTCAAGGCCCATCTGTTTCATTGCATTAAATATATCATGCCATTCCCTTCTGGATTATAAGGTTTCTGTTGAGAAGTCAGATGATAGCCTGATGGGTTTTCCTTTGTATGTGATCTTTTTTCTCTCTCTGGCTGCTTTTAATACTCTGTCCTTATCCTTGATCTTTGCCATTTTAATTATTATGTGTCTTGGTGTTGTCTTCCTTGGGTCCCTTGTGTTGGGAGATCTGCACACCTCCATGGCCTGAGAGGCTAACTCCTTCCCCAGATTGGGGGTTTTCAGCAATTACTTCCTCAAAGACACTTTCTATCCCTTTTTCTCTCTCTTCTTCTGCTACCCCTGTAATGCGAATATTGTTCCATTTGGATTGGTCACATAGTTCTCTCAATATTCTTTCATTCCTAGAAATCCTTTTTTCCCTCTGTACCTCAGCTTCTTTGTATTCTCTTATTTCCATTTCATTTACTGTCTCCTCTCTTTCATCTAATATGCTTTTCAATCCCTCCATTACATTTTTTACTTCAGAATCTGTATTTTTCAATGTTTGTATCTCATTCTTGAATTCCTCCTTGCAGTCTTGAATATTTTCTGTAGCTCCATTAGCATGTTTATTTTTATTTTGAAATCTCTTTCAGGAAGATTGGTGTATTCACTTTCACTTGGCCCTCTTTCTGGGGTTAGTGGGATTTTGATTTGCACCAGATTCCTTTAACATTTCATATTTGTAGGTGGCCCCCTGTAGTGCCTAAAAGCTCTACTTTCTGGAGCTGTGCAGCCCCAGGAGTGATGGTGGGGGTCACAAGCAAGTTGTGCAGGTGCCTGCCAGGAGAAAAGAGCTCTTTCCTGCTTCCCAGCTCCAATGCCTGCCTTCACTGCCAGGGCACGTGGGCCAAGTGAGCAGGAAGGAGCCTCTATGCTATGCACTTATAGCTGCTGTAGGCAGTACTGCCATCTGGCTGGCCTGGCACAATGGCAGGGGCGCCCAGTTTTTGAGCTGGTACCAGCTGGGAGGAAGGAGCAGCAGGCTGCATACTGTGGTGGGAGGCTTCATAGCTGCTTTGCCAGACAGGGGGATGGAGCACCTGAAGCTCCTGAAAGTTTCCAACCTGCCGAGCTGAGTGCACTGGGACAATTTTGTCTACCTGTCCTTTCTCCTGAGGAGCGAGCTCTGTACAATCCTTGCCCCTTTAGCAGCCCTCTCACTGTTAGGAAGTTTCTCAGACTGCCCACCTTTCTTTTGTCCCAGAGCAGCCAGTTGTGGGTACCTGTTCTCCACAAGTGGCTGGAATCTCAGTCTTTCGAAATATTCTGCCTGTCTTAGCTTTCCAACCCCACGAATCTCTAGAGCACCAAGTAATGTAGGTTCATGCTCCCAGAGCAGATCTCCAGGGCTGGGTGTTCAGCAGTCCTAAGCCTCCACCCCCTCCCCACTCCATTTCTCTTCCTCCTGCCAGTGATCTGTGGTAGGGGAAGGGCTTGGGTCTCACCGGATCATGGCTTTGTACTTTACCCTTTTCTGTGAGGTCACCTCTGTTCCCCAGGTGTATGCAGTCTGGTGCAGCCTTCTTTCCTGTTGCTCTTTCAGAATTAGTTGTATTTGCTCTATTTTCATATTATATGTGGTTTTGAGAGGAGGTTTCTGTCTTACCTCTCATGCCACCATCTTTAAGCCTGACATGTGGCTACATATTCTTAATATATTATTCAACCTGATGGCTCTTGATATTTTTTAGTTCTTAAAATTGTATCCTGCAGTGGCTTAGAGAGGACCAGACAAGAAAAACTATTTATTGAAGGCTTAATTGAGAATTGCCTGTTTAATCATGACTGACACATTCTTTTAATTTTAAAAAGAAAACTGTATAACATAAAACAGCAAAGATGTTTTTACATAACTGGAGCTATTATTTATATTAACATTTGCCATCCTTCTTTTTTACTTACAGTACAGCAAAAATAATCTTATGCTTGCCATATGCACTTCAAAATCACCATTTAAATATGCAATATTTCATCAATTAGATGCATGTTTATCACTCCCTAGTGTACAACACTCAGTGTTTTTCGTTGTTTTGCTATCATGAGCAATGTGTGACATAGCATCTCTATGCATATTTTGAATTATATTCTTAGACTAGATTCCCAGAAGTGGAATGACTAAGTCCAAGAATATAAAGGTTTGGTTTTTTGTTTTAGTGTTGGTTTTTTTTTGGCTCCTTGGGGATTCTGCCAAATTGCTTTCTGAAAAGATAGGGTCAATTTATAGCATGATTAGTAATGTATGGAAGATTTCCCTGAGCTCTCACCCTCAGTGAGAAATACATTTCTAAGTTGGTACATTAAAATAAGCCTTCATGTTGTGATGTGAGAGAGAATGAAAGAAAGGTTGAGAGAAAGAACCGTAGAGTCTAAGCACTTTATTAGGGGCTCACAGTTTAGGGGAAACAAACACAAATAGTGACTGATAAAGTACTGTTGTGGATGGAGAGTGCACAGAGAAACTATATAGTGAGAGAAATGTGTCCTGACTTATGAAAGCTTGGAAAGGGAAATGGCGCTTAAATACCTCTTTAAAGAGTAACAAGAAGAAAGAGGTGAAGAGGGCATGGGAATTATAGGCATGAACAAGAAGCACTGGGGGTTGAAATGCCAGAGCAAATACTGAGATGCACAGTATGAGGCTACAGGAGACTAAAGTGGGAGAGTAAAAGGGGAGTCAGATAATGAAGAGAGAATCCTGGTGAAGTAGAAAGTGTAAGATCTTGGAGAGCATTATGTGACATAATAGAAAGCTTAGATCTAATCCTGCAGGTTATGGGAAAACACTGCATGGTTTTAAGAAAGATAGGGGATGGGGGAGTGGTATACTAATTTTTTAAACCAGTGGTTTTCAACATGCTGTCTAGAACAGCATCCTAGCATCACCTGGGAACATACAAGTGCAAGTTCTCAGGTCCCACAGGAGCTTACTAGGTGAAAACCCCAGGAGTGGAGCCTAGAAATATGTATTTTAATAAGCCCTGTAAGTAAGTCTTATGTCCAATAAGGTTTAGGAACCACTACCTTAAACTGATATTCTGGCATCTGGGTAGAAGGTGGTTTTGCTGGGGGTAAGGTTGAATGCAAGAAGGGTAGAAGGTGGCTTTGCTGGGGTGAGGTTGAATACAAGAAGACTTTTCAACAGGCTGCTACAAAATGATGCATCCTGAACTTGAGCAGTGTGATTGAGACCTATCAGGTTCAATGAGTTTATGTAGGAAAAGTATATAGAACTTTTGGCTAAGGAGACAATCCTGGGATGCCTAAATTCTCAAGGGGCAGGCTGAAGAAGTACTCTTTAGTGAAAATAATAGTCAGGGAAGAATGTAAAGAAAGAGGAGGGTGTCATGGAAACCCAAAGAGTCAGATGGAAAGCAGTAGTAGTACTGAACTCCTGCTATTTTCCAAGCATTATTCTAGATGCCGAGACTTCAGAAATAAACAAGAGATAAAGTCAATGCTCTCAGGAAAGTCAAAAGAGTCAACAAATAACACATAAATAAGGCATCCTGGATGATGATAATTGTCATGAAAAACAACAAAACAGGGTGATGTAATGGAGAGTGTCAGGTGGTTAACTCTAGGTTTACAATGAGGAAAGGTCTCTCTGAGACAGTTTAAATATTGGCCCAAATGGCTGGAAATTGCAGTAGAGAGAGATAGTGGCTAGCAGGACAAATCCTTAACAAGACAGAATAAGAGGGGTGAACTGGGTTTTGAGGAGAGCTACTCATCCTATCAAAGAATAAGTGTGAAGTATGGGTATATATTTCTTCAAGGTCATAGACAGAGGCAGCAAGAAATTGAGGATTCATAATGAGATTTTTATAATGAACAAAGAGACAAGGATATCCAACTAGAGTGGTTGGGATGCAGTCAAACAGAGCATTTCGGTGGAACAGTAAATAAGTAGGGAGGAAAAGGAAAGGACATTCACCAGAGTCAAATAAAGCATTGGAAGTTGGCAGTGAAAGTCCATCCATATTGGATAGATCTATGAGAAATGTCTGCCTGTAGGAGTGCTGCCAACACTTTCAGGAAGAGAGATTTACATGTTCTGCAGAACATGTGGTATACTTTTTGCGTGTTCTATAGAGTATACGGTATACTTCAGAAACACTTAGCCCTGCCCAAAGAACTACATCCATGTGGTATTTGAAGATTCAGTAGTGCAGAGTACAAATTTTCCACAGAGAGATGAGCTCACTCAAGAGTAGGTTTCAGAAAATGCATTCAATGACTAGAACTGTGGAAGCAATTTACATCACCTACCTTGGTCAATCATAATTATTAACAATCAATGAAATTGATGTCCCATACATTATTAAACACACCTGAAGCTGCCCTAGGACACTTCAGCATGTGTCATAGGACAGAGAGAATGATAATATCTTTCAGAAAGGGGGAAATCTGGAAAACTCACAAAATCTAAGAAAGGACAGAATCAGACCAGGTCTAGAGTCTAACAAATAGGATGAGGCAGGAAAGCAGGCCTTAACCAACTGCAGAATGCAGGGTTATATAGTCTAAACTCTAGGGGCTATGTGGATAGAAAGAAGACACAGAAACCCTGATACCTGGAGCCCAGTTCCTCAGCTAAGTTGACCTTGAGGGTTGAACCTGAGATGGGTAGTAGCAGCCTAGAATTTTTAGTTCCGAGAAACTCAGAGATGAGATATAACTTTCCAAAGTACCAACATGCAAGGAGTTGAAAAGAAAATCCTAGAGACAAATTCTAAGTAAATGTTGAAACACAATCATGGGCATAGTATCAAAATAAGCCAACAGTCTGATCAGTTAAAGGAGAGGAGAATTCAAAAATTGAGCCAAAGAGAACCAAGACACAAAGAAAAAGACTTTGAGTGGAGAATGGTAAAATATAAAAGTTACCTTCTGTGCCAGTGAGAATAAACAACTGTGTTTTTTTTCTGGAATGTCTGAAGTCTTGATGTGACCAGCAAGACAGCCCTGACCGTGCATAGGTGGTCTGGAAGCACAGTGGACTAAGACATGCTGGAATCACTACACAAGGAGTATTTCCACTCCTAGCCATAGGGAAACCAGGATTTATTTTTAAAAGCAGCTGGTACATTGAGCAAGAGCTATCCCTACAGTTTTCATAGTTCCTCTATGTTTCTGAGATTAGAATTAACCATCCTGTAACAAAAAGTGGAAATGGGACTAAGACAAGGCAGCCAACGGCAGTCAATCACAATGATCACATATTAAGACAGAGTTACTGATTTTAGGTAAAAATTGCTATTGCTCCTAGGATTTTCTAATACTCTATGGAGATTTCCTGCCTCTTCTAGAATATAGATGATGTGTCAAATTTCATTTATGTATCAAAGGGACAGAGTAAAAATGTCTATATATTGTTATAGCATTGATGCAGTATATCATTGTATCCTAAAATCTGTTCAGTGGAATATTGGTACCATGAGATATTAACAAATATAATGAGCAAGAAGGATTCTGTGATCAAAAAGCATAGGAAACACTGGGTTCAATGAAATTAAACATTTCATTTATTACTGGACTTTTCAAAGCCATTGATATGTTAACTTTACTCTGGCTTTAGGAAGTACTACATGGACTTAGGACTTACCAATATTATTTGACCATCGAACACGTATTAAAAGTGCAGTTAATGGGATGGTTTTCCATAGAACACACTTCATAAAATCTTCTACATTTAAGAAAAAAAATGTTAAAAAGACATTCCAATGTCACCTTCTTCTCTACAGCATCATGTATTGCTCACTCAAAATAAAAAATTCTAGAGAAAATTTTTCACTTCAACACAGGGAGATTTATATAAGCTCCATAATAGCCTTGTTCATAACAGCCCTACCTAGAAGTCCATCAGTAGGAGAATAAATAAATATTTTGATATATTCACACAAAGGAAAATTACACAGCTATGAAACTAAAATAACAACTCACAAAGCAACACAGGTGAATCTCAGAAACATAAATATTTAGTCAAAAAGTCATGTTTCAGAAGACTACATACAGTATGAAACCATTTTTGTAGGACTTGAATATTGGCAAAATTGAACATCCTAGTTTAGAATACATAGTTACATTATAAAATTATTTTTAAAAGCAAGAGCATGGCAAACACAAACTTTAGGGTGGGTAGGGGAGGCAAGGGCATTGAACAGAGAAGGAACACCCAGATAAATAACAATAGTGATGATAAGTCTTACTTCTTAACTGGGGAGATATTCATGGGTTTTCATTTTATTTTTATGTTTCATAATATGCATGTGTGTTATAATTTTCTTTTGTGCATAACAGATATTATATATTAAAAATATAATTAACAATCATCACCTGGGACATAACAGGCACTCAATAAGCATTTGTCTAATAAACAAAATTATTAAGCCAAGTGGGGTACCAAAACCACAGAGTAGCCTACTGGACATTTAGGTGCTTACTGATGACCCATGTCCAGAGGGATGTTAAGACTACCGAAGCCCATGCGCAGCCTGGAGGGTGGAAGGACCTAAAAATGACTGAGGACCTAAAAATGACCTAAAAATTTTCTGCCATCTCCAAGGGATGGAGGACTCAGACACAGACCTAGGATTACTTAAATGGAATTAAGAAAAGTGGTATTTCATACACTTGGAATCATAATTCAATATGCATAATTGATACATGTTTTGCTTTTTAAAAATATCAACTATAGTAGAGCAAATCCGTTCCCACTGATAGGAGGTATTGAATCTGACAGTAGAATCCCAAGATCGGTGGGTTTTCTGGATGTCCACTTCTTCACCGTTGTGGTACATTTTGATAAAATAAAGTACTATTTGAATCACTGATTCTCTTCTTTTTGTAAGATAGAGGTGTTTAGCACAAAATGCTGAGACTCCAGCTGTTTGCTCAAAGAACCAGAAACCACAACAGAACTAAATCATAAACAAAATAAGGAAGACTTTGCCACTATTGCAAACATCAGGACTTCCAAAAATGTCTTTTTTTAATTGAGAAATAATTGACATATGACATATTAGTTTTAAGTGTACAATAGAATGATTCAATATATGTATATAGTTGAAATATTCACCACAATAAGTCTCATTAACATATTTACACATATTTTTTCTTGTGATGAGAACTTTAAAGATCTACTCTCATAGCAACTTTCAACAGGATGGACCTTGAAGGCATTATGTTAAGTGAAATAAGTAAGTCAGAGAAAGACAAATACTGTATAATCTCACTTATATGTGGAGTCTGATAGAAAACCTTTATTTTTATTAAGTAGGGACTCCAGTATCCAGGCTCCCTAATGCAGTGGTTTTTAAAGTGTGATTCCTTAGACTAACAGCATCAATGTCACATAAGAAATCGCTAGATATGCAAATTCTTAGGCTTTACTCTAGACATACTGAATCAAAAAATCTGACGGTGGGGCCCAGCAATCTGTTTTATCAAGTCCTCTGGATAATTCTGACATTCATAAAGTTTGAGTCTAACTTCCTAGAATAATTAAGAAATCCTCTTTACTGGTTAAAAGATAATTTTAGCCAAGGCATCTCTGTGGTTCATATGTTTTTATCCTTTTAAATTTCTTAATTAAAAAAGAGTTTGTCCAGAATGACTTTCATCCCAATAATGACTCTTAAAGTCCTGTCTACCCTTTACCTATTTTACTAACCAAACACAACAGTGTGACATGTGAGCTTCTCAGAAACCACTGAGGCATATTTTGCGGAGAAGGGTGAAGTAGAATTTTGAAACCAGTTTAACAGTAAATCAAGTGCTTGCATGATTTTCCCAAAGTCTCAGAACTCTTCTTAGTGGAGGGGAAAAAATCTTATGGCTGTGTTTCCTGCGAGAAGCTAATACAAATATGACAGTTCTTTAATTTTTAATGTTCAGGGTGGACAATCTGTGAGAGCCCTGGAGTGGTTTGGGAATGATGATGAGATCCAGCACAATATGGTGCATCCTCCTGTCCAAAACATTAAGATTTCCAAAGCAAATGTGGGCATTTAGGTTTTTTCCATGTGTGAAAGAAATATCCTTTTCCCTCAGGAGCTTTGGCTTTGCAGAATAATTTATATAGAAAATCAGGAATTCCATGGGGAAAGGATATAAATAGTTTACAATAAAAGGAGAATATGGAAAAAATACTTGCCAAGAATAGTTGGCTTCAAGGGATCTATAAACAAGGACCCCTAGAAAACTTGAAAAACTATTTTAACTTTTAAGAAGATCTCAGAAGTTCTAAAATAAAGATATGAGAAAGCACAGGCTTGGTAAGTATCTCTGAGTCAGCAAGAAGGAAGTACAGAATAGTGGGCAGAATCTAAACAAGTGATTTGACAATTAATTATGTACTACTTTAAGAAATCTCCATACTTCTAAATTTATTATTCCTGAATATATTTTCTTCCATGTCAGTGTGTGCTTGTGCTTTATTTTCCCACCAAACTACGAAGCAGAGAAATCATCTTTACTTTCCATCCTAAGACCTTCAAAGAAAGGCTGTAGTCAAGCGAATTCTTGCAAACCAAGTTATCTTGTACCATAGCTAAAATGCTATAACTGAGGGATAAGTTCCTGTATGATTTCAACATCAGATATATAATAGGCTTGTCCTATCCCAGACCTTAAGTTCAAAGATACAAACATTAGCCTCATTGATTATTATCAGAGCTATCATCTACAACTTGAAGATGCCATTCTTATATTTGCAGTCTGTTTGAATAAACCCCCTACAGCTAAACATCACTATGATCCTGGATTTTTGATAGTGTCATAAAATTATAGTACATTAGAACTAGAAGCTTAAAATCCATCTTATAAAATGCATCCATTTTATTGATAAAAAAATAACTGAGACTGCTGATGTCACACAGTTACCTGAAAAAGCTAGAACTGAAGAATAGATTTTTGTAACTCACGTTCAGTTAAGACAAAGGCTCTATCCCTCCCTTCGACCGCAGCTTTTACTACTGTCCACCCTGATCACTGCATCGCAGCCACATTGCAGTGGCTTGGTTCCCAGGGCAAGTGGCCCTACCCAGGACCAGCAGGAGCCCTACAGCCCTTAAATACCTCACAGTCAGAAGTCATCAAGTACCACCTCCGCTACAGTCCAAAGCTCATCAAGGTTCTAGAGAAGGGAAAAGAGGAGCAGTCTCTTGGTGAAAGGAGTGTCACATCGGAAGAAGAGCATCAGGGCTAGGAGATACTGTTGTGATCATTTTGGGAGAATACAATCTGCCGCGGGTTGAACACATATATCTGATTTTGTCCCATCCTGAAATTTCACTAAAACAGTAGTAAATTGATTTGCCGCCCAAGCCATAAACCCACAAACACAGGGAGAATGAAAGAAAAAGCAACAGCAACGCAATTTTAGAATTTAGAAAACAGATGTTCAGTCAGCAAAGGACTTAACAGACCCCAGAAAATTGGATCTTAAACTAGCAATGAGGAAAGCTAAAAACTCATCAGATTTCTAACACAGAATACCCAAAAGGCTAAGGATATGGTGGCATCAGATACCATTATAAGTCTGAGAATAAAGAAAGAGCTAAAATAAGAGGATTATGAGTAGCAGTCAAATCTCTAGATTCCCTCCCTGAACGCAGGCATCCAAATGACCGCACCTCTCAAATGCTTGCCAGTAATGAGGCGTGTCCTCTGAAAGGAGTGAGACGCAGAAGGCTTTGGACGCCTTCCAGGGCTGAGGACAGAGGTAAAATGTTAAAAAGAGGGGGCCTAACAATATAATACAGAGAAGACAAGTAGTAATTCTATAACATCCTTCTATGCTAATGGACAGTGACTGCAATGGGAGTATGTGGTGGGGACTTGATAATAGGGGGAGTCTAGTAACCATATGTTGCTCATGTAATTGTATATTAATAATAGCAAAATAAAAAATAATAAGAAAGAAAGAGGGGGCCTAAATGTGAGTACCGATGATGAGAACTCCACCCTCCTTCCCTAGGTGGCACCCTGGTAACTGGCAGGTAGCCCCCCCCCCCCTCCTGGACAGAGCACTGGAAACACTTCCTCTGGGGAATCAGGCTACTTCAAGATAAATATCCAAAGGTCACGAAACTAGAAGTTCAGCTAAATCATCCCACTGTGATGTTCACAGATGAGAAGATCCACTCATGTCTCAGAGCTTCTAATCAACATTTTTGGTCTCCTAGAAGTACCAGATATCTAAGGAAAGCCTGAAACATGAAAGGTAGGAAAAACAGAAAAAGCAGCTTGGGAGAAACAGACTATGTAAAAGGCAGAGAACTTTAAAGACATATGTATTATTAATATCCTCTGAGGTGTAAGAGAAGATACTGCAACTATGGGGAAAAAGACGATGCACTTGAGTCGGTGTAATAATAAAAGGAAGATACTAAGAACCAAAAGAGCACTAACATATTAAAATATGATAGAAGAAAAGGCTTAAGCAATCTTTAAAAATTAAAAGTAAAACAAAGTGTTATGCAAATGGAAATAACTTCAGGTCATTTCACTAGAAGAAGATAATGCACTTGAGCTGGTAAATTGAAAAACATAGATTTAATAAAATCATTTCAAATTAAAATATCATGAATAGACATAAAATCTTGTCTAGATGCCAGTTATGAAATGCAGAAATACAAAGAAAACTTTGATTTCATATGGTAGAACAAAAGTAAGAGTAGCCAGAAATAATTTTAAATTATTGAAAAAAAATAGCAAGAAAATGAGAGTATCAACCCCAAAATTTAATATTAAAAAAAAACAGTATTCCAGAAATGGAAAGCTGCAAAAGGGAGAGGAATATGATAAGTAAAATAACTAAAAAAAATTTTTTTTAATTTTTTTCAAATTTGAAAGAACCTAAGTTTCCAGGCTAAAAGACCCACGACATGTCCCGGGTACTGGATGCAAACTCATCTGTATCACAGCACATCTCTGTAAACCATCAGAACACTGTGGGCAAAGAAAAGATTCAACAAGCTTCCAGAGAGAGAGAGAAGAGAGTTCCCCTAAAAAAGGAAATAGAAATAGTAATTAAATATGGAAAAAGGAATAAAAATTAAACTGGTCCAGATTTTTGTCAGCAAGAACTTTGGAAACTGGAAACACTGAAAGTCCAAAGAGAGGCGCCTTCAGATTTCTGATAGGAAATTGGTAAAGAATGACAGACTATCAATAAGATAGAATAAAAGTAAAGACATTTTCACATAAGACAATGCCTCAAAAGTTTTACCCCAAACATCCTTTCTCAAGAAGCTCCTAGGTCCTATATTCCACCAAAATAGAGTTGAAACAAATGCAGAGGAAACAAACGAGCACAGGGAAGAAAAGATGAGTCCCCGGGATGGTGGCCGAAGATCCCACAACAGCTGAATAACAAGGCACAGAGGGTGACCACTCCAAATTAGAGCAGCGCAGAGAGCTCAAGGAAATACTTCTTCTAGAATACTGAATTCACAGAAGACGATGCACTTGAGTTTGTGGTAGAAAAGATGACGTGGTCATAGAAAACCAAGCACAGCTAGACAATTTTTCACTTTGTAGAAAAATTGAAACCTGATTTCCTGTAGAAAAAATTACCTGAAAAGAAAAGCAAAGCAGTTTACTAAATGGGTCAGCTGTCACGAGTGTTTACATGGTCATAATAATGTAAACGATGAACACGGACCTACTCAGAATGACCATATGACTTTGACGGGAGGACGGAGAAATGGGAAGCATGAATTTACTAAAGGTATAGGAGCAGAGAGATGAACAGAGACATTTTCAGTAGTGGGAAGTCAATAGATTATTGACACTGAAAAGTCAAGACTTAGCATTACAAGTGTGTTACTTGCAACAGAGAGGTAAATCCCCAAATTGTCAGCTAAAAGTGGCTTCCTTGAGGGAGGGTAGAAAGGAGCTGCTGTTTTTCACAGCCCTTATAAAACTTTTTGATTCTTTTGTCTATGTACAACTTTGATAAAAATAAGGAAAAATATGGGGATAAAATGAGAGAGCATCATTCAGCTAGGAATGACCACATTAGCTTATTTGGAAATATGAGAGTTAAAGCATAATTCCATAATGGCTTAAGCATGCCAGCAAGGAATTAAAAATTACCAGAACGTTGCTTCTTGAGTTCTCTATTATCTATATCTATATTATTCTACTAGAAATTTCTCTTTAAAAATCAAAGGCACTGTATAAATTTCTAACTCTTTTCAAGTCAGTTTCATTATTGTATCTTATTCATTCTTCCTATCACTCCAAATTAGCATTCACCGACAAGCTGCATCCCCAAGGCAAACATGAACTTAAAATTAGACTCATATAATTGATTATATGAGTATATGTATTACAGTAATGATGGATTTTCTTATGTATCTATACAGTTACTCACAGGTGCTAAACCATCCTATGATGATAATAATATACTTCAAAGTAACACTTTCTGATCATTTCTTTGAGATATTACATGTTTCCATAAATCTCTTCATCACTTTAATTACAAATTTCCTTTCCTTCAAGGCCATAAAATTTCTGCTTCAACACACTGGAATGATCTAGTTTTTGAACATGTTAAGATAAGCATGATATTCAATGTCCATGAAATTTTAGAAAAAGATATTTTCCCAACCAACAATAAGCTGCATACTGAATTGCGTGTGAATATAAAGGATTTTGACATGATTATCTCACTTTGGTCAATGATTAGGAGTTTAAAGCCAAGTATTCTTAATCTTTTCAGTCTTATCCTGGTGGCTCAGTCTTTCAGAAAATTCTCCTAAAACATTGCCTTTGGATTTTCCTTAATTTAGCACAGATTCATTGCAAGTTTTCTGATTTTCCTTACCAGAGGACACCCATGAAGTATCTGTTCATCAGACAGTGATGAAATATTTAAATATCAATGAAAGTTAAATATGTTTTCTTCAGATTGAATACTATTAAAATAAGTCTTACTGTAATGAAAATCTATGTTAAAAATAAGAAAATTTCTAAGCTTTTAGTTGATGTTTATCTTCATTAATAGCTGACAGAATTAGAATCCAACTAAAAAATTTAGTCGAATGGAACATTATTCAGCCTTAAAAAAAGAAGATTCTGCCATTTGCGAAAATATGGGTGAGCCTGAAGGACATTATACTAAGTGAAATAAACTAGGTGCAGAAAGACAAAAATTGTATTATCTCACTTACATGTGGAATCTAAAGAAGTCAAGTACAAAGAAGCAGAGAGTAGAATTGTGGTTAACAGTGAAGAGGAGGTAGAGGGAATAGGGGCCTACTGGTCAAAGGGTACAAAGTTGCAGTTATGGAGGGCACGTAAGTCTGGAGAGCTAATGCACAGTATGATGACCATATTTCATAATACTGAATTGAATACTGGAGGTTTGTTGAGAGAGTAGATTTCAGGGACTCTCATCATGCACAAAAAAAATGCTAACTATGTAAGGAGATGATATATTAATTAGCTTGACCTTACTAATCATTTCACTGTATATATGTATCAAACCATCATTTTATATACTCTAAATCGCTACAATTTTATTTAAAAAATTTTTAAAGAATTTGGTCAGACTCCTACAGTTTACAATAATATGATTTGGCCATAAAAATAGATAATAAGAATTGGCTTACATTTCCCTTTAAATTGCTAATGAATACCAAACACATATGCACTTGAGACACTGAGTAAATGACATCACTTGTCATTCATCACAGCTTCAAGCAAAATAAAACAAACAGAAAAATAATCTTTTGTAGAGTTGTATATTTTCTGTTTGTTTCATACAAAATAAAATTCCTCTTACTAAACCATCTCTACGCCATCCACATTAGCATTCTGGTTCATTTAAGCTCAGTATATTCCATTTCTATTAAAAACCCTATCAGTAACTTTTCATTTCATGCCTCTGAGCATGGCCTTCTGAGTGCTTGTAGCCTGGTCAGTCTGTTCAT
The DNA here is from genome assembly GCA_029783875.1 of Phataginus tricuspis. NCBI lineage: Eukaryota > Metazoa > Chordata > Mammalia > Pholidota > Manidae > Phataginus > Phataginus tricuspis. The sequence continues at coordinate 13,597,314 of JAQQAC010009165.1, read as the reverse complement.
TTTGACCATCTTACCAAAGGTGAAAAAATGATAATAATGTGACCCAAGTGAAAAAATTATTTTTTCCCAATCTGATTTACCTACAAAGATTAAATACCCTTTGTGTCAAATGAATGTTATCCTCATTTTCCAAAAGCAATTTTAATATGTTTACCATCTTGGATCCTGTACTTTTCAACAACAGAGAATCTGGAAATCCACTTTAAGTTGGTATATCATAAAAATGGACATCAGTTCATTCCCTCCTAAATCTAATCTGCATATTGTTGCTGAGATTTTCAGCTTTCTTTGCTTTTTGCATGATAGATTTAAGTGAAAGATAATGCAAAGCCACATAAAATATTTCACCACTTTAAACTTAACTCCCTAAGCATACCAGGAACTCCTGCATTTCCTAGAACTAAAAACCATTACCTTACACTTCTTGTGATTTATTTTGAGATTATATTTTGTGCACTCCTCAACGAAAGCATTCAGCCGCTCCTGAAGGCCAATTGGGATTTGACAGATTAATGAATACTGAATTCTCAGTCTTAAAAAAGAACAGTCACACAGATGTTAAAAACATTTTGGGCATGAAAACTATGCCAAAGTCTCAGCGATATAAAATGAACGGATGCTAAATAGTGAAAGGCTCTTGTCACAGCATCCTCTCTTCTGAAGGATTTGATCATAATCCAACATGTCTCCTTCAACCTGTAAATTATTTACTATAGCTAAAAGAGATATAGGAAGTTTCATAGTGACTCATACTCACTCCTGATATTTGATATTTGCATAAATAAACTCTTGGAGTTTTAAATGTCATCTTGTCCATATGAAACAGGAGATTGGGTTTTGATCTAAATCACCCTATTCCAAGATGTCAAGCAAAGGCTGTAGTGGGCCAAAATCTGGTTAATGTGAGGGAAATGAGAAAAGAGCAGTAACTGCATGAGTAAATGTGCATAGAAAGAAACTTTGGCAAGTTAGATCTAAATATGGATGGGAAAAATATAGGAAGAGGAAATGAGAGTAAAATAGAAAGAACATTGCAAGCTTTGGTATAACTCAGAAGGTCTAGACATACCCATTGCCTATCTCAGTCCATTGCTTTCCCAGTGACATGTCTGTTTAAAGATGGCTGATGTTGTGCTGGTTCTCATATACTGATCATACAGTACAGTTAAAAGAAAAAAGTATGTTTGAGAAAAAAATTTTAAATCATTGGTAACTGGTCACATAAATCAATAATGTAGTGTATGCACGTGTGAGCAGATGTGCAAATGTATACATGCACATACACATATATACAAATTCTTACTGAATTTGTAAGATAAATAGGAAAAAATTGAATAAATATTTTGAAAGCTATAAAGCATTATTTTTTTTAAGTAAGGCTTATATTATTCCTCAAATGACATTATTCAAAATTAATTTATAAAGGTGGGAAGCCAGTTTCCAAACATATTTCTTCCAAAAACTTCTGACGCATGTGGTCCATCCTTTTAGGAAGAACTTTTTTCTCTTTGATACCTGCGTAGTACTTTCTCCACAGCTCATGCTAACTTAGACTTGAATTCAGTAAACATAAAACTCAGTCCACAAGTATCTTGGCCTCATCCACACAAAGGATAGGACATCTCTGTAGTGCTTCCTTTCTATATTAAAGATGCTGATTACAGCCTTATGATTGCCATTTTTTACTGGTTCATCCACTACCCCCTTCTGGATTTCTTCCTGCTAAATCATGAACTCTTAAACATCATTTCTTGACATAATTCATCTGTATTATCAAAAATCTTTCCCTCATCTTCAGGCTAGTCTATCTCATGTTAAATGAAGCTTCAGATTTACAACTTAACCTAATATACAAATCCTTTATTTATTCATTTATTTGTGAAACTCAATCTCACTTTTTTGGTCTGGTGGTCTATAATACTTTCTTATCTGTTTTCATTATAAAAAGTGGTATTTCTACCCAAAGAGATTCCAATTCTATTTCATTTTTTATATAGAAGTTTCATCTTCTTTACCTCTCCCATAAAACATTATAAATTCTGCCAACGCAAGCTGGAAAACCTAGAAGAAATGGACAACTTCTTAGAAAAATATAACCTTCCAAGACTGACCAAACACGAAACAGAAAAACTAAACAGACCAATCACCAGCAATGAAATTGAATCAGTAATCAAAAAACTACACAAGAACAAAACCCCCGGACCACATGGATTCACCTCTGAATTTTACCAGACATGTAGAGAAGAAATAATACCCATTCTCCTTAAAGTTTTCCAAAAAAATAGAAGAGGAGGGAATACTTCCAAACTCATTCTATGAAGCCAGCATCACTTTAATACCAAAATGGGGCAAAGACCTCACCAAAAAAGAAAATTACAGACCAATATCCCTGATGAACATAGATGCAAAAATACTCAACAAAATATTAGCAAACCGAATTCAAAAATACATCAAGAGGATCATACACCATGATCAAGTGGGATTCACCCCAGAGATGCAAGGATGGTACAACATTTGAAAATCCATCAACATCATCCACCACATTACAAAAAGAAGAACAAAAACCACATGATCATCTCCATAGATGCTGAAAAAGCATTTGACAAAATTCAGCATCCATTCATGATTAAAACTCTCAACAAAATGGGTATAGAGGGCAAGTACGTCAACATAATGAAGGCCATATATGACAAACCCACAGCTAACATCATACTTAACAGTGAGAAGCTGAAAGCTTTTCATCTAAGATCGGGAACAAGACAGCGAGGCCCATTCTCTTCACTGTTATTCAACATAGTACTGGAGGTCCTAGCCATGGCAATCAGACAAAACAAAGAAATACAAGGCATCCAGATTGGTAAGGAAGAAGTCAAATTGTCACTATTTGCTGATGACATGATATTGTACATAAAAAAACCCTAAAGACTCCACTCCAAAACTACTAGAACTAATATCTGAATTCAGCAAAGTTGCAGGATACAAAATTAACACACAGAAATCTGTTGCTTTCCTATACACTAACGATGAACTAACAGAAAGAGAAATCAGGAAAACAACTGCATTCACAATTGCATCAAAAAGAATAAAATACCTAAGAATAAACCTAACCAAGGAAGTGTAAGGCCTGTACTCTGAAAACTACAAGACACTCCTAAGAGAAATTAAAGAGGACACTAACAAATGGAAATGCATCCCATGCTCTTGGCTAGGAAGAATTAATATTGTCAAAATGGCTATACTACCTAAAGCAATCTACAGGTTCAATGCAATCCCTATCAAAATACCAACAGCTTTCTTCAATGAACTGGAACAAATAATTCTAAAATTCATATGGAACCACAAAAGACCCCGAATAGCCAAAGCAATCCTGAGAAGGAGAAATCAAACAGGGAGAATTACGCTCCCTGACTTCAAGCTCTACTACAAAGCCACAGTAATCAAGACAATTTGGTATTGGCACAAAAACAGACCCACAGACCAGTGGAACAAAATAGAAAATCCAAACATTAACCCAAACATATACAGTCAATTAATATTTGATAAAGGAGCCTTGGATATACAATGAGGAGATGACAGCCTCTTCAGCAGCTGGTGTTGGAAAGACTGGACAGCTACATGTAAGAGAATGAAACTGGACTACTGTCTAACCCCTTACACAAAGGTAAACTCAAGGTGGATCAAAGACCTGAATGTAAGTCATGAAACCATAAAACTCTTAGAAAAAACATAGGCAAAAATCTCATGGACATAAACATGAACGACTTCTTCATGAACATATCTCCCCAGGCAAGGGAAACAAAGCAAAAATGAACAAGTGGGACTATGTCAAGCTGAAAAGCTTCTGTACAGCAAAGGACACCATCAGTAAAACAAAAAAACATCCTACATTATGGGAGAATATACTCATAAATGACATATCTGATAAGGGGTTGATATCCAAAATATATAAAGAATTCACGCACCTCAACAAACAAAAAGCAAATAATCCAATTAAGAAATGGGCAGAGGACATGAATAGACACTTCTCCAAAGAAGAAATTCAGATGGCCAACAGGCACATGAAAAGATGCTCCACATCGCTAATCATCAGAGAAATGCTGATTAAAACCACAATGAGATATCACCTCACACCAGTGAGGATGGCCAACATCCAAAACACAAACAACAACAAATGTTGGCGAGGATGTGGAGAAAAGGGAACCCTCCTACACTGCTGGTGGGAATGCAAATTAGTTCAACCATTGTGGAAAGCAGTATGGAGGTCCCTCAAGAAACTAAAAATAGAAATACCATTTGACCCAGGAATCCCACTCCTAGGAACTTACCCTAAGAATGCAGCAGCCCAGTTTCAAAAAGACAGATGCACCCCTATGTTTATCACAGCACTATTTACAATAGCCAAGAAATGGAAGCAACCTAAGTGTCCATCAGTAGATGAATGGATTAAGAAGATGTGGTACATACACACAATGGAATATTATTCAGCCATAAGAAGAAAACAAATCCTACCATTTGCAACAACATGGATGGAGCTAGAGGGTATTATGCTGAGTGAAATAGGCCAAGCCGAAAAGGACAAGTATCAAATAATTTCACTCACAGGTGGAGTACAAGAACAAAGAAAAAAAAAACTGAAGGAACAAAACAGCAGCAGACTCACAGAACCCAAGAACAGACTAATAGTTACCAAAGGGAAAGGGACTGGGGAAGAAGGGTGAGAATGGAGGGATAAGAGGGTAAAAGGGGCATTACGATTAGCAGATGTAAGGTGGGGGGGCACGGGGAGGGCTGTACAACTCAGAGAAGACAAGTAGTGACTCTATAGCATCTCACTACGCTGATGGACAGTGACTGTAATGGCGTTGGTGGGGGGAACCTGATGAAGGGGGTAGTTTAATAACCATAATATTGCACATGTAATCGTAGATTAATGATACCAAAATAAATTATAAAATAAAAAAAAATTCTGCCAACTCATACTCAGAGATATTCCTAAATTCAAGGTAAATGCAGTAATATTTCCTAAAACTATACTTAGGTTTTTCCCTTGCCTGAAAAGTCATTAGCGTAACACAAGTAACTATGAAAAATAAACCCTGAAATTTCAGTGGTCTAATGGAATAGAAGTTACTTTCTCCCTAAGTCCAGTCCAGTTACTCCTGATGAGAAGAAGTCCTTCTTTCTGTGAAAGTCAGAGACCTATGTTCCATCTGTGTTGGGAATGCGCCCGTTTTGAGGGCTTTATCACGTTTCGCATCCAGCCGCAGAAAGATGGGCAGCACACATCATTTCTGCTCCAGTCCATTAGCGAGAACTAGGCACCAGGCCTCCTCTAGTTGCTAGTAGCTGAGAAGTATAGGGTCTGACCCAGCGGCTGCCTCCAGGGATAACTCACCCTGGAGGGAATGCTAGGACTGGTGGATATCTGAACGATTGAACAAATTAGAAAAACAGAAACTAATGTAGCCTAAGAATTTTAAAAAGGCACCAGAACAAGTTTAAGTGGGGAAGAGGGATTAGAGAAGAGGGCTTTTCAAAAACACATAAATATAGTCCAGAGACAGAAGAGGACAGTCGTGAATTGTGGTTCATATACAAATAGAAATTGTAAACTAAGTAAAACTAATCAAACTGGTCATATTTCTTACACAGTTTACCTGGATATTGATGGTATTGCTAGAATACAAACTCAGGATCTGTTTTGAGGTAGGCGAAGGTTCTAGAAATACCACACAGCCTGGCGTAGGTTGAGAGGCTGCTCCATGAGGCAGGCAGTAATGTTACATAAAAGTTTACATAGAAAGAGAGCAATTGTTTAACTTTGTAATAACAGCCTGGGCTTAACTGATCAACTTTCTCCATGTTCATCTGGAATACCAACAATGCCTCACCACAGGTAATTGGCCTACCCTATAGATAACCATGCATTGTTGACTTATTATTTATCTATTATTCAGTCAGATGAATCTGAGGTAGCAAGACAGCTTGCAGTTAAAAATTTTGCTTCTTAAACCATGACCCTATGTAGGAACTTCCATCCTTAGGAGATGCGGTGTCCTTCACAGGCACTGCAGGCTGCGAGTCCTCATTCTCTTCAGTACAGGGATCAAAGCGGGCGCAGAGGGTGGGTTCCCTGCTACTGTGGAAAGGAGCCGCTCTCAGAAGATTCTGCTCCGAGGTCTCAAAATGTTTTGAAGTGAATCAATAGATAAATCCATAGAGATACTTAGGTATGAAATTGGAGAAATATTTGTCAAAACTTGGATAAATTCAATACAAATGGCAACTTATAAATATGACCTCCATTACAGGAATTCTAGTGATAAGGTCACTGGAAAAGATGATTGAACTCAAAACACTGAGTAGAAAAGTGGTTAGGTAAATTTTAATATGGGAAAAAGCAAGGTAATGCATTTGGCAATAAATAATTCAAACAATAAGTACAAAACAAAAAATTCTGAGCTATTAGTTACGATCAAGAAGGACTTAAGATGGATAGCAATGGTTTGCGTTAGGTTGCCATGGTTTTGAAAGTGAACCAAACATTAGGTGTCATATGGACAATTTTACTAAGGGAAAAAATCAAGTAATCATTATTTTCCTCTCATGAAATTATGGTGTGTCCACACCTGAAATACAACTGTGGCAACCATTGGTGCTCAGATCTCCCCTCAGAGAGAATCTGCTATGAGGAGTATATGCTGTGGACAGCCTCTGGCGCATGGCATAGAATCCACCACAGCGTGCATGCCGGGGCCACACCAGTCCTAGACTGCTGCCAGACAATGATGCAACACAGAGGTTGCCATAGAGCTGTGCCATTTCTGCCCTCTAATAGGCAATCTTTTGTCTGGGGCTCCTGGTCCAATGCCTTCTGAGAGCTTCCTCGCAGGGCGAGGCTCCCCCTATTCTATCCCCTGTCTCCTTATCTCCCTTTACACGTGTCAGACATGCAGCACATTCCTGCATATCAGGTTCTCTAGCGTAATCCTGGTCCCTCTTCCCTGATCTGCAAACCATTCTCCAAATAAAACTCTTGCACATTTAATTCCATATAGACCTTTGCTTACCAAGCCGACACTGTTGAAATCAGAAGTAACACAATAAAACATGGTAAAATGAGGTCTGGGGACTAGACCCTTACCACCCAGCTAGAAGGAGGCACAGATGGTCTCTGGTACAAGGAGGGAGCCAGTTTCACTAGTGGCCACCCAGAAAGAAGGGAATACTGTTGCTGGTACAGTAGAAGGGAATACTGTTGCTGGTACAGTGACTCAGGCATTTCAAATATATGGTGAAAAAATGCAAGTAAGGACAGCAGAATTGGCTGGTTACTACCCAGTTGCATTGACACCCTGCAGAAGGACAATGATAAATGTAAGTCAGTTAACAAAGAGTTAAATGCTAAATGTGTGAGCCAGCGGGCGTTTTTGGTAGCTTTTGAAGAAGACTTCATCTGTGTAGTGCAAAAGCAGACTCAGAAGCAATCACAAGACCCAAGAATTAGAGTCATACAGCTCCAGAATCATCTAAATGACCAGCCTGGGCAGGTCTGGACCAGGCTGAGAAGGCTCAGGGTACTGAACCAGCACTGGAGGCCTCACATGGGACCTGGCATCGACTCGTGCTTCTCCAGGCCTACCCAGCCACTGTCAGTCATCTCTGATGGCCAAACTTCTATCAGTACTGAGTCCCATGTAGCGCTACTCCTCCAGGAGACCAGCAAGTCACCTGGAGGCAGTCTGACTGCTTTGGGTATCTTTTATCTTGAGAAGACTGACAGTTCATCCTCACAGAGAAAAATACCTATTCCAGGTATGAGTTTGCTTTTCTTTCCCACAGATGCTCAACTAGCACCTCTATTCAGTACTTACAGAGTGCCCAGTCCACAGACACGCAATCCACACAACATAGCAAGGGTAATTGGCTCTTATCAATAGCACTGCTTTGACGTAATGGACCAGAGGGGGGATGTGTGGAATGCTTTGCTTGGCCTCTCATGATATTCCCTTGCCTAACTGTAAGTGCACACACACAACAACCCTGGCCTGAGAAAGTATGGCAACCAGGGGCTCAGACTCTTCAGGAATGAAGGTCAGGATCACACCACCAGGTGGTCTTCAAAGACTTGCCAAGAAGATAGCTGTGGATGAGAACATTTAGAATGAATAGCGGAGGAGGGAGACAAAGCATACATGCAATTGCAGAGCTGAAACCAAGTTCAGTAAGAGAGCTGTTGTTCATCCCCTGTCCTCCCTCTTCAAATTTATCCCTCAGAAGGAGCAGTCCATAGGAACTGTGGGGAAGCTGGGCCCAAACACAGATGGAGAAGTGGCTCTATGCTGTGTAAGGGGTGGATTATGGAAGCCATGAGAGTGAGCAGCTCAGATCCCCTTCCAGGGAGAATCTACCCTAAGGAGTGGATAACAGCCTCCAACTACTACCCATTTGGGATCCATCACAGCCCTCACACCGAGTCCCGTGCTTTTCCTGGCCACCTGCCAGCCAATGGTCAAGCGCAGTGGGGAAGCCAGAGTTTGTCCATTCCTGCTCCATGGGGAACTTCTGCACTGCAGTGTGAAGCTGTTCTACTGGATCCTCTTTCCTTTTCCCTCCCCCTTCACAGGGGTGAGGCCTGTGTCAGGATCTGAGGCACTCCTTGCCTACATCTCACCCCTTTTATCCTGCACGGGCATTTCCCCAGTCTCTCACACATCTGACTTTATCTGGGCTTCTGCTTTCCAGGAGACCTGAACTACCCTATAACATTCCATTTCAATCATTTTGTAGAGAACTTGAGAAGACCTAGATCTGAGGACAACTAGAAGGAGCAAAAGTTATCAGATAACGAAATTAATAAAATGTGAAAATATTAAGACCAAGTAGCCTCAAAGTCGATGTGATTAAGCTCCAAATTTATGTGAAATGTGGATAAATTCTCTAATGCAAGCTGCCTTGACTGCAAGGTTATCTAGATTTCAACAGTGGGTCAGAGAGACAGAATGAAGGAAGGGACAGAAAGGTAGAGGTAGGAATAACAAGTATTGTGCTTAATATAAATGATAAACTAAACTTTGCAGATAATAATGTTAAATAATAATAATTAACTTTGGCAAGTTAATGAATGGCCATAAGTTGCTAGTAGGAAAGCCTGTGCTATTTTCCCATTGAATGGTCTTTGGAGTGTTTTTTGAAAGATAGTATTGTCCAAAATGGACTAAGCATCTGGCCTGGTTTAACAATCCTATTTGCTATGTTTTCGACACAAACACTGCGATCCTTAGTCAGTCTCAATGTTGAAGTCAATTCATCTTAAAAAAAATATTTTTGTTTGCTATTAAGAAAAATACATATACATGAGGAGATTATACTGTCACTCAATTTGTGGAGTATTTGAGGCCTCAGCCTGAACCATCAACAGTACAGTAAACACTTTTGCATTGGGAATGAACTGAAATAGTGAGTTTGTTTTACATAGACCCCAAAAGAGCCTTCAGGTGGTAACTGTTGTTTGCTCCTGACTGTTCTAAATTTGAATCTATGATTTAAGTTGACATTGTGGAATATTTTTGAAATACACTTAAAGAACATCAAACCCAACCAACAGCTCCATTTATTTTGTTTTTCCTTTTGCACAAGCTAAACTTAATTTTGTAGTAGTTTTCAGGTATTTGGGAATCATGAATCATTTACCTAACTCAGCGTCCATTTCATTACCATTTCATAATCTGAATACATAATTGTTCTAGCTTATTTTTTACTTATGAGGAAACTCACACAGACAAGTTTGGCATTTCTTCACTTGTTCTGAGTTGATGTTTTGGTCAGTTTCAGTTATTAAGGCTTAGATCCAGTTTATGTTTATAGCTTTGGCCTGGGGCTTTCTTCTGTGCCTCTGCCTAATTCTGTTGGATGCACGAGGAAAGGCATTATGTTCACATGGTGTGATATAAAACCACTGAGCTCATCAAAGGTGCCACACTCAGGGACTGATCCTTGCTGCTTCCTTCCCGGCATGTAAAAATAAGCCTCCCAGTCTCCGGCTTCTCTGATTGCACCAGTCACAAGAGGTCAGACGATTCCTTCGTTCCTGAACATATTTAATGACTGGAAATAACAGTTTTTGCCTCATCTTTAAAAGGCAGCCTATTTACTCCAATTGGTAACAATTCCAAATATGAAGATATGGTTGTAAGTTTCTGAATGGCAGGAAGTCAACTAAACTTTTTTTTTTTAAATAAAGGAAGTTGAAAGCAAAAGCTAGATCTTTTTTTGTCAGACTTCAGCCTTGAGGAAAATTTCTTAATAAGAATTCAGGTAAATATTACAAATTTAACAGTATTTTACTCCTTATCAATTTACTAACTAGGAAGTTTTTCTTTATCATTTCTACTATGGTAGATACTGGAATATACAAAAGTATAGTAGTTCAATTCCTATTCAAGTCTGTAAGGTCTCATGGGAGAAATAAAATTAACATGCATGAAATACATACAGAAAGAGTAAGGTTAAACAGCATGGGTAACAGGTTTTTGAAACAAAAGAGAGCTAGGGGAAGATCAACATAATAAAAGAAAATTTTATGGAGGAAATGGTGTTTGAACAAAGGCCTGAAGGATGAACAACAAAGGTGCCACACTCAGGGGCTAACGGTAAGCAGGGCAGTTACAGCAATGTTTCTGTAAGGAAGCTGACCTCAGTGGCCCTTTGGTTGGGGGGTGGGGCTCAGAGAAGTAAGATAGCTCACCTTTCTATGCCTTATTTTCCTCATCTGTATAATGCTTTTATTAATAATAATTGCAACTACCTCATAGTTTTGTTTAACTGTTTTAGGTAATGGCAAAATATATGTGAGGTGCTTAGCCAAGGAAGTTATCTATTAGTAATTAGGCAAAGAGATAGGCATATACTGAGGAAAGAAAGGCAGTAAATCAGAGCAAAGACGGGATGGAGCTTATATGCAGATCTGTTTGGCCAGGGCACAGGGTATGTGAGAGAGTCTAATGAGAATAAAACCAGATAAATAAAGTAGCACCATGTCAAAGGGAGCTCAGAGGCTTGGTATACATATTAACACATTAATTCAAAAGATAATTAGCATCTACTATGTACACAGTTCTGTGTTAAGTCTTGGGGATTCTGTAGTGAATAGACCAATATCAGTTCTGCGCTCACAGAGTGTCTGTCCTTCAGGGAATCAAACATTAAAAAATTACAAGTAGGAAAAGGGAAATACAAACATTTTGAAAGTTTTTATATTTTTCTGGATTTAATAAAAGTTGATGATATTGGAAAAGAAATCTTTTCTAAGTGTAAGAATAATTACTATCAATCCTTGTGAAATAAAGCATATGATTAGATATTACATACAATTGTCCAGGAGGAAAAAAAACAAAATCACTCTGTCTCCATAACACTAATCAATCAGTTTGGTAGAAAAAATAGTCAGGTGTGTAAAACCAATATGAAACTGATCAAACTTTTGAAGTCATGTAGACGCAGCTTCCGTTCTTAAAACTCTGAAACCTGCACAGCCAGCTTTATCTTTCCTCAAACTTTGGGCTGCTCAGTCAGTATATTCCCATTTTTCTGGTGTGAACCTACTGACATGACAGCTTTGTACATATAACTCCTGCAGCCTCTGATGTCTTTCTCTACCACATTATTTTTCCTGTGTTACAAGTTAGTATGTGGCCAAAAACGTCCTTCCTTACAGTACCTACCAGGTTCCTATCACTGAAATAGCCACTGACTTAGTTTTTAGTCTTTTCTGGGGTATGATCTTGCCATAAGCATGGAGTTTGCACCCAAGATAGTCTTAATAAAGGTAGAGTTATGGTTGGTTAAACTTTACATGTGTATATTCTATATATCAAATCTATTTCCAATCCCAGGCAGCTCATTCATATAAATAATGCCTTTTAAAATAGACCCTATGTAATAGTCAGGATAGGCTAGCTTATACTCCATAAAAAACACCAACCTTTCCATGACTTAACACAGCAAAAGTCGATTTCTCATGCACAATACATGACCCATCTGGGTCAACAAGGGGACCTTAGTTTATGGTAGTCACTCAGAAACCCAGGTGACAAAGGTTCTACCTTCCTATGAGCTGCTATCTCACAAGAGCCTTTGCAGGGTAGAGAACAAAACAAAGAGAATCACACACATGCTCGTCTGTGCTTTAGGTCAGAGGCAACACCAGTCATTTCACTCTTTTTTTCTTGGTCAGAGAATGTTACATGTATGTTTAACTTCAATGAGGCAAAGACATGCAGTCCTCCCATGCTCCCAGAAGGATTAAAGGACCAGCAATATTAGTGAGTAATGTCTATCATACCCTATGAGACAAATTGACCTGCCCACTTGAGAGGCATGCTCCACAGAATGCCATTTGTTTGCAGCAGACACATCTGAAGTGAACTGAATTGCAGTATTTAACAATTCTCAGGTCATTTGTCACACAGCAATTTTCTGTCAACATCATTACCTCAAACATCCCCATTTCATAAAAATACTCAGGTAAATTCTCAAGTAGCTTCCAAATATGAAGAATGAACTAGCTCTCCAGCAACTTTTAAGAGGAATGACAGCCTCATGACCCTGACCAGATTTTCCCATTATATCCAGGAAACATCTCTTCTACTAATTTACTCCAAGATGCTTCAACAGCTTTTGGCCAAATCCAGTTTTTGATTCTATTCCAGGAGAAATTCTATGATGTCGAATTGTTTAGGCTCTCTTACCTTTTGCTCTGACACTGTTCCCATAAACCTGGAATATCAGAAGGATTGATTATCATTTCTAGGGTGATTGTCTTTCTAACAGTTGGCATGAGCTTTATTTAGAGTCATTGGTAATCTGAAATGCATTATGCACATCAGGACTGATATATCACTACAGCTGAAGGAGAGAAAGCCAGTAAATGGATTTACAATTAAATTCTTTACCTCACCATTGATAGTTTAAAACTGAAGTATAATCATGTTCATTAAGAACTTAAAATTGGGGCATTCAAAAGTATATGGACCATTTTTCAGAAAGGATCCTGTCATTTTATTGTTCTCTTAACTCAGAGCAGGTGTATTTGCTCTCTTTAACTTCTGTCATTTGCATCAGTTTCATGCACCATGATGTAAACACCTTTGCTAGTGATAATCGGTGTGGTCTTTTTATGATTATAAAATGGTAACAGTGATACTTTGCTCTGTGTACTTTTCTTCTAATCAGTCCAAAGCTTATGTCACAATCAATATGATAGCTTTTATATTGCTGTTGCAGGCTTTCATTGACATTCTAACACACGCAGCTGTCATAAACCAGCCAAAGAATAATAAGTCCATTATGTTGGTCTTACTGATTTAAACTAAGTGAAAGTGGCCCATATGTCTTTAAGTACTTTTAGCACAACTTCAGTTATGACTTAAAACTATTTATTGAGAAAAATATAGGGGTGTTCATTTTTTACAACATGTTGCCACTCTTGTTATAGAAATGTGTAGCCACTGAACACCTCTTAATGGGTTTTTTCTAGAAGTTATAATGCTCTACATTGAGCCTTCTTATTAGAGGTCTACTGTCCTGCACATCTCTCTGACGTCAGTTGGTCTGAATGGAGATTCCACTGATGATTTCAATCTTGCAGTTTGACTTAATGAGTGAAACACCCAGATTTCCTAATCTACCCATTTCCCTTTACTCAGTGTATTTAACTGGCTTGAGACTACTAATTTACCTGCGTGTTGAGACTGTATGTCTTAGTATAGATTCTTCCCATGCAAAGCTTAAGACAAGGACTTGGATGCATGATGTTTACTTAGAGGTGACCTCAAAAACAAGAGTAAAGGAACAAGGAGATTAAAACAGGGACAGAGGGGGAAAAAAACAACATAAAAATGTATTCCATACAATTTAGCCACACCTCTGAGAAATATGGAGAATATGTTCCACAATTGTTCTATTAGGATGGTAAGCTGAGGACAACTGCCAGTTCACCTTGGGCATTAACACCCAGTATATGTTCCTGCACTAGTTTTGTTCATGGGCTGAGCAGGAGCTATAGCTTTGGAGAGGGTCTCAGGTAGAAAATGGGAAGACACATAGGTAAGCTTTGATGCAGAATGTCGAAAGCATGAAGCTAAGATTGAATAAAACCTATGTCCTGCAGCTGTAGGTATCAGAGGTAAGCTAAAGGATGGGGCCTGAGTCAATAGAAGTGTTTACAACACTATAAATTTGATATTAATATTACATGTTCAAAATTAATTTCTCATATATTCTTATAAAGCATATAGCACATCAGCATACAGAAACTGAAACTTTCTTGAAAATAGTTCAAAAAACTTTTGTGACATGTTACTTAGGAGTTATGATTTAGGCCTTAGAAATCTTAGATACAATCTTGTTACTAAAATTAAGGAAACTGCAAATCCTTTCTTTTCATCAAGCCTCATCTTTAAAAATGGATTTCTGATACTCTTTGGGCGTAATCAAGGACAATACCCTTTGCTGGTCTCAAGGACAGACTCCACCTGTGCCTAGCTTGTGAGATGCCCAGTGCCGACTGTGGTCACAGAATCCTTCACCTGGTGAGATCCACCAAGCTGGAGAACAGTTAGTGTATTTTATCATGTTATTACATATCTTGAAAACTTTTTCTTTCTGGGAAATTGATTAGAAATTACTGCAATATTTGTAATTAACTTATTTGTACAAACAAATAATAATACATATTACAAATATTTATACTTATTGGTCATTGAGTCTGGTTCATGAATATCCTTTAAGCTCCCCAAGGCAGGGACTATATTTTGTTTATCTTTGTATGACCCGGTATACAGCCAGTAGAAGCTGAATAAATGTTTGTGAAATATAAAATTGTGGTCCATCACATGTCATAGAGGAGAGAAAACGGCATTATGAAGTACTCACTATGCTGGGAACTGTATTAAAGCACTTCATATAGATTATCTCATGTAATTCTCATAATAACCCTGAAGCAGGTACTGTTCTAACTTTGTCTCACCACTGGGAAACCTGTGATTGAGAACAATGTAGTGCCTGCACCAAAGCCATAAAGCCAGTTCCAGTAAGTGCTAATAAGCCTTTAAATTGAGGCATCCAGACAGCTGGCTTCTGCAGAATATTCTTGTAATATTTGTCCTGCTTGGGAGAAGGCTGGTGAAGAGGCTATGGTATTTAGAATTTATGAACTCATCCTTGGATGTAATACAATGTCCTTCCTGAATTCATACACTCTGGCCTTCAGTGCTGTCTCTTCTATTAGTTCTACCTTTGCCACTTTCTCATAAAATCACACCTCAACACTCACTCACTGTGTGTCCTTCTCTGAGCCACCAGCTCCTCATTCAGCCCATAGATCAGTGCAAGCCCAGGGCCAAAATATTTTGAGGTTTTTGCACTAACTTTATAGTCAATTCAAATTCCTGATGTTTCTTTCCCATATTTTTTTATTAATTCCTCTCTTTTGTCAATTTAGTATCATTATTTGCTAGTAGCTTCAAAAGGAAGTACTGCTTAGAATTCTGTTCTAAGACCTGTTCCATGACCTTGAGCAAGGTATTTAACCTTTCTGGGCTTGAGTTACCTCATCCATACAATGGGGATAATAATAGTACCTACCTCATAGGGCTATTCTGAGAATTAAATTAATAATTACATGTAAAACTGAGACCACAGTGAGTGGCACATAATGAGCTCTCTTTAAGGATCTGATACAGAAATACAACTCTAAGGGGGGTGGGAGATGGGTGAAATAGGCAAGGGGATTAAGAGGAACAAACTTCCAATTATAAAACAAATAAGTCAGAGGAGTAAAAATACAACATAGGAAATATAACCAGTAATATGGAATAACTTTGGTGACAGATGGTAACTACACCATTTCATAATGTATGTAATTGTCAGATCACTATGCTATAACTAATATAATATTGCATGTCAACTATACCTCAATTAAAAATAAAAAAATAAAAATAAACTGCCAGTGGCAGCAAGTATGATAATAAGGCAAAATAAGGAACATGAATTTTATATACCATGAATGGATTTTTATTTTAAGATATAGGGTGGGAACTTAAACACAGTGTGAGATGGAATATCATGCATAAGTTTTTGAGCAAAGAGAACTTGAACAGTTGGCAAAGATGAAAAAGGCTAGTTATAAAAAACCCAAAACGAAATAAATTCCCATATACCATATTTACTATGTGACTCCTGGAAGATAAACTTTCTTCAGTATTGCTCTGAAAAGCCTTTCTTAACTCTAATACCTCTCTCGCTTGCTCTTTCTCTCTCCCTCTCTCTGTAGTTATGCACTATTACTTCAAACCTTTACTACTACTTCATTTGCATAAACATTATCTCCAAAGTTAATTCTTTGACCAAGTTTCTTGGGAAATGGCTGAAGACAAAGACCACATTAATTTCTAGGGGAAAAAACAGTCCAATCTATACAGCATCTTATTCCCTTGTAACCACCTTGCCTCATTTAGGCAGGACTTGCCCTCTATTCTTATCTTTGTTTTAACATTGACGCCCTTGCCACCTGCAAACAGAACACCTTGAAAAGATTAATCATTAATTTCAAGAAAAAGTCATGTCAAAAACTTCAAAAGTCAATGCAGGTGAGGGAAAGCCCCAATAAATAGTCATTCAGTCACACTTGACATTGACTTGATGGTTTTACTTATTCTTTTTTTCTGTCTTAAAAAAACAAAACGTCAGTGCAGTTTTATGACATCTGAGATTTAAATGCATATGAGGTTAAGAAATGCTGGTGTTAAAATATTTATTGATTAAATCTGACAATCATATTTATAGTTTTATCTCCAAAGCCCTGTGAAATGTATATTATTAAATGGAGTATATTTTGAGAAGTTTTGCTCTCAGAATACATAATGTGCCTATTTAGTTTCTTTATACATACCTGTTTTAAGCTAAAGAATTTCAATGGCTTCTGGATATTCAACTATTTGTTTTCAATGTCTGTGGAATTGAGGATGCAATAAATCACTATGATTGACAGTTTTGGCATTTCACAGAGGTGAATCTTTAGCACTTACTATGGAATTGAAGACTTTCAACAAAAGATACCAAACCTGTCAGAAATTTAGGTTTTCCATTTTTTTTCAAACAAAATATCAGATGACTTTGGTTCATATGCTCCTTCAAGTCACAGTGACTTGAAGATTATCAGCTATCAAATACTTATAGTTTGGGTATGCGGGATCTTTTTAAACTCCAAACATATTTTAAGTGCCTAAAATTGGCAAGATACTGCCCTACCCTCTGTTAAGATAAAGCAAGTAATTGATAGTAGCTAACATTTACTGGGTAGTCACTTTGTATAGGATACTTAAGTATATTCTGGGCATTCATTCATTTAATTTCCCCCACAACATGGTAGGAAGGTGGTATAATACCTCCCATTTAAAAGTTAAGGAAACAAAGCCCAGAAAGTAAAGTAATTTACCAGAAGTCACACATCTAGTAAGATGTAGAACCAGTATTTGAACTCAGCTGTCTGACTCTAAACCAGCCCTATTCATATTTTAGTTTGACCCTTGAGGAGCTTTCAGGATAATGGGAGAAAGTAAGGGAGTAGAATACAATATATAAGAAATCATAGAGCAAGTCATAAGGTGTAGAAATAAAAGTATTATGGAGTTTAAAAAAATGAAGGAATTACACCTATATTCATCAAAACTTAAAGTCTTACTAGAAAGTGGTATATTGATTGACACACTAGGGGTGATTATATTAAAGTTCGAAATGGCTCAAGGCATTGTCAGTAGAAGGAAAAGTAAGAGCAGAGGCACAAGGAAGGGGTATAAAAGAGCAAATAGTTTGGCATTACAGAAAAAGTAGTAGTGGTACGTGAAACTGGAGAGGTTAAATAAAGTTTTAAATGTTAGGTCAAAGAGTTTCAGAACCCAGCAGTTCAGAGGTTTTAGAATGTTTGAGTAATATGACTAAACACTATTAGGGACAGTGTCTATCTAGAACTGGAATTTTGGTATATTTATCTTCTCTTCCCCTTCTAGTTTCAATTATAAGATAGAATAGCTATACTAAGAATAGAAAAAAAGAAAAGGAATAACAGAGGTGAGTTTACTTCCAGAAAGACCATGGAGGAGCCAGTCACTGTAATGGTTATCAAGTTAAATCTAAGCATGTGGTTTGCAGGACGGAATCGACAGAGGAGAGCCTGTGGACATGGGTCATTTCTTCCACACTCTAGCTACACTTTAGAGTCACCAGGGGCACTTTCAACATCTGAAAACCCAGGGCACATCCCAGAATAAAGGCATCAGCCTCTCTGAGATTCCAATCCAGAGGTCAGCATTTTAAAGCTCCCAGAGAGATATTATTGTGCCACCAAGATCAAAAACTATGGCTCTAGTAAGTTAATTAATTGGAATTTGAACTTCAGGGCTGACAGTGAGAATGGAAAAGAGGGAAGGAATCTGGGAAATATTTTGAAAGGAAAATCAATATTTCTCTTTTAAAATGCTGAGAAAATTGTTCCCACAGCCCCATTCATTAAAAAAGAATCCCTTTCACATGCGATAAACAAGTTCAGAAAATTTGACAAGCTTAATCAAAAGATAGAGTTCCACTGATACCAAGGCAAGTTGCCCAGAATGGGTCATGCAGCAGCACCTCACTGTTCTGTCTGTACATTAGAGTTATTAACACATCTCCTATCTCCTTAATAGGGACTTCAGAAACATCAAACGCAATAATACAGAACAAAGAACTCAAATGAAAAGGTAGCACTATATTTATGTAAGCTATTGCTTTAGACAAAATCAAACTTAGTACGTTCTCATTAAACTTATAATTTCTACTCCTCTGGGATGATAAACTAGCTTCGTAATCTGCACTGTAGCCATCAAAAACACCTTTTGAAGTTGTTTTTGGCACTTCGTTGGCTTGAACCCCAAGTTCTAGATCCAATGGTCAGGCTCCTTGCTCTGCCGACAGAGTCAATTCTTTTCCTACCTCACTTTAAATAACAGCAGCAGGTGGGTCAGGAAAAGATGACAGCATGAGAGGCGAGACAGAGGCCACCTCCCAAAACCACATATAATACGAAAATATAGTTAACACAACTAATCCTAAAAGAGCAACAGGAAAGAAGGCTGCACCAGACTGCATATACCTGGAGAAAAGAGCAGACCTCATGGAACAGGGTAAAGC
This sequence comes from Phataginus tricuspis, assembly GCA_029783875.1. NCBI lineage: Eukaryota > Metazoa > Chordata > Mammalia > Pholidota > Manidae > Phataginus > Phataginus tricuspis. The sequence goes on along the minus strand of JAQQAC010009165.1, from coordinate 13,578,087 downwards.
CATGAACCAGCGAGACCAGAGTCTTTCCCTCACTACAGACACCAAAGACACCACAGAAATACAAAGAATTATTAGAAAATACTATGAAAAATTATATGCTAAAAACTGGAAAACCTAGAAGAAATGGACAATTTTCTAGAAAAGTGCAACCTTCCAAGACTGACCTAGGAAGAAACAGAAAATCTGAACAGACCAATTACCAGCAAAGAATTGAATCAGAAATCAAAAAACTACCCAAGAACAAAACACCCAGACAAGATGGCTTCACCGCTGAATTTTATCAAACATTTAGAGAAAACCTAATACCCATCCTCCTTAAAGTTTCCAAAAAGTAGAAGAGGAGGGAATACATCCAGACTCATTCTATGAGGCCAGCATCACTCTAATACCAAACCAGGCAAAGACACTACAAAAAAAGAAAATTACAGACCAATATCCCTGATGAACATAGATGCAAAAATACTCAACAAAATATTAGCAAATAGAATTCAAAAATACATCAAAAAAATCATCCATCATGATCAAGTGGGATTTATTCCAAGGATGCAAGGATGGTAAAATATTAGAAAATACATCAACATCATCCACCACATCAACAAAAAGAAGGACAAAAACCACATGATCATCTCCATATGCTGAAAAAGCATTCAACAAAGTTCAACATCCATTCATGATAAAAATTCTCAACAAAATGGGTATAGAGGGCAAGTATCTCAACATAATAAAAGCCATATATGAGAAGCCCACAGCCAACATCATACTTAACAGTGAGAGAAGCTGAAGCTTTTCCTTTAAGATCGGGGACAAGACAAGGATGCCCACTCTCCCCACTTTTATTCAACATCGGTCTGGAAGTCCTAGCCACAGCAATCAGACAACACAAAAAAATGAAAGGCATCAAGATTAGAAGGAAGAAGTTAAACTGTCACTGTTAGTAGATGACATAACATTGTACATAAAAAAACCTAAAGAATCCACTCTAAAACTATTAGATCTAATACCTGAATTCAGGAAAGTTTCAGGATATAAAATTAATGCACAGTAATCTGTTGCATTCCTATACACTAACGATGAACTAGCAGAGAGAGAAATCAGGAAAACAATTCCATTCACAATTGCATCAGAAATAATAAAATACCTAGGAATAGACTTAACTAAGGAGGTGAAAGACCTATACCCTGAAAACTACAAGACACTCATGAGAGAAATTAAAGAAGACACCAATATATGGAAATACATCCAATGCTCATGAATAGGAAGAATTAATATTGTAAAAATGGCCATCCTGTCTAAAGCAATCTACAGATTCAATGCAATTCCTATCAGAATACAAATGGCATTCTTCAATGATCTAGAGCAAATAGTTCTAAAATTCATATGGAACCACAAAAGACCCCGAATAGCCAAAGCAATCCTGGAAGGGAAGGATAAAGCTGGGGTGTTACGTCCCCCAAGTTCAATCTCTACTACAAAGCCACAATAATCAAGACAGTTTGGTACTGGAACAAGAACAGACCCATAGACCAGTGGAACAGACTAGAGAGTCCAGATATAAACCCAAGTATATATGGTCAATTAATATACAATAAAGGAGCTATGGATATACACTTGGAAATGACAGCCTCTTCAACAAAATAGTGTTGGCAAAACTGGACACCTACATGCAAGAGAATGAAACTGGATTATTGTCTAACCCCATACACAAAAATAAACTCAAAATGGATCAAATATCTGAATATAAGTCATGAAACCATAAAACTCTTAGAAGAAAACATATGCAAAAGTCTCTTGAATATAAACACGAGCAACCTTTTCCCAAGTGCTCATCGGGCAAGGGAAATGAAAGCAAAAATGAATAAATGGGACTACATCAAGCTAAAAAAGCTTCTGTATAGCAAATAACACCATCAGCAGAACAAAAAGGCATCCTACAGTATGGGAGAATATATTTGTAAATGATTTATCCAACAAGGGGTTAACATCCAAAATATATAAAGAACTCACGCACCTTAACAAACAAAAAGCAAATAATCCAATTAAGAAATGAGCAGAGGACATGAATAGACACTTCTCTAAAGAAGAAATTCAGATGGCCAACAGGCACATAAGAAGATGCTCCACATCGCTGGTCATCAGAGAAATGCAGATTAAAACCACAATGAGATACCACCTCACACCAGTGAGGATGGCCAACATCCAAAACACAAACAACAACAAATGTTGGCGAGGATGTGGAGAAAAGGGAACCCTCCTACACTGCTGGTGGGAATGCAATTTAGTTCAACCATTGTGGAAAGCAGTATGGAGGTTCCTCAAAAAACTCAAAATAGAAATACCATTCGACCCAGGAATCCCACTCCTAGGAATTTACCCTAAGAATGCAGCAGCCCAGTTTCAAAAAGACAGATGCACCCCTATGTTTATCGCAGCACTATTTGCAATAGCCAAGAAATGGAAGCAACCTAAGTGTCCTTCAGTAGATGAATGGATAAAGAAGATGTGGTACATATACACAATGGAATATTATTCAGCCATAAGAAGAAAACAAATCCTACCATTTGCAACAACATGGATGGAGTTAGAGGGTATTATGCTCAATGAAGTAAGCCAAGCCGAAAAAGACAAGTATCAAATAATTTCACTCATATGTGGAGTATAAGAACAAAGAAAAACACTGAAGGAACAAAACAGCAGCAGACTCACAGAACCCAAGAATGGACTAATAGTTACCAAAGGGAAAGGGACTGGGGAGGATGGGTGGGAAGGGAGGGATAAGAGGGTAAAAGGGGCATTACGATTAGCAGACGTAAGGTAGCGGGGGCACAGGGAGGGCTGTACAACTCAGAGAAGACAAGTAGTGACTCTATAGCATCTCACTATGCTGATGGACAGTGACTGTAATGGGGTTGATGGGGGGCACCTAATGAAGGGGGTAGTTTAATCACCATAATATTGCACATGTAATTGTAGGTTAATGATACCAAAATAAATTGTAAATAAAAAATAAATTAAAAATAAATAAATAAATAAATTGTAATAAAAAAGTTATTGCCACATAAATTCCAATATGCTACCAAACTTTAATTAATCAATTTTCTATTATATTTTTACCAGCAGGTAGGGAAAGAGATTAGAAAAGGAACAAAATGAGTTTGAACCACCACCTTTAGAAATGCAATCCAAATGTAACTTGCCTCACACCATTACACTTTGAAATCCTATCCAGTCTCAAAATTATGAATATCAATTATTTTATCCAGTACTTAACGTTTCCTGAATGTTTTACAACCACATTTAGTTAATCCTCATAAAATCCCATTGAGGCATATTAGTGTTAATATTCTCACTTTGTAGCTAAAAAAATTAAGGTTCAAAAACATTAAAGAATTTGTAAGTGATTGAGCAAACCAGTTTAAAAGTGAGATTGAAGTGATGTGGCCACTTCCCTTTCTGTAGCTCACCACCTTTCCTGAGAAATTCTCATGTAAAAGTACTCCACTGGACAAGTCTTTTTTCCTGTAACTGTAGGGCCATACTGAGCCAAAAATCTTTAAATTTGGTAATAGATCCACTAAGTAAAGAAAAACAGAATTTTTTGAAAGGCTAGTTAGTTCACTTTAATTCAGACATCTTTGTAAAAATGTACTGATACAGGAAACTCAGGAACTGTGTCTAAGATAAGTCCTGAATTGCACACTGCTTCACATTGTTGAAGTAATAAGAAGCAGAAGGCCAAATGACAGGTCCAGGCCACAGAAAAATTTATAGATGTATGTAGTGAAGTCAGTTTTCTCTCTTTTGCCTTTCTTTTCCTGTTTCTTTCTTCAACTGTATCAGTGTTTAACCAACAAAATTTATTTATTCAGCATATTGTTACTGGGAGCCTATTTTGGGTTGCACTTCATGAAATACTAGAAATATGCAAGGATAAATAATAAATACACTATCCCAACCCTGTGGTTCACAGCTTAGTGGGGAAGATGGATACGTAAACAAATAGGTCAGACGACAGTGTGCTACATACTGATGCTGAGTTGGAGGCAAAGTGGGGTGCAAACACAAAGGAGGCACCAATTAACTGCCCAGAGAACAGAAGGAATGCCTGTAGTAGAAACCCTGCTCAGCTAGGTCTTAAGCAAGTGTGTAGGAGTTTGCCAAAAAGAGGAAACAGCACATTGGGGGTGGGGGAAGTGACATTCTTTCTAAGGATGCACAATTATATTTAATAGGATTCTAAGTCATAACTAGAAAGAACTAGTACTATTTTCCTGAGATGGGCCTTTTCTGCCACTTTCTCTAAATCACAGTGCATGTTCAGCAGCTCATTATACATTTTCTATTCCACAGTTTAAGTCTAAGAAGTGAAGGATCATGGATCATCATATGGTGAAAAGTTGGATAGTTTCAAAGTTGGGAACCTTGAATTCAAGGTTATGCCCATTCTTCTTAAAGTATTCTAAAAAAGAGAAGAGGAGGGAATGCTTCCAAACTCATTCTATGAAGCCAACATTACTCTGATAACCAAAACCAAAGACAATACATAAAAAGAAAATTACAGAAAAATATCTGTAATGAACATAGATGAGAGAATCACCAACAAACTTTTAGCAAGCTAAATTCAAAAATACATCAAAAGATCATCCATCATGACCATGCAATTTATTCCAAGGATACAAGGATGGTACAGTATTTACAAATCAACCAACGTGACACACCACATTAACAAGAAGGATAAAAGCCATGTGATCATCTCAATAGATGCTAAGAAAGCATTTGACAATTTTGAACATTCATTCATGATAAAAACTCTCAACAAAATGTGTATAGAGGGATCATACCATATACAAGGCCATACTTAAACCCATGACTAACATCATAATCAATGGCAAAAAGCTGAAATATTTTTCTCTAAGATCAGGAACAAGACAAGGATGCCCACTCTCACCACTTTTATTAAACATAGTACTGGAGGTCCTAGCCTTGGCATTCAGACAAGAAAAAGGAATAAAAGACATCCAAATTGGAGAAAGAAGTGAAACTGTCACTATTTGCAGGTGTCATGATACTATATATAGAAAACTCTAAAGACTCCATCAAAAAACTATTACAACTAATAACTGGATTCAGCAAAATCTCAGAATACAAAATCAATATACAGAAATATGTTGCATTCCTAAATACTAACAATGAACTACCAGGAAGAAAAATCAGGAAAATAATTCCATTTATAATTACATCAATAATAGCAACAAAAACCTGGAAATAAACCCCACCAAGGAGGTGGAAGACCTGCACTCTGAAAACTGTAAGACACTGTAGAAAGAAACTGAAGAAGAAACAAGTAAATGGAAATCTATCACATTCTCATGGATAGGAAGAATTAATGTTAAAATGGCCATCCTTCCCAAAGCAATTTACAGATTCAATGCAATCCCTATCAAAATACCAATGGCATTTTTCAGTGAACTAGAGCAAATAATCCTAAAATTGAAATGGAACCACAAAAAACCCTGAACAGCCAAAGCAATCTTGAGAAAGAAGAACAAAGCTGGGGGTATTACACTCCCTGACTTCAAGTTGTATACAAAGCTACAGTAATCAAAACAGGATGGTACTGACACAAGAACAGACCCATAGATCAATGGAACACAATAGAGAGCCCAGAAATAAGCCCACACATATATGACAAAGGAGCCATAATATACAATGGGAAAAAGACCATCTTTTCAATGAATGGTGTTGGGGAAACTGGACAGCTAAATGCAAGAGAATGAAACTGCATTACTCCCTAACACCATACATAAAATTATGTCAGAATGGAATAAAGACCTAAATGTAAGACATGAAACCATAAAATTCTTAGAAGAAAACATAGGCAAAAGTCTGTTGAACATAAGCATGAGTAATTTTTTTCTGGACACATCTCCCTGAGCAAGGGAAACAGAATAAAAAAATGAATGAGTGAGACTACACCAAACTAAAAGGCTTCTGTACAGGGAAGGCCACCTTCAACAGAACATAAAGGGAACCTACAGTATGGGAAAATATATTTGTAAATGATTTATCTGATAAGGGGTTAATATCCAAAATATATTAAAAAACTCATATGCCTCAACACCAAAAAAACAAATAATCGAACTAAAAAGTGGGTGGAGGACCTGAATAGACATTTTTCCAAAGAAGAAATACAGAACATGAAAAGATTAGAGATTCTCCACATCTCTAATCATCAGGGAAATGCAAATCAAAACCACAATGAGATATGACCTCACACCAGTTATAATGGCCACTATCCAAAAGACAAGAAATAAGTGTTGGTGATGATATGGGGAAAGGGAAATCCTCCTGCAGTTAATGGGAATGTAAATTGCTGCAGCCACTGTGGAAAGCAGTATGGAGGTTCCTCAAAAAACTAAAAATAGGAATACCATACAACCCAGAAACGCTACTTCTAGGAATTTACCTGAAGAAGACAAAAATCTCTGATTTGAAAAGACATATGCACCCCTTTGTTTATTGCCACATTATAAGTGAATGGACAAAGAAGAATTGGTACATATACAATGGAATATTATTCAGCCACAAAAAAAGAAAGAAATCCTGCCATTTGCAACAAATGGATGGACTTAGAGGGTATTACACTAAATGAAATAAGCCAGGCAGAGAAAGACAAATACCATATGATTTCACTTATATGTATAATCTAAAAACAAAACAAAAGAAATTGAACAAAAAAGCAGTAGACTCATAGACACTGAGAAATGACTGGTGTTTACCAGGGAGGAGGGGTTGGAGTAAGTGAAATAGGTGAAGGGGATAAAGAGGCACAAAATTTCAATTGTAATATAAATTAGTGGGATGAAAGTACAGCATAAAGAATACAGTCAAAGAGAAAAAAAAGGATGATTTTGAAGGTGATAACTTTGAATTCAAGGTCATTGGCTGTTAGAGAAAGGAGTGAGAAAGAAAGGGACAGAGAGACAAAGGGAGGATATAGAAGGAGGAAACGAAAGACAAGCAGCAATTGGAATTAATATTTACAAAATAGTTCTCTAGGATATGATCATATTTGGTCTGGGCTTTATGACGTTATTATATCAAATGGATTAATGTTTGTGAAAGTGCTTTGTAAAATGAAGAAACTGTACAAATAAGTGCCATTAGTATTGAGAGTGAGCTTCAGCTTGTAATGGAAATGGGTCCCATTCTCCAGGTCTGAACGCAGCTGTGCTGCGGAGCTGCTGTATCCGAAGGAAAGACAGAGATGAGAGGAGGTCCGAGGAGGTCTGAAAGAGCATTTGCGCGCAGGCAGTGCGACCTCCTTCGGGTCTGTTGCATTGCAGAATTTCCTGTGCCAGCTCAGCCACAGCCTGCCTTTCCTACAGGATATCAAGCTCCAAGTTTACAGTTCCTATCAGGGAGTCTCTTTGTTTGAACAAAGCGTCATTTGTTAGGAAGTGTCATAGATCAGTGTGTATCAGATGCAAGATTGAATGTCCCTCAAGCACAAAAACATGCAAAGCTATGCCAGGATACCAGCAATGGGGCTTTTCACCATGAGAAAACAGATGGTCAAAGTGAAAAAGGCCAGTCTTTATGGAAAAGAAATTCTTCTAACCCACCCCATTCCCGTGCCCCATTTCCCCTTCTCCCTCCTCCCCCTGCTCTTCTTTCACTCCATTGCACTGACAGGGAAACATTTGATATGCTGCAACATCATCTGATGTTTGTGTCCTTTTAATTAAACCAAGAGATCTGGAATAAGGACGCCCTTGTCTCTGCATAGAAATGATTTCAAAAAGAAGATAATAGAACTCTTTCTCTTCAGGCTTGCAAGAAGCTTGTGTGTAATTTGTCCTTTGCAAGAGCAATCAAAGATAACTGGTGCACAATTGATTACGGGTTTTGTGTCCTTTTAATTACTTGTTTCTACACACTGGTTTAGCTACATGCTGAAAGCAGATCTGTCTGAGTTCTCTCTGAGCCTGGGGTGCTTTCTTTTGTTACATGTTTTAATAATAAAGCTATTAGTAAGCCACCACCATGTAGAACAATCCTATCAAACTGGGATAGATTCTGAATCTTGCCTTTTTTAATTCTCCTGGTGGGCTATTAGATGTTTTCAGGAAAACAAGGTTAAAAAATGTTACATTAGGATGCTTAACGGTACAAAAATATTCTACAGTTTCAGGAAAATAGTAAAGTCATTTTCCCAAAGTAGAGCTCACAAGAACAGGAAGATTAGAATGTATACAGCAAAAATTTAGTTTTGTGTGTTTTTAGTCAACAAAAATGGGAAAAAAGTTCTATCTTTTTACTGAACACTAATCTATCAACTGGTATAACTGAATTCCTTTGAAAAAAATTTGGAAAAAAAACTAAAAAGTTAACTTGATACATAGATCAGATTTTTTATTGTTTACATTCCAGGTACTGAAAATATCAAATCAGCAAATGCCAAATGATAATATAGGAACAATTTTCTTATTATTTGCCTAAAAAGCTGAGATAGTAAAAAAGGAGCTTTTGAAGGATAGAGAACAGAATATATCTCTATACCATGAACTAGTTACCCGCTACTGACTTACGCCCTAGAAAGAAAGGCTGAAGGTTGTAACCACATGAAAGCTATATAATTTCAATATGTAGACTCTGAGACTATAGCTGCTGAAACAGGAAATGAATGGAAAGCTTAGCAAAGTGTGTGATCCCCAGTAACGACACTCGATAGAGGGACCCAGCCTCCTAATTTGTCACATCTCCACAAATGTGAGCCTTGTAAATGATGAAACTACCCCAAACCTTGGGAAAACTTCTGAGATCCCCACCCACTTGTCATGCTGTCAGTTCCTTTATACATCACATGTGCTGTGGTTTGAGATTCCACGTCCTTCCCATGAATGCCCTCTACAAGCATGTATTTGTCTATGAAGTGTCCAAAGTGTCCTCAGTGACACGGGAAATACTGAAATTTACCCTCTTTGAACTACGGCTCCTTTTGATGAGGAGTTTGTAATCTAGACAAGGAATGAATCTTGAACAAGTGAAATACAATGAACGTTATGAGTTTTAACTTGGAAGAGAAGGAAATCAATACACAAAGAGCAGACAGATGAGACCTTATGGAGCAAGTGCAATGTTAACTGTACTGAAGCATAAATGGATACAGAGCAGACTGGGTAAGGCAAGGAAGAGAAAACAGTCCAGCACGGCTTCAGGAGGCAGTGGCGAAGGGGCAGGAGGTATGAATAGGGAGAGGTGGAAAATTAAGAACTAGGGATGAGATTAGGCTGATTCCAAAGAATCTTAAATGTCTGACGTTCTTTTTTTTTTTTAAGCAAATGTTCATCCAGTGCTTTCTGGGTAATAGTGGTAAACTAAGCACTGGAGATTATTAAACTCCAATGCAACTTACCTTGATATAGTCTCTACCACCATGCAGCTCACCATCAGATGGAAAAGACAATCTGAGCATATCAACAATCAAAAATTACCATGTATCTATATTCCATTCTAGTAGATCTTCATAGTTATATTTTAAAAACAGTACTATTTACTTGATATGTTTATCGTATACCCAATATGTAATGCATTATCTTGCCTATAGCTATAAGATACTTTCCTATATTATGCTCCTCCATGTTGATTTTTACTACTATTTCATGAATTCTACATGTTTCTGTTGTCTTTCTCTTTCCAACTTCTCTCTTCCTTCAGCATTTCTGTCTCCATTATCACAGAATCTCATATAGCTCTTTTAGATCTCTCTTCTGATGTTTTACATTATCAGAGTTCTTCCACAAGGGTCAGCCATTCATATATCTTTCAAAAAAAAGATTTGATGTATATATATATATATATATATATAGAGAGAGAGAGAGAGAGAGAGAGACACATACATATATACACATAAATATATGCATATATATGATTCTTGAAATGCTGGAGTGTTCATGTGAAAACCACAATAATCTGATCTTTGCGAGAACATACCTAAGCATTATAAACACACAATTTAATGAAATATATGTCTAAGCTCTACATTTATACAGTTCTATGATAGAGTTATGAGCAGAGTATTATGGGATTACAAAAGGAGCTGCAACTACCAAGTATATGGAGAGGAATTTGATACAGATCTACTTCTTTGGGTGCAAAATGAGTGTTTATGTAGTATAACCTAAAAACAGATATAAATTCCCTATCTCCTGTGCTCCTCTTCCTTTGGTGAATCTTCTTCTAAGTTACTTAGAAATGCAGCATTTCTGGTTTGCTTCTCTTACAAGTGCTCTCCAGCTCTACAGAATGTGCACTGTCAGGGGGGCTCTGATGCAGATCACTTCTCAGCAGAAGCCACTCTGCCATCACACTAACTTGCAGCCAAGTTGGCTTTCAGCCAGTGCCTTGTCCTTGGGCTATCCTTCACTGTCAGGGACTCTCCAGGGTGCGCCAGCTGTTCTCTTAACAACAGACAAGGAGGAGAACAGTCATATGTCACTGATCCCCAAGAAAAGCCTGCCTTGGCTGCCTGATTCCTCCTTGGTTCCAGGACTGATAATCATGTAGCTAAGATCAGGGCCACCCCTGAGCAAACTTGTGAAATACTGTCTTGCCAGTGGGTTTCAGTCCCGGGCAAGTTGTCTATGGATTCAATGTGACCAAAGAAATTAGCGGCAGAACGTTCTTTGGGGTGAAAGGGTTTATTACCCGGCTTGTTCTCCCGGCGGTAGGTGGAGCACTAGCATCTCTGCCTCTGCCCAGAGCTCCACTGGGCCGAGCTCTCTATATAGCACAATAATAGCTTATTGCCTAAAGGTGTGGAAGTGGTAGCCTAGCAACAGGCCAGTTACATCATCAGGTGGTTTAAGTTCAGTGAGGATCCTGGCCATAGAAACCCCAACTTACCCACACTCCACCCCTCCAGGATTCTCACCTTACAATCTAAACGCTTTCAATCTTCTGCAATAGTCCCTGTACGAGAAAACTGGAGCACTGTAACCAGATTCCACAATAGCAACAGAGGATAACAAGTTAAAGATAATAAAAATTAAGATACAGCAAGATTTTGATACAGGTAACATTATAATAAACCTCAAGCCAGAGGAGGTTCCTAATAACAAAAATTATAATAATCCTCAAGCCAGAGGAAGTTCCCAATGCACAAAGACTTTAGGGGCGATAAGACACATGTTTTAATGCCACCAACATAGGCAAAGCTTGTCCATCAGGTAGGGTGCATGCAAGAGAGTGGTTCTCTGATAGGGCTGTAACAGGAAGGGGGTCCCTTCCAGGCCTAGTATACCATACTTTTACTCCTTTCCCCATGAGGGTTACTGAAGGGACTACATATAGTGCTACTGGAGGTGCATGCACTGGCCATAATGATAAAACAAAACTCCCCAGTAAGATGCTCCTACCTTCTGGCCGTTCAGGATATACTACTGTGACCTTTGGCGTCCACTCTGCTGTTATTCCAGGAATACTCAGGAGGCCAGCTTCCAGCCCTTGTCCCAAAGGTGCCAGGAGAGCCAGACATCGTTGGTCCATGTGTCGAAAGGTCCAAGGCCACGTCCACTCAATGGAGTCTCCAGGGTTCAGTGCAGTTGGTGCTGGCAGCAAGATGTTATTCTGGTGGCTGAACCTCGGCTTCAGTGATTCTTCCTTGGTTTGTACTTGAAGTTGTATAGGGGAGGCAGCCATATGTGTTAACATGTCTATGGGGTTCAGGGCTCCCTTTCAAGGTCTCTCTTTCAAATGCCGTAGCACAGTCCATAAGCTGACTGACCATCCCCATAGACTATTGGTATCTGACTTTAGTCAGATTTTAACAAGCCATTGTGCCTTTCTATCATGCCTGCTGTGGTAGGATTGTATGGCACATGAAACTTCCATTTGATTCCCAGCTGTTGCACCCATTCTTGCAGTGTATGTCCAGTAAAATGGGTGCCCTAATCACTCTTAATTACCTGTGGTTGGCCATAGGCAGCAAAGAGATGCTCCAGGCCTCTTTTGGTCGTCTGCTGGTCTGCACAACGGGTAGGAAAAGCAACCAGAAGTCCAGTAGCTGTGTCCACACAAGTCATCGCATACTGATATCCTTCTGACACAGGTAGAGGTCCAATATAGTCTATCTGCTACCTGACGAGGGTTATAGGCCCCTTAGCTATTATCCCATGTTGCTGTGAAACTCCGTGTAAGTCCCTTTTGGAGCACACGACACACTCCTGCTGGGCCTTACTAACTTCTTCAAAGGTCAGAGGCAAGCCCCACCGTTGGGCTACAGCCCACATTGTCTTTTGCCCCGCATGCAACAAATGCTGATGTAGCCATTGGGCTACATCAGAGGTGGAATTTCCTTCTAACCAACATATCTGGGCCAATTTATCTGCTTCATCATTTCCTGGGGATGCCAGTGGCAAATGACCTGTCACATGGTATACTGTAATTATTTTAGTCTGACCACAGGTCCATAAGTCTTGCCACAATTCTTGCCCCCAGAGGGGTGGGTGACCAACCAGCCAGTTGGCATGCTACCAGGTTGGTAGCCACAGGGTCAAGCCCCGATAGACAGCCCAGCTGTCAGTGCAGACAACTATAGGGGAGGGCTCCTGGCTGATCACAAGCCACACGGCCTGCAACTCTCCCCATTGGCTGCTCTTCCCCTCACCATCTTCCATCCATATTGTCTCAGTCTTAGGATGGAAAGCTATGGCCCTCCATTTGGGGGCTGCCACGGCTGGAGCCATCTGTGTACCATGCATCTTTGGGTATAGGGGCTCTTCCTTCCCAATAGGGACTCTCTGCTACTAATGGTTCAAAAGCAAGTTCTTCCTGCTTTTCACTAGTATATGTCACCGGGCCCAATAAGCGTTGGAGTTCTTCACTCAAGGGGGTACTAGAGAGGGCACTATGCTGCTGTAGGTAAGCACCCCACTTGGCTAGTGTGGGTGTTTGTACCACATCACTCCTTGGCTTTTGGGTTCAGTCTCATGCCCACCCCAAGATGGGATAGGTGGTTATTACCTTTATTGGGGCCATTCCAGTGATGGGTTCTGTAGCCAGCAAGGCGTGATACACGGCAGCCAGTTGTTTTTCTATCAAAGTGTATCATACCTCTGCCCCTTTCCAGAGTTGTGACCAGAATCCAATGGGTTGGCGAGTTCATTCAAGCCGCTGCCACAGACCCCAGCCATAACCATCTTCAGTCACATGAACATCCAGCTTACAAGGCCTTCATGGGTCTATCACACTCAAGGCCTGCATGGCCTTGACTGCCCATTTTGCTGTAGTAAAGGCAGATGCACATGTCTCATCCCAGTCCCACCTGACGCCCTCTCATACCAACCGGTATAAGGGCTTCAGAATTTGTGCCAAGTGCGGGATAAACTCTCCAGTAGCCTAGAAGGCCCAGAAACTCCTGTAGCAATGCTACAGTTGTGGGGGTAGGAAAGGCCTGGACTTTATCTATAATTGCTTCTGGTATAACTTTGGTCTTACCCGACCAGAGGACCCCCAAGAATTTGACAGACAAGCCAGGTCCCTGAACCTTGGTGCTGTTCACAGCCCATCCTTTCTCCTGTAAATGTTGCAGCAGTCTAGGTGCTGCACCTTCTAGGTCTGAAAGCGAATCAGACACGAGCATGACATCATCAATATAATGGTACAGCCACACTGTTGGCAGTTTCTCCCATGTAGCCAAGTCCTGGGCTACAAGTCCATGACAGATGGTGGGGCTGTGGAGGTATCCCTGTGGAAGGATAGTGAAAGTCCATTGCCATCCTTCCCACATGAAGGCAAACTGTTCCTGACTTTCCTGCTCAATGTCAATGGAAAAGAAGGCATTAGCCAGATCTACCACATAATGTTATGTTCCTAGTTCATGGCTGAGGGTATCCATCAAGCCTGCAATAGAGGGGACAGCAGCATGCATAGGAGGTATGACCTTATTCAGTTCTCTGTAATCTACAGTCATACACCAGGAGCCATCTGGCTTTTTTACTGGCCACATAGGGGAATTGAAAGGACTATGGGTGGGCTTTATAATACCCACCTTTTCCAGCTCCTGGAGAGTTTCTCCAATCCCTTTATTCCTTCCAGGCAGTTTGTATTGTTTGGTATTAGTCACCCGCTGAGGCACAGGCAAAACTATGGGCAGGTGTCTAGCATGTCCCCTCAGAACTGCCTTCACCACACTTACTCTCAGTCTGAACTCACCTGCAGTGGTCTGCAACCATAGACCCTGCAGGGTATCAATCCCCTAAATATACTCAGGGACAGGAGATATATACACAGTATACTCTTTTGGGGGTAGACGCCCTATTCACAAAGGGATTTGGGCTTTTTTCACTCTGATACCCTTCCCCCCGTATCCATCTTTGATAGTGCGGGTCCCAGGGAACTGTTCAGGGTTACCATGAAACAGTGAACATTCAGCCTCTGTGTCCACCAGAGCCAGGACAAGTTGCACGTTCACTGGGGACCAATGGATAGCTATTTCAACATGTGGCCTCTGGTCCCCCCTGGTCCCCCAGGGCAGATACCTTGACCTTCCCCTCAGTCAATCCATGTTCCCCAATCACCTTCCTGTGTGGGCTCAAGTGAGGTTGGCTCGCTTTCCAGCAGGAAGTCTTGCAAACACACAGGCCTGACTCGTGGCTCTGTCTCTGACCTCTGCCTCTTTGGTCTTAGTGGCTGCAACTGCTGCTCTGGTTTCAGTTGTTTCCATAGCTCTAGTAAGATCCTATTTGACTTCCCATCTAATTTCCTTCCATCTGCCTCTGCCTGTATTAAATCAACCCACATCTGGGTCCTCGTAACCTTCATGGGGCCCTGTAAATTCTTCTTGTGAGTAACAGGTCTTATTTCTTTCCTGATTCTCATTGCTTCAGCCTCTCCTAAGTCTGCTACTATACTTGTCACCTTGCTTATGGAATGCCCTAAGTGAGGGGAAAGAATGGCCACTAGAGACCCAAAGAGGGATGTAAGAGCTGTTTGAAGTACAATATTTCTCATCCCAGTGAAAATCTCTTCATCTGGGCCATAATTCTCTGGACTATAGATGGCATTTCTCATGCCTAGCTCTGGTAACACCTGTTGGAGTTCAGCATATGTCTGCCACCTAACAGGAGAGGATGGTAGATCACTCGGATTGGGCCACACAGCACAAAGTGCAGCCATAAGCCAATCGAGGAGGGAGTGACTCCCTGGGGTCTGATGTGCATTTTGTAATCGCTGCCTCAAGGCGGGCTGCACTGTCAGGGAAGACAGCTTTCCCATCTCTGATCCCAACAGAACAATTCCACTTAGAACCCCTAAGTCCCACAGATACAGGAACCAAGCTGATATTGATTCCAAGGGTTTCTGCCTAAACCAGGAGCCCAAATCCACCAGCTCAGCCTGAGTATAGGGGCAGAGCATAGAGTGCTCCACGACCTGGGGAGGGGGCTGCTCCTCTCCTTGGGGAACTTTCAGCTGCTGGTCTTTATTTTCTTTACAACCACTGGGCATGCTTTCAATACAGGAGGGGCCAGTGCCTCTGACAGCATCTCTTCATCCTTCCCCATTTCTTCCATTTCTGGAGCTGATGGCACCTTTCTCTCCCCTCCCCCAAGTGTCTCCTCTGCTATAACCTTTATCTTTTCTACTGTGCCTGGTAGCAATGCCACCTCAGTCTTCATAAGTTCTCTTACTTTCACCTCAATGCTTCGCAGCTGATGTTCGCGTGCCACCTCCGCCTGTGCTTCCCTCAGGAGTTCATCTTTTTCCTTGATGGCCTCTTCCTCCTTCAGTACACCTGGCAGCACTGCCATCTCATTCTGTAAAGAATTGTTTACCTCTCCAATGGCACCTTGCTGCCGGCGTTCTCATGCCATCTCCTCTCTCATCAATGCCATTTCTGTCTTTAGGGAATCCACAGAAGTTTGCAGCTAACGTTCTCGTGCCGCCATTTCTTGAGTCTCTTCCGTAGACCTTTTTAATACTGTGAGAAGCAGCCACCCACAGTCCCCACTGCCTCACGGACACTCTGCTTCTCAAAGGATTTACTTACTATACCAGGGGCCACCCCTACTGCCTCAGGTGTCACCTCCACTTGCCTGCAGTCCTGGGGTGGGGCCCAGTCCTCTAGGAGGAAGCCACCTCACACCACATACCCATTGGGGGACAATCCGCTGTCTCCCCATTCATAGGAGCAGCCCGCTGAAGCACCCCTCCCATAAGGGCAGCCTGTCTTTTTCCTTGGTTAACAATGAACCCTGCCGACTCTTGCCAATTGTCTTGCCAATGGGTTTCAGACCTGGGCAAGTTCACTATGGATTCAGTGTGACCAAATAAATTGACAGTAAAACGTTCTTTGGGGTGAAAGGTTTATTACCCGGCTTGTTCTCCTGGTGGTAGGTTGAGCACTAGCATCTCTGCCTCTGTCCAGAGCACTGGGCTGAGCTCTCTGTATAGCACAGAAATAGCTTATTGCCTAAAGGTGTGGAAGCGGTAGCCTAGCAACAGGCCAGCTACGTCATCAGGTGGTTTAAGTTCAGTGAGGATCCTGGCCATAGGAACCCCAACCTCCCCACAAGTAGATAATACTGTCCTTAATTCATATCCATTTTCCCTTGGCCCCTACTCTCTTCCAGGACTCAGGCTGGACTAAGCAGTTCCAGAACTTACTCAGGCTACCCTCTCTAGATAAGGATTCAATCTATAGAACAGTGATTTTCAACTGAAGGATTAATACTAATCCCCAAAAGATACATCGCTTATGTACATACACACAAACATGTAAACACACAAACACAAAATTTCACATACACTTTCAAGTAATTTATAAAATTTTCCCTGAAGCCAACCTAGGATAAGAACCCCTATCTCAACCTTCTTGTCTCTTATATTTCTTTCTTTTGTATCCCCATCCTTTTTTCCATTTTCTCATACCTCATTCTCTGATAAGAAATGTTTGGATCTAATTCAAAAGAAAGTGTTTGAAAAGATTAATACATTTTTATATTTTTATTAACTTTTTTAGAAAAGGGTTAATAAAATGCTTATAGAGCTGATTAGAGCCAAACTCCAACTAAAAAGAACCATGGGTTTACTTCTCCAGCAACCTCTACTTACATAGCTACTGATGAGAACACTATAATAAACGTGTTTTGTGAAACTTTGGGTATGACTCAAGGAATTCTCAAGAGAAACTTCATATTTTTCTTCATTTTGGGGATACTTAAATATCAAGTTAGAAAGATTAGTTGTTAAAATTTCCTTTCCTTTGGACTCTGAGCAATGGTGACCCAATTTTAACAGCTGCTAACTACTTCCCATGATTACGTTTTCAAGAAGCCCATTTGTTTTATATAGCACAGCTGCAGGTGGTGTTTGATCATCTGTAGGCAGGATTCTAAACAGCTGAGTTGGTATCGTCTCTCCTCCTGGAGGCTTTCAAAATGGCTCTGGCATGCTCCAGGAAAGGGAAAAAAAAATAGGGTAGTGTAAGTACACCACCAGTAAAAAATGTATGTGCAGAATCATTGAGAGATAAAGGAAGATTTTGAAAAGATATAATTCTACATTGCCATCTGTCTTGCCAATGGGTTTCATCCCCAGGCAAGTTCACTATGGATTCAATGAGACCAAAAAATGACAATGGAACGTTCTTGGGTGAAAAAGTTTATACCCAACTTTATTCCCACAGTGGCAGGCCAAGCGCTAGAATCCCGTCCATTCAGAGCGAGTCTGCGTGCAGCAAGTCGGTCTCGACTCTGGGCCTCTCTGCCCGCGCAGCCGTCTCAGTCTCTGTCCTTAGCGCTGCCGCCACTCCAGCCTCTGGTCTCCTGCAGCCGTGCAGCCCAGAGCACTGCGCAGAGCACTGTTAGGTTCAATAACAACGTATTGCTCACACGTGTAGTGGGCTAGCCGACCAGGGCCACGTGAGAATCCTGGCCATAGGAGCCATCACTTTATTTACACCATCCCTTTCCAGCATAACAAAAAGTAATAGGTATCTCATTTGGGTATTTCAAAAGATAGATTGGCTCCAAAATCCTGACTAATTCCACCTGACAAAATATCTTACGTGATCTTATCACATCTGTATCAAACCTAAAAAAAAAAGAATTGAAAAGATGAGCAATTGCATTACCTTAGCCAGCCTTGGATCTTTGTTAGGCTTTTGAAAAAAATCAAGCTAGAAAAATCTTTTGAAGCCGTACAGTAGAAAAGTTTCACTGTGTGAAGAATATATCAATCCTATATTCTGAAGCAGAAATGAAAAAAATGGGATGTTTTAAACATTGCTAATTGATTTGACGTATTTTTCTTCTTAGCCCAGACACAGTCTCCAAATCCTTCTGAATACAGTTATACAGTCTTTCTCTAACAAGTGTGTAAAAATGACAGACGATATAAGCTCACTCAGTATTTCTGTACTAGACTGCTGGTAGAATCACTTGTCCATTGCAAATGAGTAGAACTATTTGTTTTATATTTGATAGAGGACAGGGTGCAATGTAACTGCTTCTCTATGCCATGTGACTGGAGCAGGGGCCATAAACAACAGCCTGTGGGCCAAGTCTGCCAGCTAGTTTTGTAAATAAAGGCTTCTTGGAACAATAGCCACACCCATTTGTTTATATATTGTGTATGACTGCTTTCCCAGCTTTGGAATACATAAACCAGTAATTCAACAAACTAGTTCAAGTTGAATTTTTTCACTTTCATTCAAGAATGACACATTTTCCAGGAACCTAGATTCTGGTTTGGCCCCCATGGAGACTTTTTTTATTATGAAGGTAGCATTGATACACAGACTTATGAAGGTTTCACATGAGCAACATGTGGTTTCAACATTCACCTATATTATCAAGTATCCCCTAGCCGACCCATTTGCAATCACTGTCCATCAGGTAGTAAGATGCTATAGAGTTATTACTTGTCTTCTCCATGACCCCTACATTATGTATGCTTCTCCCTCCCTCCTCACACACCCTTCCCAACCCCTTCTCTTTGGTAACTACTAGTCCCTTCTTGGGTCTGTGAGTCTGCTGCTGTTTTGTTCCTTCAGTTTTCTTTGTTGTTCTCCACAAATGAGTGAAATCATTGGTACTTGTCTTTCTCTGCCTGGCTTGTTCACTGAGCATAATAACCTCCAGATACATCAATGTTGGTGCAAATAGTAGCATTTGTTTTCTTCTTATGGCTGAATAATACTCCATTGTGTATGTCTACCACATCTCTATCCATTCTTCTACTGATGGACATTTAGGTTGCTTCTGTATCTTGGCTATTGTAAATAATGCTGCGATAAACATAGTGGTGCACATGTCTTTTTGAATCTGAGATCTTGTTTCCTTTGGGTAAATTCCCAGATCAAATGGTATTTCTATTTTTAGTTTTTTGAGGAACCTCCACATAGCATTCCACAATGTTTGAACTAATTTACATTCCCACCAACAGTGTAGGAGGGTTCCCCTTTCTCCACATCCTCGCCAGCATTTGTTGTTTCTTGTCTTTTCAATGCTGGCCATCCTAACTGGTGTGAGGTAATATCTTGTTGTGGTTTTACTTTGCATTTCCCTGATAATTAGTGATATGTAGCATCCTTTCATGTGCCTGTTGAATTTCTTCTTTGGAGGAGTATCTGTTCATATCCTCCACCCATTTTTTAATCAGGTTATTTTCTTTTTTGGATGTTGAGGTGTGTGAGCTCTTTATATATTTTGGATTTTAACCTCTTATTGGATAAGTCATTTACAAATATATTCTCCCATACTGTAGGATGCCTTTTTGTTCCGCTGATGGTGTCCTTTGCTATACAGAAGCTTTTTAGTTTGATATAGTCCCACTTGCTCATTTTTTCTTTTGTTTCCCTTGCCTGAGGAGATGTGTTGAGGAAAAAGTTGCTCAT
This sequence comes from Phataginus tricuspis, assembly GCA_029783875.1. NCBI lineage: Eukaryota > Metazoa > Chordata > Mammalia > Pholidota > Manidae > Phataginus > Phataginus tricuspis. Next base: position 13,558,190 of record JAQQAC010009165.1, on the reverse strand, counting down.
GTTTATATTCAAGAGATTTTTGCCTATGTTTTCTTCTATGAGTTTTATGGTTTCATGACTTACATTCAGGGTTTTGATCCATTTCGAGTTTACTTTTGTGTATGGAGTTAGACAATAATCCAGTTTCATTCTCTTAAATGTGGCTGTCCAGTTTTACTAACACCATTTGTTGAAGAGGCTGTAATTTCCCCATTGTATATTTATGGCTCCTTTTTTGTATATTAATTGGTCATATATGTGTGGTTTTATATCTGGTCTCTCTATTCTGTTTCCTGGAACTATGGGTCTGTTCTTCGGCCAGTACCAAATTGTTTTAATTACTATAGCTTTGTAGTAGAGCTTGAAATTGGGGAGCATAATCCCCCCAGCTTTATTCTTCCTTCTTAGGATTATTTTGGCTATTCAGGGTCTTTTGTGGTTCCATATGAATTGTAGAACTATTTGTTCTAGATTGTTGCAGAATACTGTTGGTATTTTGATAAAGATTGCATTGAATCTGTAGAGTGCTTTAGGCAGGATGGCCATTTTGACAATATTGATTCTTCCTATCCAAGAACATGGAATGTATTTCCATTTATTGGTGTCTTCTTTAATGCCTCTCCTGAATGTCTTGTAGTTTTCAGGGCATCAGTCTTTCACCTACTTGGTTAGGTTTATTCCTAGATATTTTATTCTTTTCGATGAAATTGTAAATGGAATTGTTTTCCTGATTTCTCTTTCTGCTAGTTTATCATTAGTATGTATAGGAATGCAACAGATTTCTGTGTATTAATTTGTATTCTGAAAGTTTGCTGAACTCAGTTATTAGTTCTAGTAGTTTTGGAGTGAATTATTTAGGGTTTTTTATGTACAATATCATGTCATCTGCAAACAATGACAGTTTAACTTCTTCCTTACCAATCTGGATGCCTTTCATTTCTTTATGTGTCTGATTGTGGCTAGGACCTCCAGTATTATATTGAATAAAAGTGGGGAGAGTGGGTATCCTTGTCTTGTTTCTGATCTTAGAGGAAAAGCTTTCAGCTTTTGCTGTTAAGTATGATGTTGGCTGTGGGTTTGTTGTATATGGCCTTTATTATTTTGAGATACTTGTCCTCTATATCTACTTTGTTGAGAGTTTTTATCATGAATGGATGTTGAATTTTTTCAAATGCTTTTTCAGCATCTATGGAGATGATCATGTGGTTTTTGCCCTTTTTGTTGATGTGATGGATGATGTTGATGGATTTTTGAATATTGTACCATCCTTGAGTCCCTAGAATAAATCCCACTTTGTCATGATGGATGATCTTTTTGATGTATTTTTGAATTTGGTTTGCTAATATTTTATTGAGTATTTTTGCATCTATGTTCATCAAAGTTAGTGGTGTGTAATTTTCTTGTTTTGTGGTTTCTTTACTGGGTTTTGTAATTAGAGTGATGCTGGCCTCATAGAATGAGTTTGGAAGTGTTCCCTCCTCTTCTACTTTTTAGAGAACTTTAAGGAGGATGGGTAGTAGGTCTTTAAATGTTTGATAAAATTCAATGGTGAAGGCATGTTGTCCAGGGGTTTTGTTCTTAGGTAGTTTTTTAATGACCAATTCAATTGCATTGCTGGTAATTGGTCTATTCAAACTTTCTGTTTCTTCCTAGATCAGCCTTGGAAGGTTGTATTTTCCTAGAAAGTTATCATTTCTTCTAGGTTATCTAATTTGTTAGCATATAATTTTTCCTATTATTCTCTAATAATTCTATGTATTTCCATGGTGTCTGTAGTGATTTTCCTTTCTCATTTCTGAATCTGTTTATGTGTGTACACTCTCTTTTTTCCTTGATAAGTCTGGCTAGGGTTTTATCAATTTTGTTTATTTTCTCAAAGAACCAGCTCCTTGTTTCTTGATTCTTTCTGTTGCTTTATTCTTCTCAATTTTATTTACTCCCGGTCTGATCTTTATTAATTCCCTCCTTCTACTGACTTTGGGCCTCATTTGTTCTTCTTTTTCTAGTTTCATTAAATGTTAGTTTAGAATGTTCATTTGAGACTGTTCTTCTTTCTTGAGGTAAGCCTGTTTTGCAATATACTTTCCTCTTAAAACAGCCTTTGCTGCATCCCACAGATTTTGCGGTGTTGAGTTATTGTTGTTATTTGTCTCCATATATTGCTTGATCTCTGTTCCATTTGGTCATTGATCCATTAATTATTTAGGAGTATGTTGTTAAGCCTCCATGTGTTTGTCGGCTTTTTTGTTTTCTTTGCATAATATATTTCTCATTTCATATCTTTATGGTCTGAGAAGCTTGTTGGCACAATTTCAATCTTTCTGAATTTTATGAGGCTCTTTTTGTGGCCTAGTATGTGATCTAGTCTGGAAAATGTTGCATGTGCACTTGAGAAGAATGTGTATCTTGTCCTTTGGGTGTAGAGTTCTGTAGATGTCTGTTAGGTCCATCTGTTCTAATATGTTTTTCAGTACCTCTGTCTCCTTACTTATTTTCTGTCTGATTGATCTGTCCTTTGGAGTGAATGGTGTGTTGAAGTCTCCTATAATGAATGTATTACATTCTATTTCCCCCTTTTAATTCTGCTAGTATTTGTCTGATGGGTGCAAAGATATTTATATTTATAATGGTTATATCCTTTTGTTGGACTGACCCCTTTATCATTATGTAATGTCCTTCTTTGTCTCTTGTTACTTTCTTCATTTTGAAATCTATTTTGTCTGGTACAAATTTTGCTACTCTTGCTTTTTTCTATTATTTGCATGAAACATCTTTTTCCATCCCTTCACTTTTAGTCTGTGTATGTCTTTGGGTTTGAAGTGAGTCTCTTGTAAGCATCGTATAGATTGGTATTTTTTTTTTATCCATTCTGTAACTCTGTGTCTTTTGATTGGTGCATTCAGTCCATTTACATTTAGGGCGTTTATCTATAGGTATGTACTTATTGCCTTTGAGGGCTTTAGATTTGTGGTTACCAAAGGTTCAAGGGCAACTTCTTTATTATCTAACAGTCTAACTTAACTTGTTTATTACACTACTTCAAACACAATCTAAAGCTTCTTTTCTTTTTTCTTCTTATTTTTCTTCCTCCTCCACTTCTTATATATTAGGTGTCATATTCTGTACTCTTTGTGCATTCCTTGACTTACACTATGGGTAGTTGTTTAATTTTGCATTTGCTTAGTAATTATTTGGTCTACTTCCCTTACTGTGTTTATATTTTCTTTGGTGACAGCTACTTAGGCTTAGGTGCAATTCCATGTGTAGCAATTTCTTTAAAATACACTGTAGAGCCCATTTGTGGGAGATAAATTCCCTCAACTTTTGCTTGTCTGGAAATTATTTAATCCCTCCTTCAAATTAAATGATAATCTTGCCAGATAGAATATTCTTGGCTAGAGGTCCTTTTGTTTCATTGCATTAAATATATCATGCCACTCCCTTCTGGCCAGTAAGGTTTCTGCTGAGATGTCTGATGATAGCCTGATGGGCTTTCCTTTGTAGGTGATCTTCTGTCTCTCTCTGGCTGCTTTTAATACTCTGTCCTTCTCTCTGATCTTTGCCATTTAAATTGTTATATGTCTTGATGTTGTCTTCCTAGGGTCCCTTTGTTGGGAGATCTCTGCACTTCCATGACCCAAGAGACTATCTCCTTCCCCAGATTAGGGAAGTTTTCAGCAATTACCTCCTCAAAGACACTTTCTATCCCTTTTTCTCTCTCTTCTTCTCCTGGCACCCCTATAATGTGAATATCGTTCCATTTGGATTGGTCACACAATCCTCTTATTATTCTTTCATTCCTAGAGATCCTTTTTCTCTCTGTGCCTCATCTTCTTTGTTTTACTGTTCTCTAATTTCTACTTCATTTACCATCTCCTCTACCTCATCTAATCTACTTTTAAATCCCTCCATTGTATGTTTCATTTCAGAAACTGTATATTTCAAAGTTTCTATCTCTTTCTTGAAGGCCTCCCTGAGATCTTGAGTATTTTTCTGTAGTTCTCAGTATGTTCATGATTTTTATTTTGAAATCTTTATCAAGAAGATTGGTGATTTCAGTTTCACTTTGCCCCCTTTCTGGTGTCTGTTGGATTCTTGTTTGTATCTATTATTTTTTGCCATTTCATATTTGTAGTGATTCCTATGGAATAATAACTTTATGTAGGCATAACCCTGTAGTGCCCAGACTCTCTGGTGCTGCCCAGCACCTGGAGCAGTGGTGGGGTTTGCAGGCACGTGGCACCAGTGCCTGCTTGGAGGAAATAGCTCTTTCCTGCTTCCTGGCTCCTGTGCCTGCATCCACTGCCAGATGCAGTGGGCTGAGCACACAGGGAGGAACCTCTGCATTACATCCCTGTAGCTGCCATAGGCGGGGCCACCATGCAACTGGCCTGCTGTGATGATGGGGGCAGCAGATGTGCAGAAGAGCGCCTTCCCAGAGGAAGGAGTGGCAGGCTGTGTATCACAATGCAAGACATCGGTGCTGCATTGCCAGCCAGGGGGATGGAGCCTCTAAAGCTCCTGAAAGCTCCCAGCCTGCTGGGCTGAGTGCCAGGTTGATTCTGTCCATCTGTCTTTTCTCCTGAACAGCAAGCTCTGTGTAATCCTTGCCCGTTAGCAGACTTCTCACTGTTGGGACATCTTTCAAAGTGCCCACCTTTCTTTGTCCCTGGTTGTGGGTACCTATTCTCCACATGTGGCTGCAATCTGTCTCTCCAAGTATTCTGCCTGTCTTTGCTTTCCAACCCCACTAATCTCCAGAGCACCATGTAAGGTGGGTTTGTGCTCCAGGAGCATATTTACAGGGCTGGATGTTTAGCTGTCCTGGGCTTCTACTCCCTCCCTACTCTGTTTCTCTTCCTTCTGCCTCTGAGCTGGGGTAGGAGGAGGGCTTCAGTCCCACCAGACTTTGGTTTACTACTTTACTCTTTTCTGTGAGTCTTCTTTTTTTCCCCATATGTAGGCCACCTGTTCAGCAGTCTTCAGGTTGCTCTTTCAGGCTTAGCTGTATTTGTTGCATTTTCATGTTTTATGTGGTTTTGGGGAGAGGTTTCTGCCTCACTTCTCATGCTGCCATCTTTTTTCCAGTCCATGGAGATTAATCTCCTCCAAAGACTTCAGAACTTCCTATTGTAGGAGAAGGGACAAAACAGGAGCCTATGATTGGCTTACAGATTCCAGTGGCACTTGTGTGTTGAAAGCCATGAAAACATGCTACCACCACCAAAAACAGATAGGAATGTGATATAAAGTCAGTGTTCTTACCCCTTCTGATATGGATATTTCAGGCTTGGCTTTTACATGCTCTGGAAGACTTTCTAAGACAGAGAAAACTTCTCGCTGGTGAGTTCCATGATCGAACACCATGCAAAACCTGTTTGCTATTCCTGCAGTACCCTGTCCCTGAGGGTCACTCATATTCTGATAGGGAGGTATGTCTGTTAACACAGCACCATGCTGCAATTATAAATTTATATTAGTAAGCTGCTATCTATATTCATATTTATATCAACTCTGATAAACTCTTTGTAATTCTTTCCATAGTGTTCTGTTCTTATTGTTTGTTGTCTTATAAAAGATCAAAAGAAAATAATTCCTTCAGCAGTTTAAAAGACACAAACAAGAGAAAATGGAGGTAGGCAATTAACATTTCTTGAGCACCTCCCCTGTGCTAAACATTGTGCTTTGTGCTTTCCCACGCACAACCTCCCTTATTCCTCATAACATAGAAATGATTATATTTGTTTTATTGAAAGTTTCATGACATGGATCAGCTCTACATACACAGCTATGATGACTGAACTTACTAATAAACTTCACTCCCAGTCTTAAAGAATGTTTTCTACAGAGAATGATTCCTATATTGGTGTGCAATACCATAGTTGTTTTGTTTTCATTGTTCCAAAATTCTCCTATCTTAAGGGAAGGAAATGGGGGAAGTGGAAAAGGAATGGGAAAAGGTAAGGAAAATATTGTGAATAGAGGGAACAGATAAAGATCAGGGAAAGAAACAAGAAAGATGTTATGTCTCATCCTTGAAATTACTGTTAAGTTCTATCTCCCAAAGATAGTACCATCCTCAGCTAAGGAACCAGACAAAACCACATGTGTGCCAGATACAAGTAGATGTATATTCCACAATCTGTGTTGGGAGGAAAATAAAACCCTTTGATGGGAACTTCAAGGAATACTGTGGCAGCCTGACATCACTTAATCCCCCCATACCTGGCACAGACTGAACAGATTTCTGAGGTTTTGTTGTAGCAAGAATAAAAGGATTCTGAACAGGAAATGCCTGTTGGGGCTCTCTAGTTGGGTCTGCTGTGAAGACTGCAGTCAGCTTAAGCAGCACAATGTTGTAGAATGGCTGTCAGCTCCCGGCATGTGTCTGCTCCTTTGCCAGGTCCTGACCCTGTGGTGAATTCCCCAGACAAGGCGATATCACTGGGGGTGCAGGAGAGCAGGGGCTCTGAAAACAGTGAGGGCTTTGACAGCAGTCTGCAGAACGGGACAAGAGGTCAGTGGCAGGCTCTGCTTCTTTAAGAAGTATTTCCAAGTGACTGATAAATGTTCAGAATTTCATTCCTGTGTAGCAACGTAGGCAGATGAACTGCAACCCTATTCTGCGGAGTTTGATGACAGACATGGTGGCTATCTTTCAGGCTTACTCAGCTTTATGCAGCACATTCTTCTGCCCGCTGAGCTTTAAAGCAACACTGACAAAACCAGCATAAATATCATCAAATAATTTGACTGCTGCTGCTTTTTTCCCAACTCCACGCTTTTCAGCAAAGGGCAGATTTAGCCATATGATGTTAAATGGAGACCTTTCCTTTCCTTTATGCCAATCCATATTTGGCCAATCCATATTAGTAGTTAAACCACTTTTCTCTTTAGGGTGTTTCCAGGTCCTCTTTCTTCAGCAGAATTCACTCACCCCTGGCACCAGCACTTCTCCACACTGCCTCTTCCACATAGAAGGAGTGGTGAAGAGCATGAAGTCTGGAACCAGCCTACCTGAATTCACATTCTTGCTCTGCCACTGTAACCCTGGGCAAGTTAATTAACTTTATAAGGCTCAGTTTACTCACCTATAAAACTGTGCGGGCTGGGGGCAGGAGGAGAATCCTTCCTTGTAGGGTTTTATGAAGTTCAATGAGCTAATGCAGTCAAAACACTTAGCAGAGTACCTTGAATAGTGTAAGAAATGCTCTACTATCTATATACGTGTGTGTGTGTGTGTGTGTGTGTGTGTGTGTGTGTGTACACTGCTGTTGTAATCTTTCGTTCTAATTGTGAGAATGTTTTTGATGGTCTTTTTAAATATTCTTGTGAAAACTTTTTATTTTCCCTTTGTATTCAAACAGTAGACAGTTTTTTCTTTAGAGCCAAACAACATGCACCCAATTCCCCTTCCCTTTACCCATGAACTATGACTTCCGGCCCATTTCTAGTAGAGTGTTTACGGGCTTCCTGTGACTCTGGTAATAGACTGTTACTATTTCCCTCTATCTTGTAATGCAGTATTCTTTCCTCTAGATCTAGCAATTGGAAAAAGAATGTAAGAGGAGAAAATAAAGGTGAAAAAAGAGAAAAGAAAGAAAAAGGGAAGGGAGAGGATGGGAGGGAAGTGAAGGGAAGGAAAAAAAGAAAAGAGAATAAAAAAGAAAGCTAGATATATCTCATGCTTGCCCAGCTAAAAGATTATATGATCTTTTCCTGGTATCTCATCTCAGTGTTTAAGATTAACCATCTATTTGATACTTAGGTCACTTGTATTAGGAAAATAAAGAAAAAAAATTATAATTCTTTTGCCTTCAGACCCTACAGTAGTACAGCTTTGCATACTTTAAACTAAGTAATTGATAAACCTTAAATTGTTAGGTCGTTTTAATAGAAAACTAGATCCATTAAAAAAACAAATCTATCCGTGCAAATAGCAACACCACCTTTTTGGAATTTTCTGTATAAAGTGGTGTGTACTCACAAAGTAATGCCTTCAGCTAGATGATTTGTTTATTGGTATTCAATATCCCTGCAATTCTTGATCATGAAAAAGAAAACAACTACAAATCAAGTTAAGTAGAGAGGAAAGAAAAAAGAACAAAAAGGGAAGGAAAATGACTCTGATGTGCTGAAGTCTTCAGTGTAAAATCCTCCTCATCTATTCAATTCACTCTGCATTAAGCAAGTGGTGCATGACGTGTGCCGAAGTTGGATCAGCAGTTCAAGCTGTACAGATGTGCCCATCTGGCATGCAGGTGTTTACACTGATATTTCCCAGCCAAACTTCCAGGGGGTAGCATTTTTGTAGAGCTGGCTCCACACTAATACAGGGAAAGAAAGAGGGGGACCACACACTGATAATAAGCATTGCCACTTCTAGGTTGACAACATACTCTCAAAGAGTGGTTCTTGAATTTTGTATGTATCAAGATTACTTGAGCAACTTTATAAAAATGCAGAACCCTGAGCTCCTCCTTAAGAGATTTACGTTCAGTATATAACGGTGGTATGTTCCGTAAATCTGCTTTCAACAAACATTCTAGGTTATTCTAATGTAAGTGTTCCTTAGTCGGCACTTTGAGGAACACTACCCTAACACATGTAATAAGATAGGTGAAAGAATGTGTAGAAAGTAAAAGACAATTTTATCCTATAAAGTTTGCAGCCTTCCTCTTCATTATATTCACAAACTGCCCATAGCATTCACAAACCTAATAGAATATTTAACCAGAGAACCAGAGAAAAGTATTTGATCTAGCAAACTCTGGGTATCAACACACTTTAAAAATAATTTGAGTCTTTTTTAGGACCTATCCCCACAAAGGGCAACTCAGTTGGAATGCCAGTAATACATAGGTGCCAAGGGTGGTAGCCTTTAAGCCCCGTTGTGAGTCTGCCTGATTTCACGATTCTTTTGATAACTGGTAACTTATCCTACGTGGTGGTGTTCATTGTCGTTCTGTGACCAGTATCAAATATGAACAGGTGTCCTCTAAGACTTACTTTCTGAAAGAGCTCTCAGCAACCGGGAAACATTCACCTACTCACTTATCCCAAGATTGGGAAACAAAAAGAAAATACATATGTAAGGAAACCTTCAAGAGCCAGATCATGCAAGTAATTTTGGGTCATGTTGAGTTTAGACTTTATTCTCTAAGCAATGAGAAATCACTGAAGTATTTTGGTTACAGGAATGCCAGCATCACAATTTTTTAAATAGATTCTACATAGGTTATAAATTCTGAGGATTTTGTAATAATGTATATGAAAACATTCTTTTGGAAACAAAAGGGATGTATATTAATAACACATTGATGTTATAAAATTACAAGTCATTAATATAATTATTCACCCATCAATATATTCGTCCCTCATCTAAAGTAAAGAAAAACAGAATCTGGCCCTTCTCATTAACCTCAGGAATATATTTCTAAGAATAATGTCCATTCAATAAATACTTGCTTCATGCCTATGTTATGTTAGGCACTCTACTAGGTGTTGGGGAGTAAGACAGGGAGGGTCCCCACTCTCAGGGTGTTTACAGTCTGCTGAGACAGACATTGAACAAATAATCAAGCAAGCTGTGGGTTTTCCACATGGGTCTTTGCTACTGCTGCTATTCCGAGCAATGCTGTGCTTTGATTTCTTTTAAAATAAAAGTTCTTTCCCTGTTCTACCTTTCTTTAAGGGCGCCTAAGCAGTCGGAAGTCTCAAACTGGCTGCCTACTGACCTGTTTTGTTTGGCCTACCCAATGCTGAGGTCCACTGTTTTTTTTAAATAATGAATTCATTGCCAACGCAAAATATGAGCTTCTAGTTCCTCTTGAATATTTGGTCATATGCAACCTCAGCGTCCACAAGGCAACAGTGTCTGGAGCTGCATGGCAGCCACCGTCTTCAGAAGTAATGTATTCTCTCCACTTGACCACACTGTGGCCCAGTCCCTGTCACCTCCGCCTGCTGGCCGAGGGTCTGCTGGCATTGATTATCTCCCTTGAGTTGCTTTTTTTCCTATGCCTGGCTCAGTTCACTCATCTACATTACTTACCAGACTTTTAGACAGGTGAGTTTGCAACTCCCACTCTACAAAGAAAAACTCAGCAAAGAAAAATTTTAAATCGAAAAAAACGATTTTTTTTCTTAATTGTAAAGGAAGATTTAAAAAATTTCTGTAAAATCCTTTTACAAAATTCTCTTCAGCAGGTTCCCTCCCCTAGTTCCACTGCTCAACAAGTTTCTAAGTAAATAATCAAATGTTCATCAGTCAGTTTATTTATTCAGATATTGCCTCAACTTCTCTTTCCAATAGTGCTTTTTTTTTAGATCCATTTGGTCCAGGAAAACCAAATTACTCATTGGTCAGTCCCAAATATGACCTATTTTCTTTTTCACTGTCTTCAATCCTACTAGAATCTCTCTTTCCCAGCTCTGCAAATTCTGATTGTCCAATTCTATCTATTCTCAAGTCCAGTTCAAATCTCCCACCTTTTTGGTGAAGCTATTCCTGATTCCCCAGCTGAAAGTAGCATAGCCTTCCTATGAACTTTATACCACCTTATCTGAACCTCTGTAAAGCTCCTTGAACTATCTATTTCAAACATAGCTTTTTACATTTGAGCTGCTTGAGGGCAGGAATCCTTATTCATCTTCCGTTTCCCATTAGCACAGTGCCTAGTAGAGAACAATGATCATATGCACAGTAAGGGAAGAGATTTTACTTAAAACTAAGTACAAAGGGAAAAGGAAGGTGCTGAATGTACTTCCTCTAGGATACTGATAGTTGTTTTCAGTGCTCAAACCACCAAGATGTGTACTTGTTTTGCATTTGTTTGACCTATTACTCCCCACGTTTGCCCTTGTGTCCAGTGGAAACATGCTTGTTCATTTCATGTGCTTTACCAGTTCACGACTTGGTAATCTAGAACAAGATATGGTCTCGCATTAAACTGTTACGCAAAACAACTTTAGTTCTTGGTTCTACACACTAGAGCCATAACAAAATTTGGGATTTAGAGTGTTTTTACTTGACTGCAAGCCCTTGAGGGCAAGAACTCTTACCCATCATGGCTTATACTGTAAAATAACTGTTTTTGTAACAAGTGCCTTTCATTATATTTAGAATATACTTAGACATTGAATTCTAGAGCTAGAATGCATTCTTGCGATATCGGTATACATGTTAATTTCTATCCTTTGTAAAGGCAATACGCTTTTCTCTAACATGAGAAAAGCAAAGCAAAAGTACATGCAGGGAAGTTAAATCTCTTACGTAATTTCACACAACTGGTTACTGGAGTCAGCTGGGCTATTTGTGACTAGAACAAGCAGAAAATATAAGTGCATTTTGAAAAATGATCTTGTATACCCACCCACTGCTCTAGGCAAGCGTGTCCTGAAGCGGCCATTCCTCCATTCAACGGCTCACTTAGTACTTCTTGAGAGCCGTGAGCTAAGGCGCCTGAGGCGCACACATGGTTCCCCTGTTCACTGCTTATCAGTTTCATTCCCAAGGCCAGAGGAAATTTGTTTTCTTTTTATGAGGCAGCCTTTCAATCACAATCTTGCCTCCATGCTCCTGGTGCATACCTTTTGTGTCAGCTAGCCATTTTTAAATAAAAGTAAATAAGTTAAAATAAAATAAAAACAGTTCTCTTTTAGAGGGCAAAAGATTTTGGAGCCTACAGTGCCCACGGGCCAGATCACTTATACCTACCAGCCTAGTCCCAGAGTCCAACTTGGCAAATTACAATGTCCATGTCTGGTTTTTAGTTCCAACCTCTTTCATACTCAGGCTAGCCCAGCTATTTCCCTTATTTCCAATTCTTTGGGGATCCCAGGTCTTTTCTGGATGAATTCTAGGCACAGTGCCTAAACTCAAGGCACAGCTTCATTTCTTGGCCTCAACCTGAATAAAGCCCCTAAGCTGGTGGCTTCTCCTTTTGTTGTTTCTTTCCCCAGGACTCTCCTGAATGCCTATCTTAGGCACAGAGTCCAGGTCGGTTTTAATCAATTCCTGTCCCCTTCTGCTCTTAATTCAAATCTCATTTCCAATCTCTTTGCTGTTTCTAGACATATTCAGTAGGTCTCTTTCTCTCCCAAACCTAGCCTGTCACTGCTGTGCTAGTCTCATTTCCTGATGTCAATCAGTCCCAACTTCTCTAAATCTTCTGTCAATAAATGGGAGGCTCTTTTTCATGCTTGGTGGCCAAGCCCTCGTGTTTCTAATCTAGGGGATAAAGAGGTAAACAAAGCCTAAATGGCCTTCCATTAATGTATTTTTGGTGATGAAAAATACCACAGAGTGGAATGGGGAGAGAAACAAAGTTACTAGGTTTAGAATATTAGTTACTCAGTATGTATAAATAAAAACCAGATTCTAAGACAGTGTTTCTCAGCATCATTTGTGGGAAGGGGTTGGGTGGGGGGTGGGGGACTCCACATGATACCTTCCCAGGCTCTACTCCAGACTGACTGAACCATTTCTGAGGACCTATTAAGAATCTGAGGTTTTGATAAATGCCCAGTTCTTTTTTTAATGCACATTCCCATTTAAGAACATTGTATTAAGTGTCTCTATTGTCAATTAAAAGTAGATACTCTTTATCCCATGTTTGTTGAGTGCCTTAATATTAAGAAGTTTTTTTTATACTCGAAATAGTAGGTAATGTAATATATGCTTTTATAGGCACTGAAAATATACTAGAGATGAATGGCCAAGTTCCCTCCTTGGGAATCGTACATTCTGGTGGGAAAAACAGACATCCATGGTCATCATAGCAAGAAAATAAAATGAAAATTCATGAAGGGTCCCACCTACTTCCTGGGGAACAAAGATTACATACATATATACATACTTTATTCATAATATTTTATATGTATTTCTGTATTCACATAAAATAAGAAAACATAAAATGAGAAATTACCAATAGCTAGAACATTTGGTTTGTATTCTTTTAATTTTACTAATTTCTAAAGTAAGTATTTTAGAATATGATTTTAGATTCTTCTAGAATCTTTTTAGAATATTACTTATTCTAAAGGCTTATGTATAAGCTATAAAATATATATACATTCTTACTGAGATTAAAAATTTTAAATACTGAGGAGTTAGAGAAATTCTTAGTGATGAACGTAAATCTTGATCCATTTAAGGAACACCAAGAGAAAGCATATTATTTGGCAAACAGGTATCAGAACGTGTACCCAGTGTACACACAGGCTGGACGTGTGCACATGGGTCCTCCCCGGCCTTCAAGCCAAAAATTTTCTACCGAGCCACCTATAGATCCACTCAAAATTGCTAGATCGACACTCGCATTTCACTACTAATATACAGGGAGAGTCACAAATGAATGCCTTTCTGGATTTAAATAGCAATTAAGGGTGGGGGTGGGTGCACGGGAGCATACAAACATCTGTGAACCAAGCTGCCAGCTTCGCTCACCCTCTATGCTCTTGCACAAAGACATATTTCATTTGGGAGTGTGAATGTATGTGTGACCAACATGAAAGCTGAGGATTTAAAAATCAGCCAGCAATCCCCAGGTCATTTCAGCTGTGTTTCTACTTCACAGGGCCTCTTGGGGACTGCTGGGAGCAGGTGTGAAGTTCCAGTTTATTAACAAGTTAAGTCAGTGGTGCTGTGCATTTTGAGGAGCTTCATAGACTGGCTGATCTCCCGGAATATAGAGTAAGAGTAGCACAGCCCTGGAAGGACACACATACAAAATTAAAATACTACCATTATTACCATTAGAAATAGCATCTATTAAGCATGTACTATAGTCCAGGCATTATGCTTAGCAATTTAGGAGTATAATCAACTTTATTAAATTATTTAGATAAATTAGTGAAGTTTTTTTTTTTCTGGATAAAGAACACTGAAATTACAGGTGATCATGATGAACCAGTCGGTATCAAATACAATCTCTTGGTTGTGGTTGGAAATACTGGCTTCAATTCTTGGCTTTACTTTGGCAACAGAGCTTAAAATTGGGGCCCTGCCTGTCTGCTGAGTACATCGTAACCCATAAGGCTTGATTACCCATGAAAAGGTTTTAGAAGGCTATAATTGCCATGTGGCAGGTGGTTAACATTTATTTTTACTGTGCTTCAAGAGGGCATCAGAAAGAAAGGAGATAGAACATGAAGTATTAGTGCTTTACAGAACTTTAAGGAAATATTTAACCCAAGCCCCTAATTTTCAATTAAGACAGAAAGAATGGGGACCAAAGACTGAATCTGATTTGTATGGGCTCCTATATTTATGGATGTGTTCAGGCTGTTGCTTCGCCCATCTGGCTTTCAACATGGTTCTCAGCCAAAGAGCCCGTCTGATGTTTCCATCTTTTCTGGAGCTTCCTGCCCACGTAGCCAGTTCACAGGGCTGAGAGGCCAGAGTAGCTTCCAGTCTTTTTGTAACTGGCAGACATAGAGAATCATACCAGCATACTCAGAGCCACAAGTAGTTAGATCTGTGGCTGTGGAATTGATTTTATCACTTGGAGGTGTTAGAGTTTAGTTGCATTAAAATTGCATTATGGCCCTGGGATATGATGAAGGATTACTGACAAAAAGAAAACTCATGTAAATAATGACTCCCATTATCCCAACTTCATGTTTGTGTCAACTGCATCCAAAATAAAGCCTCTCCATTCATGATTGTTATTGGGGGGTGGGGAATGGGGAACATGGGCTGCTCTCACATAGATTTCTGATCATTCAGTCCACTACTGAGAAATGTATAAAGTCCTTTTTTAACCCCTCCCCATTCTTTTTTTTTTTTTACTAAGGTATCATTGATATATAATCTTAAGAACGTTTCACATGAGCAACATTGTGGTTACTACATTCACCCATATTATCAAGTTTCCCACACACATTCCACTACAGTCACTGTCCATCAGCCTAGTAAGATGCTATAGAGTCACTACTCGCCTTCTCTGTGCTAAACTGACTTCCCTGTGACCCCTTACAGTATGTGTGCTGATCATAATGCCCCTTAATCTCCTTTGCCTGCTCCACCGTCCCTTCCCACCCCCTTCCCTTTGGTAACCACTAGTCCCTTCTTGGGTCTGTGGGTCTGCTGCTGTTTTGTTCCTTCAGTTTTGCTTCATTGTTATACTCCACAAATGAGGGAAATCAGTTGGTGTTTGTCTTTCTCTGCCTGGCTTATTTCACTGACCATAATACCCTCCAGCTCCATCCACATTGTTGCAAATGGTAGGATTTGTTTTCTTCTCAGGGCTGAATAATATTCCATTGTGTATATGTACCACATCTTCTTTATCCATTTATCTGCTGATAGATACCTAGGTTGCTTCCATCTTGACTATTGTAAATAGTGCTGTGATAAACATAGGGGTGCACATGTCTTTTTGAATCTGGAATCTTGTTTCCTTTGGGTAAATTCCTAGGAGTGGAATTCCTGGGTCAAATGGTATTTCTATTTTTAGTATTTTTGAGGAACATCCATATTGCTTTGCACAATGGTTGAACTAATTTATATTCCCACCAGCAGTGTAGGAGGGTTCCCCTTTCCTGCATCCTCACCAGCATTTGTTGTTCCTTGTCTTTTGGTTGTTGGCCATCCTAACTGGCATGAGGTGATATTTCATTGTGGTTTTACTTTGCATTTCCCTGATGATTAGCGATGTGGAGCATCTTTTCAAGTGCCTGACGACCATCTGAATTTCTTCTTTGGAGAAGTATCTGTTCAGATTCTCTGCTCACTTTTTAATCAAGGTATTTGCTTTTTGAGTGTTGAGGTGTGTGAGCTCTTCATATATTTTGGATGTTAACCGCTAATAGGATAGGTCATTTATGAATACATTCTCCCATACTACAGGATGCCTTTTGTTCTGTTGATGGTGTCCTTTGCTGTACAGAAGCTTTTTAGTTTGATGTAATCCCAGTTGTTCATTTTTGCTTTTGTTTCCCTTGCCTGGGGAGATGTGTTCAGGAACCCATTCCTTTTATAAATCAGGAGAGTTTTCAAACCTATATCTACACAGAAGAGTCACAGAAACCAGCCAATTCCAACAAAGAGACTACGGAATTCATCCTGAGAAGACTCTAGGGAAACATGTGGGTTGTCTCCAAATATCTGAAGGCTTATCATAGAGGGAAACCAAGACTTGTTCTTTTGTTCCCCAAATTGGTAATGATATGACTTCCAGTTATTATTGCATACTCACCAGTCTCAGGCACTCTGCAATGGCTATAATACATTATTTCTAATTCTCATATCAACCTCAAGGGAGATAAAATTACCCCATTTTATAAGTGAAAAAGAAGGGGTGGGGACATAGAGTGGTTAAGCCACATCCCCAAAGTCACACTTTTAGTAACTGGAAGGGAATTCTAATCCAGGTCTCTCTCCACCTCAGTAAGCCACAATTCCATCCTTCAAGTGGCTCAGGCCAAAAACCTTAAAGTCACCTTTGAGTCAGTTTTCTCTTACACCCTACATTCAATCCTTCAGCAGACTAAATCTGCTCTACTTTAAAATATTCAGAATCTGAATAGTTCTCACCACCTCCA
This sequence comes from Phataginus tricuspis, assembly GCA_029783875.1. Lineage (NCBI taxonomy): Eukaryota > Metazoa > Chordata > Mammalia > Pholidota > Manidae > Phataginus > Phataginus tricuspis. Next base: position 13,541,663 of record JAQQAC010009165.1, on the reverse strand, counting down.
CTTGCCAGCCTTGTGTAAACCTTCAGCACATCCCATACAGAGCTTCCTCCTAACAGCTCTCCCAGCGTCTGCCCATGGCCTTTGCTGGGCTACATTTGACAGCAGATCAAGTCATGCTTGAAAGGTAAGTTTAACACATCACTCCTCTGTCTAAACATATCCAATGACACCCCAGCTCAATAAGAATAGAAGTCAAGGTTATTATTACAGTTGCCTCTATGAGACTCCCCCCAATTCTGGTTCCCCACCTCCTTGCCACTCCTCCAACATGCTGGTGGGGGTGCTTTGCACTCGCTGCATTTTCTGCCTGGAATGTTTTTCCCTGAAATATCTGCCAAGCTCACCTCACCTCCACTTCCTTCAGGTTATTATCCAAAGTCACCAGTGAGGCTTTCCTGACCACTTGATTTTAATTCGCAACCTGCCTATTGAACTTTAATTTCATGGCATTTATTAGCACTTAGTAAACCATGCTTTAAAAAAATTTTTTGCTTTTCAGCTGTCTTCTCTTCTAGACCAATATGAGTTCTATGAGAACAGGGCTTTTTTTGCTGTTTACTTCTGTCTGTCTAGCACTAAGACAGTATCTGGTACCCACTAGGCAGTTCATAAATGTCTGTTGAATAAATGACTATGTCCCAAAGCTATGGGGTTCCCTGACCCAACCTGGCTTGAAGAGAGACAGAGCCAAGCTAGGGCACTCAGCATTATGGGAATACAGATCATTAAAGCTGGAGAGCATCTTCAGAATCACCTAGTTCTCCAAGTAGCACCAATGGGAGACCCTACAGGGAAATGCGGGATTTTTCTCACGGTGGCTTCAGAAATATAACAGAGCTGTGTGAAGTCAAAATGGACTGCACAACCACAGGGGAAACTAATGTGGGGGAAGGAAAGGTGCTAAATTTCTAAACTTAAATGACCTTCCCAAGCATATAATTGTGTGATTCTCATGGCCTTTCACATTGGGTTGGGCTCATGACCTGAGGCCATAAGGTCTCCTCCAGCTGGACGCTCTGAGCTGGGCTCTAGCAGATAGAGGGTGTAGCACCATCTGTTTATAGGGGACACTGAGCATCTTCCCCAGCATCAGATCCTGGGGAAGGGCAAATGTGAGTCTTTAGGGAAAGTCATAAGCAAGGTGTCCAGGACAGTGAGGTCGCCTTTCGTGGCTGGCGGGTGAGCGGACCTTCCTAGAAGATGCTTAAATATCCTGGATGTGTCTGGAAGATTTTATGACTTATAATTCCCCCTCATATCCAGTAACTAATTTTCTAGAGAAATAGAAATATGATAAAATCAGATAAAATGATGTTTTCATTTATAATATATTGCTTTTTACCCAAAGTTTAGAAAACATTGAAACTTTTTCCCTTTTTAATGAAAGAACAAAAATTCAAGAAGATCACCATCTTTGACCAAGAAACAATTCTAACTCTGAATTAAACTTTCTCATTTTTAACAGTTATGACTATCTAAATCCAAAGACTTTTGCCAATGCAGAGATTATTAAGTACAATTGCCTCTGGTTCTGAAATGAAACAGAACTGAAAATTCTTAAAATTATATTTCATCCCACACTATAGAGGTTACCTTTTGAAGTCGATATAACTCACACATCAAAACTGCCAATGAAAGGCTTCGTTGGCTGTAAGATACAACTAATTGATCTCAGAAGCCCTACCAGGGATAGCATTTTTATTTTTTATTTTTATAGACCAGAGAAAAAAATTGTTCTTCAAAGAACTGCAGAATTTGTAGTTGCCAATTTAATTACAATATTTACTGCACCGAAAGGATCCACAAAGTTGCACAGTGTCTCCTATTTTCTTTTCTCTTGTTTTTAAACCAAGGATAATTGCCTCAAAGGCAAATGTGAACCTTGGATGAAAGATAAAGTATACACATGGAACTGAATTTAGCTATATGAATAATTAGATTGTTTTTATGAGATTATGCAATATCATAAGCTCTTTGTTATAAATTAACAAGCATTTGAATGAATAAATGAAACATTCAAAAGGCCTTTGTAACTGAGGCAATAAGCTGATACTTGGAAACATTTTGGATACCTTTCTGTCTTACTGTTTGAAATGATAAAGGTTAAATTAAAGACCCTATCAAAGACGGGAAAAACATTCTTCTATCTTTAATTATACAGTTAATTGCTTTGAAGAGTCATGATCTGTGAATAAAATAATTAATAGAGCACAGATGCCATCTGTGATTGAGAGAGCTATTCCTTCTTGATACATAGTAAGTATTCAGAAAATTATTCTAGAATAAGAAATAATGTCTTTACTATTCTGCAAGATATTATTTTCTGTCAACTTTCCACATTGACAAACCTCGTCTGCGTCCAGAAAATTCAACCTGGAAAGTTCGCAGGATATTGCTTTGGCACATATTTATAAAAAATTAGTAACTCATTCCAGAACTAGAGAATGAACATGAGAATATTGGCAGATATGAAAAACATCAGGATGGCTTGGGTAAGGTCAATATAGCAGGAGTCCAAGGCCAAAGGCCCTAGAAACAGTACATATGATCCAAGCTAGTGGAAGTTGCTCCTGAAAGCTCAGGCAGCCCAGAGCTCTCTGTGGCTTTCCAGGGAATACCTGGCTCCCCAGCAGAGGGGAAGGGAAAGAGGCAGGATTCCACCATGTTAACTTTTTTCTGACAATCAGAGCACAAAAATCAAAGACATTTATGTACCTTTGGCTAAGACTTGTACAAATGGAAAGGGTGACAACATCCAAAAGAGATGATTTTAAAATATCTGCTAAAAGGTCAACTACTTGGACCTACATAGTTAAAACCTATGACTGTGACTATTACCAGTAGCCTTACCAAAATAATTTGGCACTTAATTTTACTTTAACCTAAAGTAACAGTTTCTAATTCTTCAGTTCCGGTTTTGTGAGCTTTTGTTTTTGTTTTTGTTTTTTCAAATGAACTCCAGGAGATAGAAAAATTGCAGAAGACTCCATATAAATCATTCCCCTTATGTTTACACTTAACTGCCTTGCTACATTCATCTAATGACTTTAGTCTGCGTACGCTTCGCAAACTCAGCATGGTCATAAATACAGTAAAGAACAGTTTTTCTTTCACCATCACCATTCCCAAAATAGGCTCAAACTAAACACACTGCAAAGGTTACAGCCTCCTTAAAGCTTTCTTATGAGCCTGACATTTTTTTTTTTTACTATTTCTATTAATAAAAATTAGTGACCGCTCTTCTGCAATCTGAATCGACGTTATTAAGCCATGCTGACATGAGTATGACTTAAAAGTGAATGGATATATCTTCTCTCTTGTCAGTATTTCACTGGTTGGCTGCATCCTCCTTGAATGCTTTACACAGAAATGCCTAATAAGAATATCTGAGGCCTTACGTTCTCTTGGCAGATGGATCACCTGTTACCTGTCATGATGAGTTGTCCTTTTGGTTTTCAGCTCATTGCTTTTTGACAGCTTACTCCTGCCATATGAACACATTTTCATAGTAGTGGAAGACAACTGAACCACATTTAATCTGTGAAAATCAACATGTCCTTAATGATGCTTCCTAGAGAAAACTAGAATACCAGATTAGCCAACATTTGAGACATTTAATTAAACTAATTCTTACGTGAAAAGTGGTAAATTATGGGAAAGATTGAGCTTAACAGTTGAAAATAAGTCTTAAGGTGACCAAACAGCCTTCAGTTGTAAGGAAAGCTCTAATTTTAAAAAGAATGCCAGCTAATATATATAGAAGAAATCACAGAATTAATAAAATTCTCTCTTTGTAAATTTTATTGAAGTTATTGATTTAGGCAAGAATTATCAAGTGGGATAAAAATCATGAGGTAAATGTATGGAGCAATCAGACATTTATGTATTACCAAGTAACAGCACACGCATCCCTTTCTGGTAGCAAGGAGAAAATGTGGTGTCATAGTGGATGATGAGGAAGTCACTGACATACACAAGGCAGAGCAAATGGAGAGAAACCCAGATACACGTTCCTGCTGACATAATGCAGCGTGGAGTACCTGACATCAGCCGGGATATAGTCCTACCCAAATATTTACTGTAATCTAATCAAGCCTTTCCATGAGGATGCAGGACAAATCCAGAAAAATGAGATATTCTAAAGGATAAATGATCCTCTCTTTTTTGGCAAGTCAGTATCATGAAACAAAAGCCATTCTAAACTATACAATGCAACCCACAAATACAATGTTTTCCTGGATTAGATCCTAGGGTGAACAAACCAGCTGAAAAGAACATTTTAAGGACAATTTTAAGAAATTTGAATATGGAATAAGTATTAGGTGATGATAAGTAATTAGTATTAACTTTCCTAGGTATAATAATGTTTGTTGTTCTTGTTATATAGGCAAATGTTCTCATTTTTTTACAGATACATACTAAAGGATTTACAGGGCAGAATGTCACAATGCCTATAATTTTCCTTAAAATACATAAGTATAGTAAACAATGAGTGAAACGAAAAAAACAATGAACACTTTCTTCAGATTAAGTAAGCACAAACAGCAGATATCTTCAAATGAAATAGTTTGGCCTATGACTTCACACCAAAACTTCTTAGTTTCCTCTGCACTGTTAATATTATCATAAAAGAATGATAAATTCTTTCATTAATTGGGCATTTAGTCCTTCTTTATTCACTGGCTTTCAGAAAGAAAGCAAGAAAACACTTGAGCAGGCATGCAGTATTTTCGTTTTCTTCCTTCCTATACTTAAGAGAGTAGTTTTCAAAGGGTGGTGCCGAGAGGAGCAGTGCCAGCATCCCAGGGGAGCTTGTTGGAAGTGCAGGTTGTGGGCCCCGACTCCAGGCCTGTGGACTAGAAGCTGGGAGCTGGAGCCCAGAGGGCTGTGTGTGTGAAGTACTCCGGGTTCCGCCGCCCCTGAGGAGTGGCAGCCTTTATTCTAGAGCTCCCGTTTTCCCCTTCATAATTCACTCTGTCACTGCTAAATTGGCCTACACACTAGAGATAGAATAAAGGAACACCCAGAATTGTAGAAGTGATATGTAGCTTTTATTCTTCTCCACTGGTGCCTTTAGCCATGAAATGAGAAAGTAAAAAGCAATCCTTGTTATACTGGATGTTCCATTATGTTTGCAGCACAGTATTTTGGAGCATTATTGAAAACAATGAACATGGTCTATATATTTCTTAGCATACCTGCCAGACTCCAGGAGAGCCCTCTTCTGCAAGATCAAACAGGGCTCATTTTATGGCTGGAGTTTGTGACAACGATAGAAAATTTCCCTGCCTTCAAGCAGGATTCCAACTAATGGGAACTTCCAGCTGCCTGTTTACAGGGTTCCAATCCATTACTGGCTCACATTGTCTCCCCACTAGACAGTGCATTTTGACTAGTGGCTGTGTCTAAGAGCTGTGAAACCTTCTGCATCCTGTACCTGACTTTGGGTACTCAGTAATGTGAGATGCCACGCTTCTGATGCCGTCCTATTATCAGTGGGAAGTCAGAGCCCCAAGCTGTTCCGCAGCACCAGGTGCACCAAGAGGGAAACTGAAACCAGTGTGCCTGAGGTTCCATGCATGCTTTGGCCCCAGGACTTATCGTCACCTGGAGAGAATGTGGAATATAGAATTATAGTCCCATCCTCATGTCAGAAGTTTATGGACACATTTAGCTATTTGATGTTCATATAAGAGGCATCTGAGACTAACTAAAGCCAGACCCTATTCATAGTACCAAATGGCATTATACAAGGTTTATGTTAAAGCATGACCAGGCTGGTTCTTTATTCTGCTCCTTCATGAATGAGAGTCTCTTAGGCTGCCCATAAACCACAGGCACCCATCCTCACTGCCTGGGAATCAAGTGATACTCTGCAAAATCCCTTCTGTGAGACCACCTGTGAAATGTTCACCTCCCTGCATGTATCCTTGTTTTATCACAATCCAATGATAGCCACACACAGTAGGTAATGATATTCAACATTGAAGGCAGGTGTCAAGAGGGGCAAAAATAGAAGGGAAATTAAATAATCCTGAGGCAACGAAATTCAACTAGTATGAATCAATGAAAAGAGGATTAATACACTCGCTGGAAATGAGCAGATGAAACCATGAAAAAGGCACCAGGAAAAGATAGCTAAGGTAATGATGAACTACTATGCCAACCAGAATTCACTGTGTAATTGCTCTGCTTTTACTTTTTAATCCTCCAGTCTCTAAATGTACCGTTATATGACTAATTATACTGTGACCATTTAGGCCATACTGTAAACTCTTGAAGAAAGCTGTCCCCACATCGTAAACATATCTCTACCTGAAAGCACAAACTGCCTATGGAGGCAATGGCTGTGTGTATCTATATGTACATAAACACGTATATGTGTACTATGCACACACACACTTACCACAAAGTTTAAGTCACAGCATTAGATTAGGTAGAGATGGATTTGAATCCCAGCTCTGCAACTTACAAGCAGTATGATAGATGATAGGCAGTTAACCTAATCCATATAAGTCTCAGATCCTCTCTGTATAAATGGGATAACAGTACCTCTACCAGTACTGATACAAGGATTAAATTAGATAATATATGCTTAAAACTTTTCACAGTTTCTAGTAGAAAGTCAGTGTTCAATAAATGGTAGCTATTATTGTTAATATTCATATTAATATTTTATCAAAACTTCTCCACTTGCTTTCCTTCCTTCCCACATTACAAACATTAAATCCTTCATTTACTTTACTAGTACGAAGTTTTTGTTTACTACAAGACTGAAGAAAAGAAATTCTTGATTATATTGCACATCTTTTAAGGCATCATTCAGTATTACACTATAAAAACATATCATTATAAATCCTGTATTTGCTGCTCTTGCCACATCTCTGTTACGCTTGGTAATATGACACCATTTTTCAGACAACATGCCTGTGAATGAAAGATTAGAAGTGTTTGGGAAATCATTTGCCTGTGATCAACAGTGCAAAATAAGCTGAGTAAATTGGTTAGCTCCAAGTGTACACCAGAGAACAGTGTGTGTGTGTTTGTGTGTGTGTGCTAGGGGCAGATGGGGGGAGGGAAGGAAGGGAGACAGAGAAAGAGACTAAGACAAAGAATTGCTGTCATAAATAACTTAAACTTTGATGGAGTCAACACATATGTCAGTAGAGTGGTTAGATATAAATGTATTTACTTCATTTCTGCAATGATGCCTTACATGTGTCTTCAAGTGTTTCAAAGGTGACAGCACAAGGGGCAGGAAGGGAGGGGAGGGGAGGAAAGAGAGAGGAAAGAATTAGTATTTGAATGTTCCTGTCTTTTCTTCCCTCCTGTCTCCAAGAAGGTCCTATTTTTGCCAGCAGTTTCTCACCCTCCTCTGCCCTCTGAGGACTGAATATGATGTATATTATTGATAGCAATGCATAATCTAGAGGATAGGTAAAGAGAGACAAAGAATATAGGGTATGGAAAAGGAGGGAGGAGAAAGACTTAAAGGGCCACGGAGAAGGTTGAGAGGGGAATTTTATCCAGAAGGAGGAGAGAGTCCTGTTGATTTGAGTAAGAGAGAAGCAATGAGAATGTCCTTAAGAGGTTAGTAAGTGGAGATAAGAAAAAATGATTCTCCAAGAAATATGACTAAGGATTATATGTCTTCCTTGCAGTATTTTGAGAAACTCATGTTTTAAAATAATTGTTTTACTTTAAAATCTCTCTGTTGTTGCAGTGTTTCCTTGACTAAAATATTCCTCTAAAACTAGGCTTCCGATATGGAGATTCCTCAAAAAACTAAAAATAGAAATACCATTTGACCTGGGAATCCCACTCCTTGGAATTTAACCAAAGAATACAACTTCTCAGACTCAAAAAGACATATGCACCCCTATGTTTACTGCAGCACTTTTTACAATAGCCAAGATATGGAAGCAACCTAAGTGTCCATCAGTAGATGAATGGATAAAGAAGAGGTGGTACATATACACAATGGAATACTATTCAGCCATAGGAAAGAAACAAATCCTACCATTTGCAACTACATGGATGGAGCTGGAGGATATTAGGCTCAGTGAAATAAGCCAGGCAGAGAAAGACAAGTGCCAAATGATTTCCCTCATTTGTGGAGTATAACAAGGAAGCAAAACTGAAGGAACAAAACAGCAGCAGACTCAGAGACTCCAAGAAGGAACTAGTGGTTACCAAAGGGGAGGGATGTGGTAGGATGGGTGGGAGGGAGGGAGAAAGGGATTGAGGGGTATTATGTTTAGAACACATGGTGTGGGGCATCACAGGGAAAACAGTGTAGCACAGAGAAGGCAAATAGTGAATCTGTGGCATCTTACTACACTGATGGACAGTGACTGCAATGAGGTATTGGGAGGGGACTTGCTAATATGGGTAAATGTAGTAACCACACTGTTTTTTTCATGTGAAACCTTCATAAGAGTGTATATCAGTAATACCTTAATAAAAAATTAAATTAAAAAATAAAGAATAAAGGCTCACAGAAAGAAAAGGCCTCAATGCACTTCAGTGCAGTTGAATAATTTTAATAACTTCTCTTATTTTCATTTGAGATAGGCAATTCCTCCTAATTAGCTCTGTTCACTGAATTTGTATTTCTTATCACTTCACCATCCAATGTACAGCTGCAAAATTTGCTTTTACTGTTTTATTGAGATCTAGGATATCATCAGATAATTTGTAGTCAGTTTCTCACTAAATTGAACAGTACCTTTAACATAGCCATGTGTGTGCACATTTGTGCATTCATGCTTGTGAGTGTGTACCCGTGGGTGGGAAATTAGATTGGCATATGACCAAGAGAAGCCCTAGTCAAACATGAAGAACTATTAAGAATCATTACATCAAGGGAGGTCTCAGCACTTTCTAAGTAACACAAGTGCAAGTGTGATTGCTTGATGAATATAACAAAGAAAAGCAAGGAGCCCAGAGAAAGGTGGTTATGGGGTTCTGGGGGGTCATGACCCTTGCCTTGATAAAGGAAGAAGAAGTCAGCAGAATTAGTGAACCCCATTCTCTATTAAGTGGGCTACATCATACAGAGTTAGGCATTAGTAGAACAAGTCCCTTCAAAACAACCCCTCACATCCTAGGGGACTGTGTGTGTATGTGTGTGTAATCAACATACTAGAGGATAGCATGCTGATTAAATGCATTGGGCTTGATCCTGGCTCTATTAAATATATAAATAAAATTAACTTCAGATGATTGTTATGAAGAAAAAGGCATGTGCTAACATGGGAGATGATTTTATAAACTTTGCAGCTGTATACATACATGTATATGGGATCTTGCACCAAATTGCCTATAAAAAGACTCACCTATTTTTCTTTAGGACGGCCCCATAAACTAGTAGTGTGGGGCACTGATGACAATGGAGATTCAAAGCAGTAAAATGCAAGACAAAGTGAAAGACCTGACCAAAGTTTTAAAGTTCCTCTTGAGACGCATAAATAACTGCAGCTTTTTGTGGGTCTCGAAAGCACACTGTGTCTTATCACACATGCACGTTATGAGACCTTATCATTTTTAAGTTGCAGCTAATAGTATTCGAGCTGTTGACACCCAAACTATCTTTTGTTAAAAATTGTGTCAGAGAGCAGTGCTAATAGATTTCACAGATAAAAATATAATACTTGAGCCATACTTATACTGAAAAATCTTCATTATTTATCTAAAATTCAAATTTAGAGGTGTTCTCTATTTTATCTAACAACTCTAGAGTCAGAATACATGTAATTTAGGCTTTAGAGACTGATATATATGGCATTTATGAATTCCACCAGTTATTAAAAGTTTGAGAAAAAAGTCTACAAGTCTGTTCTATAAGCTTACATTATGTCTTTTACTAGAGGGCAACCTCTCCATATTTTAAAAGTAGAGATCAGAAATTATGAACAAAATTAGTATGATAAATAAGCTTTATATTTCTTAAATGCTTCTTCAAAAAAACAAGATGGATTTTGAAATTCCTACCCATGAAACTGTCTCAATTTGACTAGGTCTTTCTAGACATTAAGGTAAATACTCTCAATTCCATGAGAGCCAATTTATCATCTTGAGATAGTCAAAATAAAATTTTGCATATATAAAAACATCAAGCAGTACTGTAAACCATGTAGCAAAATAAATCACTCGGAAAGGAAACAAATTTATCCTCAGAAGGAGAAAGGGAGGAGAGGATAGCAGGATGGAAAATCTCAGTTTGGTCAGTACAAATAGAACTGCCTTAAGTGTCATGTTTTCCAGTGAAGCTGAAATAAGAACTTGGCAGGATGTCAACCTATGCATCTCAAAGACAGTTTTCTGAGTTTGTGATGCAGAGCAGGTTGTGTAGATCCATTTTTCACCAGTGAAGAGCTGTCACTCAGCCAAAGCAACTCCAAGCCAAACCTGCCATTAGTGCCTACCAGTCCTTTCAGGGGAGACACCATCTTCTTCAAAACACGAGGGAGCCACATTTTGGGCTGCGGGTCAGGCATCTGTTGTGTGAAGAGAGGGTCTCCCACTGATAACCAGCACGAAGGCTTTGCTGCGCCCTTTGCAGGTGCTTCTGCGCTGGCAGCAAGACATTCCTGCTCTTTCATGAGTGCCACCATGGGCTTGATGTGCGTCTGGGAAGCACCACAAAGTTTTACGCATTAACCATAAAAGGAAAGAACCATGTCTTCCCAACTCAATTAGTTTTTCATTCTCACCATTACTAATGACATTCTTAATATATAGTTTATTCTGAAATTGTTTCCAGATTTTTTTTCCTTTTTAGAGTCTTAGTGGAACATGTCTGACAGCATAGACATAAATTATGATAACGATTTTGTGCAGTGAGTGGTATTGCAATATCCAAAGTCAAATATGTATAATGCTGCCCTGGAAAGCTCTCGTTTATTCAAGTTTATATAAGTAATTGACATGAAAAAAATCAAGTTCTCTTCCACAAAGGCAAATGTAATGAAGGAAGCATTTAAATTCAGGCTTTTTCTTATTTTACTGCAATTAATGACACCAAAATCAAAGGCAACAAAACAAAAATAAACAAGTGGACTATATCAAACTGAAAGTTTCTGCACAGCAAAGGAAACAATCAGCAAAATGAAAGAGCAACCTACAGAATGAGAGAAATTATTTGCAAATCATCTATCTGATAAGGGGTTAATATACATCATATATGAAGAACTCATACAACTCAATAGCAAAAAATAAACAATTTGATTTAAAAATGGGCAGAGGAACTAAACAGACATTTTTCAACAGGTACATTAAAAGGTTTTCCACAGACTAATCATCAGTGAAATGCAAATGAAAACCACATTGAGATATTACCTCACACCTGTTAGAACGCATCTCAGAAAGTCAAGAGATAAAGCATGTTAATGAGAATGTGGAAAATGAGAACTGTTGTGCACTGTCGGTGGGGATGTAAATTATTGCAGCCATTATATAGAACAGTATGGTGGTTCCTTAAAAAAACTGAAAACAGAGCTGTCAAATGATCCAGCAATCCCACTTCTGGCATATACCGAAAGGAAATGAAAACAATATCTCAAAGAACTATTTGTACTCCCATGTTCATTGCCATATTATTGACAATATTCTGTCTGTCAAAATAAATTAATGAATAAAGAAGATAAGGTATGGATCCAGAGGAGACTACTATTCAGCCGTGAGAAAACAGGAAATCATACCATTTGCAACAACTTGCATGAAACTTAAGGGAAAATAAGTCAGACAGAGAAAGATAAATACTGTGAGGTGTCAATTATGTGTAGAATCTAAAATAGCCAAACTCATAGAAACAGCGAGAGAATCATGGTTACCAGGTGCTGAGGGGTGGGAGAAATGGAGATGTTGGTCAAAGAGTGCAAACTTCCAGGTATAAGATGAATAAGTTCTAGGGTGATGATAGCTAATTATAACATGGCGATTATAGCTAATAATACTGTATTAGATACCTGAAAGTTGCTAAGTGAGTAGAGGTTAAATGGTCTCACCACAGAAAAGGAAATGTAATTATGTGACATGATAGAGGCGTTAGCTAACACTTATTGTTATAATCATTTTGCAGTATATAAGTGTATCACATCAACACACCATATACCTTAAACTTACATGATGTTGTATGTCAGTTATACCTCAATAAATCTGGGAAAAATTCTATAATATGCAAAATTATATTGTATTATTCCATATTATATTATTCCATTATACATGTATTATAATCAACAAATGATATTACACTCTTGTAAAACCATAGTATATATTCTGTATGGGATGATGGATGTAAAGCAAAACCATGAAAATTTGCAAGAAAATGATAATGATAAAAGACATGATGGTGGTTAACTCTAGCAAAGGAGAAGAATGGGTTTAAGAAGGGATATGCTGGAGCGTCAAATGTATTTGCAATTTTAAACCTTGTAACAAAGAAAAGAAAATATGTCATCAAGAAAAGTAAGAAAAATTAAATAAGAAAAAAATGAATAAACAGCTAAGTGATTCAAAATAGTTGCCCACAGACAGCAGGAATGGTAGGTGGGGAAATATTTTTCATAAGCTGCTTGGAACTATTCATCTTTAAACTATTCATATATAAAAGTATGATAACAATACAGTTTTTTAAAAGTGCAATTAACTACTTCAAGTCTACTGACAATGGCCCATGTCCACTATTCTTATCCAAAAATCCTACTTTGTTCATAATAAAGGCCTTCATAGTATTGATTGTGAACTCACAAATATATTTAACAACAGAAAGCACAACAGTTCTTACCTACAAGAGAGGACAAAGATCTGAGAGTTTGCGTATAACATCTGCTTAATGAACAAAATTTGTTATTTCTCAGTGTATAATATAAATTGCTTGTGTCTCCATCAGTCTGGATTGTAACTTTGATGAAGATTGGGTCTGTGTCTATCTTATTCCTTATTATATTTCCAGCACCAGAGAGAGCAAAACATAAAATTAATAAATTAATAAACATGTATTTGTTTAACACAGAATAGAGGATAGAAAATAGAATAGCCATTTTTGATAGATGAAGGGTGATAACATGATTACAGTGACCCAGGTCATTATTTGGCATCACCAAATAGATGCGGACATCATTATTCAGCCTAAGCAACCCTGTTTCAGAACATATGTTTAAGAACATACTGTTCATCTTAGTAAAGTTAATTTAAGATTTTGATGGAAGTATGGCAACAGATTTTATTTTATGGTCAAATTTTTTGTAATCAGTAATTCGTATATGGGATATAGTAACACTACTTTTCCTACCAATTGTTAAAACCTCCTTTGGTTAAGTTAGGGGATACATTTCTAAATGTTTGTGATAAGAAAAATCCCTCAGCCTATGTTTCTCAATTAAAATTATGGTAATCTGATAGGTATACTTGCATCTGTTCTCCCATTTAACAATGAAGGTATATTTTAGAGATTATCCTTATAAAATGTAGTTACTAAGAATAACGTTTCTAGGGGAAGACTTACAGTTGCATGTCTCTACTTAGGTAAAAAAAATGGAAACAATCACTGTTTAATTCAGGGCCTCAACTTCTCCTGGCTGTGGCATTTTTTAGCTCCTTCACTCCAGACTCAACCCAAAGCTTGGATGACTCAGACACAGGAGTGGACCCAATGACACTACATTATCAGCCTTGAAATTGATGGTGCTTTTTTTTTTCTTTGCAAACTTTTAATTGAAGTAAAACAAACATTTTAAATATGCACAGATTCTAAATGTACAACCTAATTTTCAAAAAGGGAATACATCCAGAGCCTAAATCAGGAAATAAGAGTATCACCAGGCCTCCAACAGCCTCTCTAATAATTCCTTCCAAATACCCACCTCCTGCACCCCAGGAAAGTGTCATTCTAAATTTTATCATCAGAGATGAGTTTAGCCTGTTTAAGAAGTTTTATCTTTATGTAAATAAAATCAGGTAGCATACTTTTGTGTGTGCCTGGCTTCTTTTGGTAAACCTAATGCTCGTGAGATTCATCAATGTTCTTTCATGGAATTATCATTTGTTGTGAAATGTTGCATCTTCATTATCATTTCCCTTGAAATAGATTCTATTTTTCATTATTACTTTTTTTTTATTTGTGCTTTACTTCTAAGTATGTGGCTTAAATTTCAAGCAGTTAGTGATTTTCTAGTTTACATTTTGTTACTGATATCTAGAGTAATTCCACTGAGATGAAAAATATACTCCTAATTATTTCAACCTTTTAAAATGTGCTGAAATTTGTTTTATGATTCATCATATGCTCAGCTTTCGTAAAGATTATATTTTCATTTGAAAAGGATTTTTATTGTTCTTTTTTATTGAATTATCATTGGTATGCAATTTTATATTTGTTTCAAATACACAAGACTGGCTCAACAGTTACCGTATCACCTACATATGTCAAAAAAGGCCATGTTGTTTATTGGCTTTTCAGAGCTTCTAAATCTTTATTGATTTTTTTTTTTGCTCTTTTTATTACATTTAGAGAAAGTTGCTTTAGTCTCCCAGTATGACTGGATTTTTCCATTTCTCTCTAGTTCTGTAGGAATGTGTTTTATGTATCTGGAAGATATGATATTGAGTGCATAAAGATTTCAGGGTTTATACTTTTCATATTTTGACCCCTTTGTCACTTGTAAATGCCCCACTTTATCTGTACAAATGCATTTTTATCAATGCTTACTTTGTTGTATATTAGTATAGCTTCACCATTTACACCATTTTTTTGTTAATGATTACAAAGTACATCTGTTTCCTTTGTTTTATTTTAAAACTATTCTGCTCTTACACTTACAGTTTATCTATTATAAGAAGCATATAATTAAGTTTCATTGTTTTTATAACTAAAAACAATGAAAATCTGGTAATCTTAGTCTTCTTGGAGAGTGAGTACATTTACATGTAAGAAATTACTACATGGTTATGTTTATATCTACATCTATTCATTTTCCATTTGATCCAAATGTTCCATACACCATTCTTCTCCCCTTTTTTTGCCTCCTTTTAGAATAATCCAAATTTTTTATTACTACATTTTCTTCATATTATTAAGTCAGTTATAAGTTATTTTTCGATCTATGGTTGATCACAGGACAAAATACATCATGGGTCACTGACTGATTTCAGACTATTACAAATAATTTTCTAATGCTATCATCTCAAATACTTTAATTATATTTACTCCTCCTGTGTTTTGAGTTATTACTCTCATGCATTTTAATTGTACATAATCTTAAATACCAAAGATGTTATTATGGTCATTTTGAACAATCAATATTCAGTTATATTTAACCATCTAGCCATTCTTTCTTGTGTTCTTTCTACCTACCATTTACATGCTTCTGTCTGAGATCATTTTCTGTCTGCATAAAGATATTTCTCATAAGACATGCCTGCTGATGACTACTTTTCTCAAGCTTATTTTGTAGAAAATATTTTTAAGTATATTTTCTCTGGTATGGAATTCTAGGTTGGAAGATTTTTTGGTTTTGTTCTTTCAGCGCTTTAAAGCTGTCACCCTATTATCTCCTGATTCTGGTGTTATTGTCACTATTTTGTAGGTGTGATGTCTTTTTCTCAGGCTGCTTTTCTTCTTCTCTTTGGTTTTTAGCAGTTTTATTACTGTGTGGTGTCTAGTTCATTTTTTTATCCTCTTTGGACTTCACAAACCTTAAATCTCTGAGTTGATGTTTTCATCAATTTTGGAAAAATTACTTGCTAGTACCGCTAAATATTGTTCCTGTCTCTTTCTCTCCTCTGCTTTTGGTACTCCAAATAGATGTATTTTAGAAGTTTCCACTGTGATCCATGTGGATCTAATGCTCATTCTTAATGTACTTCAGTCCTTTTTTTCTGTTTCTTTTGGTTTATGTATTTTCTATCAACCCATCTTCTAGTGCTCTAATCTTGTCTTCTGCTCTTCAAATCTGCTCCCAAATCCATCTATTCAGTTCTTGATTCTCCATATTGTACTTCTCACATTGACAATTTCCCATTGTCTCTTTTTGTACATTCTAATTCTCTAAGGAAGTTTTCTCTTTTGCTTCTATTTTCTCTCTATTTATTGAACCTATGATTCACAATTACTGTAAAGTCCTTGTCTACTAATTAAAATACCTGGATCATCTTTGGACCTGTTTCTATTTTCCATTTTTTTATCTTAATTTTAATTCATAGTATTCAAGTTTTCATTCACTGAACAGCATCGAGGCTGGGTTTCACCTTTGGGAAGGCTCAGTCTAACTCTATTCTGAGAGCCTTCATCTGAAAGCATGGTACATTTCTTTGACCTCTCTCTGAAAAGTCTCAAATTCGAATTGTCCCCTTGGCAGTAGAAACAACCACAAATCCTGATCTACTTTCCAGAGTTCTTTGCTTGTGTTTTTTAGCCTCTATCTAAAGTGGCTTTAGAATCTGGTAACTTTGCATAGCTTCAGAATCTGGTAAATAAATTGAGACTGAAGCAACCCTATGTTTGAATCACCTTTTGTCTCTAATTTTGTCATTCTGTCATTCCGTCTACCAGCAGCTCTGCTAGTTTTTCTGACATTGGTCTTCTGTTTGGTACATAACCAGTGTATTCATCTTCCTACCCATATTAAGAATTATCATGTGCACCCAGAATATCAGACTATCTTCCCATGATTTCCTTTTTTCTGAAATATTAACTCTTCCAGTTCCTGTTGCTTTCATAGTGCTCAGATGCCTTTAACAGATTATTTCTGTATTTGTTTCATTCATTCAAGTTCTTTTAATCACTCGTTTTAGCTTTGTTGGCCACAGCCATTCCATCCTATCTAGAAGCTCTTAATTTTACTTGTTTGGCTATTCAGCAACAGTTTTGGTCCACACTTTACACTGAGAGAATTATTTTTTGCTTAAATCCATAAAAAGAGGTGTATTTTCAATTTATTTCTAGGAATGAGGGAGTCAAAACAGTACCTTTGTTTAAAATGTTTTCTTTTTTATTGACATATTTTCTCAATAACATTCTATTTTTAATTATAAACATATCAAATGAATTAGAAATATCTGAGAATATTGACTTTACTGTCAGAATTTTACTTGTTTTACATAGGAACCTACTCTTTTTTGTAATGTAGCCAAAGACTAACTTTGGAGATGCATTTTTTTAGACTACTACATTCAAGAATCTAGTCAGTGGGACCATAGTGAGATATAACTAATTCATGATGAAAACATGACAATCAAAAAAATTTCAGCAAAAACAATGATAAATTTACTATCATTCAAGATGGAATGAAATGAGCAAGCTGCTAATAATAATTGTTTCTGAAGCAGCAGTATGAGCTATATCTCTTAGAACAAGCAAAGGAAATAGCATGATTCTAGACCACCTAGAAGTTTCTAGGTTAAAGGACCACTGTTGCATGAATTTTTTTCTATCAAGAAAAAGGGTAGCAGCTTAAGTTACCCGTGGGCCTCATGATCTATTGGAAATATACCATGCCTTCTTCTCAAAAAAATTCAAGATGACTCACATAAATTGAAATTAGAAGTGCATTTTAAAAGAGCAGTAGCCATTAGGACAAAAAAAAACAAAAAGAAGATAATTAGATGAAGCTAGGGGAAAGTAATTCATGCTATAAGGGTCAGTGCAAGTAAGCCATGCAGTGTATTAATCATCATGCCTTTCAGACAACACACAAATTTTACTCATTTTTCTGCATCTTATAAGATATTGTTGAACCAATCAATGAAAGTAGATCTAATGCTCATGGTACATTTTTACAGTTTGAAAAAAGGTAGTGTCTATGATTACCTCCAACCTGATGATTCTATGAGGCAGGCCAACCCTGAAGGCAAGAGCATCTACCACTTCTCTATGAGATGAGCTATAAAGGACCTTCTGTTCCAAACAACTTTCTTCTATTCCAAAATTTTATTCTCCCCAGACCTAGTGTACATGGTGTAAGTCATCTACTATTTAGGAGTTCACAGAGCCTAAATTTAGAAGTAGGGGATTAAGAAAATAAAGATCCCTGTTAAATGTATATCTGTGATTTAGGAAGATAATATCCATTACCAATTTAGCACTTTTATTTATTAACCTAACTCACACCATCTGAGGGCTGTTTAAGATGTTTCTTGACTCCACCCTACCAATTTCCGTTGCTTCAGTGAGTGACAAACAAGCCCACTGCAATGTGGTAAGAACCCACTCGTCACTTCCAATCAGTTGAGATATCTTATTAATCTGATTAAATATTTCACTATGAATCAATATTTTGATAATGCTATTAAAAATGTTTAGCCTGCATCCATATATGAATCTCTACTAAAGTTAATAAGAGCCTCAAAATATTCTGACTCTTCAGATCCATGTGGTATATTATATTCCGTTCTGGACATCGTACTTTAAGGGGATTATGATAAACTCAAGTAAAAACTGACGAGGAGAGCAAGTAAACAAAAACTTGTGTTTCAAAGTACTGAAAAGATTGGGGATGGCAAAGATGAAACATTTGTGAAAAATAATCACTGTCAGCAGTAGTTAAAGGACAATATTTTGGAAGAGGAAATTTTTTTTCTTTTCTGCTCTTCAAACAAACAAATAAAAAAAAGATGAATAAGTAAAAATTAAAGAAACACCCATTTTGTAGCAATTTTAAAACATTTTTAACCACGTAGAACCTTCGAACAATAGAATGAGTTGGCATTATGATGCTATGCCTTTTTCGTCGTTAAAATATTCAGAGTCTGAATTTCCATCCATTCCATGACTCATTCATTCAATAAATATGTATGGAGAGCTTAGTATGTTCAAGGCACTGTGCTGACATTATGGGAGAGGCAAAGTTGAATCAGACTGAATTTTTCCCAGATAGTGGAACTAAGACTTAAACTGAATAACCAGAATACAAAGAAAGAAAGGAAAAGTGCCCCAGGTGATGTACAGATAACTTTGTAAGGGAGCTCTGAGGAGGGAGGCGTGACTCCCAGTTTACGGGTGCGGAAGGTGTTCTCTTGTCATCTACAATCCAGTCTTCACAAAGAAACCTGTTCACATTATATGTCTGATCAAATCAAAAGTTTCAACAGTTTTTCATTGCACATGGAATGAATCCAGAGCCATATTATTGGCTTCAAAGGTCAGATGTGACCTGAGTTCTGTCTGTGTCCCCCAGCCTCATGGGCACCAGTCTTCCTGCTTCTGGAATACACTGAGTTTCTCAGGCCTTTCTCTGTGTCCATTCATCCGCTGAGGGCTCAGCTTAGTTTGGTTTATGACTTCTTATTTTCCAACTCTAGGCTCCCATGTCATTTCTTTCACGAGGCCATCCTTGAGCACTCTATCTAAATTAGCTGAGAGGCTTCTTTTACCCTCCACCTCTCTATACTATCACCATTTTATTTTCTTCCTAGTACTATCAAAATCTGAAATTGTCCTTTCTTTGCTGATTTATTATATATTATCTATTATCTGTCTCTCTCAACTATAATATAACAAGAGGAAAAATTTCTGTGTCTTGTTTGCTGCTGTGTCTCTAGCATCCAGATTAGAACAATGCCTAACAAATGATAGACATAAAATAAATACTTGTTGAAGGTAGAATGAATAAAGAGTGTTTTGCATAGAGTAGGAATTTAAACAAGAATCTGTAATTGCTTCTATTTCATATCTTATGATATCGGTTATCAATGTTAATTCCTCTTAGCTAGGTCAGCCGTTTTGTCACACCTGGGATTTTAGTGCTTTTCTCATGATCTACGAACGTTCTCACCAGCCTTCAGGCTCAAATGAAGACGTGTCTGTAGGTGATTCTTTTCTAGCTTTTCTGAATCATGTTTAACTTTTTCATTTTATAAACTCCTAACATCTTTACAAACTGTCATACCTTTCTACATGTTACTTGACATTACTTTATACCTGCTTCTTGTTTGGTGGACATAAGGTTGCCATAGGATGGCACTGATCTCTATTTAAATGTTTTGTTAAAGAGTAGCAAGATTCCTAAAGAAGCAGAAACAAAAATTTAGATTATGAGAAAATAAATCCCACCCTCACAGTCCCTTCCACACACACGGACGATGGCACTGAGCTCATAGCATCTCTGGCAAAGAGGTAAACCCAGGTCAGAAAGAGATTCTTACTCTTCTCCAAGGCTCCCCTGGAGTATAAAGGTGTGTGAGTGCAGAATTCATGTGAGATCATTCATGCAGGAAAAACGAGTTGGAGAGGGATCTACCAAAAGGCATCAGCATAGTGGCTCCAAGTACATGTAACCTGAATCGCTGAATAGCAAAGCTGTACTTCTGCCAGCATCATCGGGGCAGAACTTACCCAGAACCAATATGCAACACAAGCTGGACTCTTTGAGGGACTCTGTTTGCTTATTTCACATTAAGGAGGAGGAGGGGGAGGAGGGGGAGGAAGAGGAAGAGGAGGCTGAGGAGACAAGAGAAAAACCAAGATAAGACACAATCTGGCAGAAAAGAAGAGACCAAAATATTTCCTTAGAGAAAATAGATTAAAATGGCAAAATTTATTCAGACATTAAACACCCACCAAAAAACCTTTTAAAAGCAACCTTGATGACATTTTGTCAAAGTAAAATTTGGCCACAAATGGTCACTTATGGTAGATTTACTTTTTCAAAGAATATTTTCATCATTTTTAAACCCATTGAATAGTGGTTTCTAAGGCTATGTTTTTTAAAATCTTGGTTCTTTTCCATGTTATTCCATAGCATAACTTTTTGTCTTCCTCAGTGAGGTGTTGTTTTTTTTTTTTCTGAATATGTTTCTGGGATCTTCTCCAACCTTCCCTCCCACATGGCTAATTAAAGTTATGTCTTACGTTTTCTAGATAAACATCAAATTAATGTTGAAATCTCTATCTGTAGAAGTAGCAGGGATAGTGTCTTAAACGCTGTACCAGAGATGGGTGTGGCTTTCACCAACCGAGATGCCACCAGAAAAAGGTGCATGTTTAACCGGCTCCTAATGTGCTGCTTGGGACGTCGGCTTAGTCTTCCTCGAACATTTCTACCATTTTCACAATTCTGTCTGAACGCACAGAAAATCTTTCATCAAATGTGTACCTTATTTTGCATTTCTTTATCTGTCTACCAAATGAATACAGATCTGTGGCTTAGCATAGAGATTACTACTGTGAGGAAGGGCAGGGGGGAATTTTAGTCTCAATTCCTTAAGAATATTGCTGATGGGCCCCTCCGTTCATGTCAGAGACTCCAAAGTTTTTTTCCTCAAACTTCACAAGAAAGAAAAATTTAAATATAATCCCCAGTTTTCTTGGAAACAGGCAGGATATAAATTATAAATAAATAATTCATGAAAAATAAGCTGCAAAATGGGATACTAGAAATTGCAAAATGGGATACTAGAGTGCTAACATCTCCTTTGCTGATTGGTAAGAAAAACTAAAAAAGCAATGAACCAGTCTATTTTCTCTATAATGTTTGGCTCTATGCAGGAAAAGAAAAAAAGCCCTAATAAGTCAACATAAATATTCTGGTTTTGGAAGGAATACACCTTAGTAGATATGGTTATTATAGATTGATTAGACAGCTCTTTACTGTCTAATCAAAATATAGCTCTCTTTACTCAACTATGGGGTTTCTCATACTTGCCTCATGATAACCATGAGGCTTCTTTGAAGATTCTGCTTTGGTGGGTCTGGACTAAGACATACAAATCTCTATTTTTGAGAAGCAGTCCTAGAAATTCCTTGGGATCAGACTAGTTTGAGTAACCCTGCTTTGCAGCGCAAGAACCAGCAACCTTCTCACTTAAGTTGGTTTCTAAGATTCTTTCCTACTAAAAAGAACAGACTCTTCAGCTGTCACGAGAATTCTGGTCTGTTTGAAAATCGCATTTCTCCAAGAAAAACAAAATCTTGATAAATCATTTATAGCTCCATGTGTGTAAATGAGCACCACCACCCACACCCATCTCTCTGCAGCCAATTGCCTTTGTGTAAACTGAGAAATACTGTTCCTAACACCACAACTGCATCAGACTAGACGTGACTCTTTCAAGATAATCACTCTTAAGTCTTTACCTGAAATCATCTACTGGCTTCTACCTTTGCATTTGTATAGCTCAAATTTTTTTTTAAATAAAAAGTGAAACAACAATTAATGAGTACTTAGATGTCAACACATCTATGGGCATAGTGTTCAAAGATCAGAAGGACAAAAAGGAAGACTGTGTGGGAGGTCTTCCCGAGGTCCCTTCCTCACCCCTCTGCTCCATCCTCAAGCACAGCAAGATAGCTTTCCCCGCTTCCACATCATCCCTTATCCTCCCATGTAGTTTCCCACAAGAGTCCTTTGGAGTTCTTCAGCTTCCTATTCTCTCTAAGCTTCCTCCACCTATTCACAAAACCCTTTTGCAGGGTGCTTTAGCCATTTGTCCTTCAAGCGTGTTGTCCTTTGATAATGTTGTTCTGTTCCTTTCTGCCACTGGCCCTTCCTATGTTCTGCCATGGGTAAGTGACTCCTAACAAGTACTGGAAGCAATAGATAAGCACCAACTATTATCAGAGGGAGTATTATCATACTTTGTATTTGAAATCATAAAATCTTATCTTTACTTTCTTACAAGCATACCATTATCTCCATTTTCCACATGGGGAAACAGACCCAGAAAGATCAAGTGACGGCCTCCTTCAAACCAGCAGCAAGCCTAGAGCTGGTGCTTATACTCTTCTACTTCATTGTGTTCCCTAGGTTGCCCTTGTGCCTGTCATTAAAATATTACTTTATTCAAGAATTATTTGCTCTTTCATCCAGATCGTTAATAAAGACATTAAACAAGACCAGGCCTCACGCCGACCCTACAGTCAACACACTGCCCTGAGTCATTAGGACTTGTCCGCCAGCCAGCTCTCAGTCCATGCAGAGCACACAGCCAGGCCAATGCCAGTGAGGTCGGCAGATAAGATTTATTGAGACACTGTATCAAATGCATTACAAAAATATAAATGTGTGTGTGTCAAGGTGCATTCATTGTGCTCACTAAGTTTTTAATTCTATTGGAAATGCCATCAAGATCGTCTGGTGCTGTTTGTTTATAAATCTGTCCTTTTATAGCTGGGCTCTTTTGACTCCATTACCCTCTGTGCTTCAGTCTCAACAGTGGTCCTGTTATTATTTAAAAGGTTTGATTTCACAATGGGAATTCAAGTACAGATTCCATTTTCCAAGATGATTATGAATAAAAGTAACAATAATTAACCTCGTGGAAGGACACTAGGCCAAAGAGAAATGTGGGCATCTTAGCAAGTGCCTTGGGACCGTAGTGAGGATTTCTGATTTCCAATTCGCCTCCTTTGAACTAAACAGCATGATTTCAGGGCCAAAATTACAATGCCTGAGAAAGAGCTCAGAGAACTGCACTTGTAATTGCTTCCTGCAAATGGAGGGTCGCCCATTCTCAGGTCTGATTTTTTAGACTTGTTTTTCTGTGGCTTCCACTCCTTTATGTTTATTTTCTTGTACTTAATTGACGCATATGATCCGTTGTTGATATACTATAAAACTTCACCTATACATTTTTCTACCTGTTTAAGCCATTTGTTTTATAGAACTCTTCTATCTTTTAGTGAAAATTTGAAATGCCAAAAAAGTCAAGGAAATTCTATTTAAACCAAAGTCAAAGTGGTCTCCTGATGACTGCCCCAAAGCGTTTTTTATATGAATGGAAATTGGGTCAGCTCGGAACTAAATTAATAACCATCACATTTCCCTAACCACAATTACACAACCTTATGTGCAATATATTCACAGCTGAGGATTTTACTATTGACTTCCAAAAAAAAAATGCTGCACACACAGATTGTGGCCTGCCTTAAGAAAGATGCCTTCTGGGAGGTCTTTTTACTTTTACTATTGGTGTAAGCCATTTCACCAGGACCATACACTGTACACACAAGAGCAACACAAGCTTTAAAACTGCAATATACACTAACTAAACAGTCTTCCTGGAAAATAATAACTAATTTAAAATGTGGATATCATATATAAAGCTTTCTGCTAATTAATGGCACTCCTCATTGGAGTGACAGCAATAATATATCTAGTATTTTGATTTATTTATGAAAATTATAATATATGATATTTTAAAGCATTTGAAATTTTCATGGGAGAGAAATGAACTATTAGCATTGGATGAAGAGACCGTATATGTAAAGGGACTCCACAACTTTAACTACACTTTTTGAAATACACAAAGAATCATTTTATATGTACAATACTATGAACTCACTTCTTTATGATAATCACACGTATAGCAAATATTATGAATGCATGTTTAGTAGTACAATTAATATGAAATGATATTTACATTCACAAAAAATGCATGATTCAGGTTCAAAGAGTCATTTGTGGGGTCTTGTCCCATCTGTTGAGCTTGCTTTTATGTCTGAAGGACATTCTGCACAGGCAAGTTTATAGTTGTTCTAGACTGAAAAAGATCAGGTTGCTTAATTATTAGCAACAACCGTGTGTGTGTTTCCCTTTAAGGATATCAGCTGCTACAAGAACAGACTTGCAAACCTTTACTGAGTTTACTCCTATGTGTCAATGAAATAGCTTTCTCTAAACTGATTATTTTGAGTGGCATTATGTCATAATTTTTCTTAATTATTGAAATATACAAATTAATTATTCATGTAACTATTTTAAATGCAGAAATGAAAGTAATATCATAGAAATTGATATCAAGACGTGACTAAGAATGTAATTTACATTAAGTAACACAGTTTCACTATTGATTAATATTTGTTTACAAGTTTCATAAGGGTATGATATGGAAAGGAAAGTGACTCACATGTCATGTTTTGTGAGTAAAACTATCTTATGAAAGAGTAAGAGCTAATATTTTTTAGCATTTCCTTGGTTTTTCTCTGTGCTAATTATATTATATACATTATTGTATCATTTCAGCCCCACAACAACAAGTCTCTGAAGCAAAGTCTATTATTATTCCCATTTCACAGATGTGGAATATAAGGCACAGAGAGTTAAAGTAATTATACAAAGTAAACAGCCTAAAAGCAAGATCTAACACAAGCAGTCTTATGCAGAGCTCTCGCCCTTGAATTCATGCTACCAGAAGATAATATAGGTTAGTGATTCTTGCATGTGGGTCGAGGTCAGAGTCACCTGGAAGACTCATTAACACACAGATTGCTGGACCTCATCCCTGCAATTTCTAAGACAGTAGATCTGGTCTAAGACCTGAGAATTTGCATTTCTAACAGGTTCCTAGATGATATATGATGCTGCTGGCCTCAGGACAGCACTAAAAGCCACAGATGTAATTGATTCTGGAAGTCAGAACAATTTAGATGGGCTGTGGGATTTCAGGATCTAAACATGCTACTATGTGACTAGAGAGAGAAAAGGGGGCAATCAGACAATAAGGCAGAGAGCAAAGCAAGATGTTCAGGGAGAAGGAGTCTAAGGAAGAGGAAGGAGGAGCCGGGGGCTTGTGTCAACTCAACTCTGTAGTCAGGAAAAGAGAACAGGTGGGAAATCGTGCTAGGAAAATAGATGTCCAACCCAAAGAGGGACCTTTAAAAAGGAGCATTGAATGTGCCACAGTAATTTCTACTTAAAAATTCAACCCTGAGGAAAATATTTGACTTTTCTAAAGCATAAAGATATAGCAAATCATTAATCTGCCAAAGGCATCAATCTGGGAGACAGAAAACGACATTCAGCCCTAAATTGCTGGTGATCCCATGGTAGTCACTTCTCCTCTCTGGGCCTGTCTCCTAGATCTGCATCTCATTTATTCTGGTTCATCTAGAGTCCTTTCTTGTGTTAATTGATGGGGGTAGGGAGTTGTGACTTTCCAGTATATTTGCTTTATAAATTTGCTTCTCTCTTTCATCTACATAGCTTATAAACTGATCGTGCCATTTAGAGTTAGAATGGAGACATATGAACATTTATTAATGAGTTCTTATTAAAAGAGGTGACATTTACATTTTTCTCTAGTTTTGATGTGAGTCTTAGGGAGCACTGAGGTTAAATTGTGATTCACTTTAGAAGCCAGGAGAGAGAGGTCACCTTGTGTCTGCTGCCCATTGGGTCTGCCTCCCCCGTGGCAGTCTGAGGAAGCCATCAGGACAGTCAGTGGGAAAAGGGAGGTGCGCCAAGTTTGTTTTCTCGATCATGATTGGTGGAGGCCACTCAGGGGCATGTTCCATTTACTCTCAAATTAAGATGGCATGCAATGTCTCCTGCTCATCCAATTCTTACTCTTAAAAAATCAAGGCACTTTTTTAAATCAATGGGAGAGGGATATGCATTTATTTCCATGTGTGGGTCTCAGGATGATTTAAGAAGGGACATTCCAGGCCAAGGAAACAGCAGAGGAACATGGGGTGCCTGCGCTCCTCTTGACCTCCCTCTTATAGATGCTCTCTTCTCACCCAGGGGCCCGTAACCTTCCAGGCTCCGTTTCTGTACTGTTTTAACCAGAGCCCAAAGTGTGTCGCAGTGGCGCTTGAGCCGGCCTTTGAGTTTCTCAAGCACAGCCTCCTGTTTCCAGCTCTACGTTCAAATTTTGATACATAGGCAGACTAAATGGAATCGTGGCAATGATTGTGTGGTGCTTTTTGTAGTACAGGGGGTTTGTAGTACTTTTCCTATATTCGTTTTCAGAGATAAAATCTGTGATCTAAGATACAGAAAGTGTCTTGCTCTAGGTCAAGCAGTGAGGGGGTAGCTGCGGGAGAAACGGACCCCGGGTCACTTGTGCTTCGCCTACAGACCCTCTGGGATACCACTGCTCTCAGACTTCGCTGCCAACCCAGGTTTTCCCACTTTGTTTCCTGCTTGTGCACATACCTCCCCAAACACTCACACGCTTTCATACACTCAGTCATTCAGGCATGTGCTTCACTGTCACACAAACACACTCAGAGTCAACACACACGCTCCCTCACACGTTCTCCTCTCTCACACCCACTCGGACACACAGGACTCCAGGAGTACTGGCACCTGGGCTCCCCAGGGTGGCCTGCTGATGGAGGCCCAACTCATCTACTCAGATTCCTTTAACTGAATCAGAGTGATGCACCAGGATTGGAGGCCTGAAGTCAACAGCCAGCCTGGGGTTCAGACCAGGACTTGACCTGCCTGGGAGTCCCCTGTGGAGGCTCTGACCCCAGTTTTTCTAGTGCCAGGTTAGGTGGCAGCCAGAGAGGAATAGAACTTTTGAGTGAAAGCAGTCAGGAAAGGAGCCCATGGTGGGATTCTAAGATGAACTGGTTGGAAGGGAGTTGATGTGAGGGAATCAATGACTACAAGAGTGAACTTTGAACATAAGAATCCAATGGTTAAATAAGACCAAGCCCAGAAACAAAATCCAGGTACCTTAAAGTGAGGTGACCAAGAGCAGGTGGGCAATATTGAGGTTTCGGTGATATCAGAGGATAACTGGGGAGAGGTGGTCTCCCAAACCTCAACACCAAGCACGAAGGAAGATGGTTTGAGTCCAGGTTTTACTGGACTCTTTACCAGGCGACCTTCTTTGCCCTACTCTGTGGCAACTTCTGGCATTTAGGGTTTTCACCTTTCCCTTAGACAAAGGGGCAAAGGTGACTATAACTAAGCCACACAATGGCAAAACTTAAAGCAGATGGATTTTATAATCAATTCCTTTGGAGCAATAACTATAGATCTAACCCCCACGCCCCAATGGCAGTCTGACAAGTGTCACCCATATGAGATGGGGTTCCCTGAAGGTGCCCTGAATGCTGCTGGACTAACAATGAAGCCTCTTAGGAAAGCACCTGACATCTGGTATGAGAACAATCTAGAACATATTCTCACAACCTCCCAGAAGCTGAATATCAAGTTTATCCAGACTTGGATCACAGTGATCCCTGTACACAGATTTATTAATCAACAAATCAGTCAACGATATCCAGATAGGTGAGATTTGGCATATCTATCACCGTCTCTCTTTACGTAGCCTATTTTATGTCTAGGCAAAGGGGATGGCCACAGGCCAGGTGGGATTTAGGCAGAACATGGCATGAAAGGACACTGCCTCAACTATAAACTCCACCTCTTGCCAGGCATAGACGTAACCTACTATAACCAAGGGTATGACTATTCCTTTACCAATAATAAAGCCAAAAGTTCCTCCTACAATAAGTGTATTTACATTTTACTTTTCAATATACTCTCCTAAAGAATGTTTTTAGTAAGAGGCTGCCTAAAGACAAAAATAGAACTACCAAGTTTCAGCTCAGTTCCATACACTGGCAACGAGTTTGCAAATATAGAGGTCTCACATTTTGTCAACAGACCTCTTAGAAATTAAAAACAAGTACCATTCCCTATGGAACTTGGATTTTATTCTAAGCCAACATCTGGACTAATTTGCCAGTGAACGCTTTATATTTTAAACCTTTAAAGGGATACACTATATAACTTGTATTTTAGGATTGACCTAATTCCTAATTTTGTCTCCACACCAACCCTCTCTTAAGGTTAAATTATGTCTCTACTTTGATCTTTTTTACATCAGATGGATGGTGAGTCACTTCTCAGTGTTTACTTTGTTGTATCATGATAATAAAATATTGTAGCGGTTTTGTTTTACTGTTCAGGCTTTTTCAAAGAAGAAATTCTAATGCCAAATGAGTATTATAAACACCAAAGTGTTTTATCAGTTGTTAACATATTGATCACAATATATTATTCTCTAAGAAAATCACCTCTCAACAAGTGAATAAAACAGCCATCAATTGTGGAATTAAATTTTTAATTGGCATGTTAAACCTATATAACAATCAAAAATATAAACAGCATTTTTCTACATAGCATTCATTGGATATAATTCTTTTCTACAGTTTCTGATAAGTTATTGTTGCAACTCATATTCACTGTTCTTGTTTTGTTTCTTTATATTGTCAAAACATATGCTATT
This sequence comes from Phataginus tricuspis, assembly GCA_029783875.1. Taxonomy (NCBI): domain Eukaryota; kingdom Metazoa; phylum Chordata; class Mammalia; order Pholidota; family Manidae; genus Phataginus; species Phataginus tricuspis. The sequence continues at coordinate 13,512,698 of JAQQAC010009165.1, read as the reverse complement.
GACCATATAAGGCACAAGGTCCCTGTGTATAGAATACCACATGGTGAACACTTGCATTTCAATTAAAACCAGAGCTCTTGACATCTTTCTGCATCTGAGCCCCTGCCATATGAGGGCAACTCTGTCAGCCTCCCTGACTCTTGATCAGTGTAAGCACTTCTATTCTTAGACTATGAAATATGTGCCTTAGGTGTCCAGGGAAGAATTGCTGACTTGTCACAGCTGCAGCCTGGTGGGGAATACTTTGTGTGGTCTTTGAGGTCAACATTTTTGCCTTCCTTCCCAGCTGAGCACCTCTGAGTGGGAGAAGGTGTACCCCAGGCTCATCACCCCTTTTTACGGGGTGGGGGGGCGGTTAGGGAGAGCATAGAAAAGAGACCAAACAATTGTTCCTTTTAGGTTGCCTGGCAAGAAGTCAGCAGCCACTAAATAAATGAATCATTCTTCGGGAGCTGTTGTACCTGGTTGATAACTATATGTGAGTTAAAACTAAACAATTTTAGGGGAAAAGAATCTGAAAACTGTTAGGTAGACAATGGCAGGGGAAAGAAACAAAATAGCAGTTCATTCTTATTTACTGTTGATTAAATTGGAATATAGTCATTTGATGACCTCCAGGCCTGTTTAAATGGTGAAAAGACATTTCTCCAGTATTTTCAAACCAACAAAAGATAAGTTTTTGACTTTCTGTACCAGATTGTGGTTTAATTTAAATAGTCTTAACTTAAAAAAAAACTATTTTTTATTAAAGTCCATTGCTGTCAGAATCAATCAGAAGTAATAAAATGATAGGTGTGAAATGAGGAATAAGAATTTTCATTTGGATTAAAAATAAAAAAGTAAGCTGAATTCTTATTGCAGGAACCATGACTCACATGTTCTGTGCTATCTGAAGCCAGGAGTTACACTCCCACTTACCCTAACTCAGACTGCTAGCTCATCTTAGAGATCATCATGAAAAAAACCCCAGAGTCTCCTATTTCTAGTTACTTCTAGGAAATGGCCATTATTCATTTTGCTCTTTAAAGAGTCTAAAATACACTTTCTGCAAAATCAAAAAAAAAAAACAGATTACTATAATGATAATAAAAGTGTCCTTAGACTTAAATAGCAATCTTTGAAGAAAAATTATTCTAACCCAATTAGTTGATTGAGTTTGCCCTGGTAGCTGAAATTTAATTTTATTTTTGTTGAAATACACATAATTTTTAGAAATAGAAAATTTCGTTTGCTTTTACTGTTAGATAAAATAACATACTTTATGTTCAAGCTGTTGATTCAAAGACCACTTTTGTCATCCTTTCAAAGTAGAATTTTTTCCAGATACCCTGCACCTGTTTTCACAACCATGACATAGTGAAAAATTTCTTCTGCTTAACATTAGGTGCTAAGCAGAAATATTTCAGTACGCCAGCTGTAAAATTGTCAGTCAAGCAAACATTGCAAATGTTTGATAATCTGATAGCACTTTGAATTACCAGGCATTCTCTGATATTTAGCAATCAATGCTAAGATATTTAATTTAATGTGAAATCAGAGATGTGATGAAAAAGGTCTGAAATCTCAACACTTCCCACTGTTTCATTGGGGTTCTTGTTTGACTCTCTTAATCTCTTTATTGGAAGCACTCTGTCATGACTGGCCATGTTCACAAAGGTGGAAAAAGTTTTTATCAACATCAAAGGACTTCTCTCAAGTGCCAATATATTTTGTAAAAAATGCATTTTCACTTCTTTTTACATAAAAAGAAGTGATATCTTATACAAGACTTAAAATTGTCTTGTAACTTTGGTCCTTAAATTGCTGATTTAATTTATTTATTCTTGCCAAATATAAAAAGGCAACATACAGAGGATGTGCACCATTTGTAAACTCTGTTTTTAAAGGCTGCTTGGTAAGGTGTAGGGGGTAGAGATTTGGCAGGATTATTCATCTTCATGGCCTGAATGGGAATACATGGAGAGCTTGTGTGTGTGTGTGTTCCTGTGAATACTCATTTTGAATCTGCCTTAAGCAGTCCCTCAGCAATAAAACAGAAAGTGGACTATAGAAATCAGTTCCCCTTACCTTGAATCTAAAGAGGTACCAATATTGGGATTCTACACCGAAGCAATACTTACAATGGAGTTTGGTGCTGTGTTTGTTATTACCTTTACATGTTCCAATAGATTGCATGTGACCATGATAAAGAAACAGTCCAAGATAGCTAAACAAAGGAGTAGTCATTTCAGTTTATGTTTGAACTTCCACTCTTCTGCACAAATCAAAGTGGTATCCAACTGCTTATTTACTCCAACCATAAAAGAGTTTTATCATATACTTCTCTGCATATCTATAGACATATTATATAAACCATTGTAATATGAGAAAGTTGAGGTTTCAATTGCATCAGAATCAGGAAATACAGGGTTAGGATTGCCAAAGCAATTTAAACTTGGACTCCCTTCCTCATTATCAGCAGTATAATAGTGCCTTTCATTTCATGAACTCATAGTTACCGTTTGTGTTATAGTATGAGCATCTGGTTATGGGTGACAGACAAGAGGTAAATCTGGGGAGAACAGTTCTTCCTTAGGATTGTAATATATTCTAATTCATCATTTTTCACTCACAATCCTCAAAGAGTCCAAGCCTGAGACAGTTGTGTGCATCTTTCCGTGGAATGCACCAATCCTAGTACCTACAGTATATCACAGGGAGCACAACCACTGAGTTTAATCAGATCACTGGAATCAGAGAAACCTCCTAAATATTAATAAGTTTTTTTAGGAAATATATGGAATTATACCTAATCAGAAAAGAAAGCACTCAAAAAGACTTTTAAAAATATAAAAAACATGAAAAGAAAAATAACATTTTACATTTTGCTTTACATCCTTCTTACCCTTACAGATGATTCTACATTCCTATTTTACAAAATAGACACACTATTCAAACAGTTTGTAGGCCACTTCTTTCAGTTGTTAATATTTTTGACTATTTTCCCACCACAATCACTATTTTTTACAGCATAGTTATTTAAGGCTACATATTTTATTGTATGGGTGTAAAATCACTTGCTTAACTACTCTCCTATTTTCAGACTTTATAAAATGTACTATTTTTATGTAAGGCTACATTGTACCAACTTTTTTTTTAGAATTTTGTTTAGAAATAAGCTTTTTAGTCTGGGACAACCAAATTTTTAAGGTTTCTGATAGCTATTGTTATATTGCCTTTCAGAAAGTCTATCCTACACTGATTTTTATTCCCAGCACAATATTCCTTTAAGTGGAACTGTTTATGGAAACTTCTAAGCTTCTATTTTATGTAGAAACATTTTTAAATAAATTGAACAGTTGTGTTTTGCCCTGTATTATAAATATAAACAAAAGCAATGAAAATAACACCTAGGCTTAACCTTTTATTCTTATACTAAATGGGGGCAAACTTGAAGTTACAACTTAAGAATGTACTTTTTTCTTCCATGTTTATAGGATTTTACTCTCTGCCTTAATAACCTGACTGTCAAGCATTCCCAGAAAGTCCCTTCAGATTTGTGAAGGTTTCATTGCTGCTGTGTCGTTTCTCATTTTCTACACTGAAGGTCGCACATGAAGGAGAGTCACTTTCTTCTTCAAGTTACCTAAGCCAGTAGAACTGAGCCAAAAGTACGTACTTTGGCAAAACTATCTAATATCCTGTTGGCATGTGGTTGTACATAAACAGAAGTAAAGCAGACAAGGGAGTCTGGGCTTTGGTGGTGGAGAATGCCTTTGCCACTCCGTTTGTCTACTATTCCCTAAGCAATGTGAAGTGGCTCTGTCTTAATGGTGGCCCCCTATTCTCTCTCTCTCACTTCCTTTCTTCTGTCCATCTCTTTTATGAGGAAAGACTCAAAAGGAATGCAATCGATGAGAGAACACTCCAGTGAAGGTGGATGACAAGCAACTGCTGCCTGGTGCCCAAAAATGCACACATCAGGCCCAGCCTTGTTTTGCATGTGAGCTCATATGGATCACAGCCTTTGGCATAATCACTTAGGGAAAATGTTTCTTTTTTTTTTTTTAACTTTGAATCTCTCAGCAAAAGAACAGATAGGGAGGGAAACCTGGCTGTACAGTGGTTCAGGTAGGGTGAATGTTTGCTTTGCCAACACATGCATGCCTCCACCCACATTTGTGGAGTTATCTGAAACTGATCAAACATGAAATAAAGTGACAGGTAACTAAAAGGTCAAAAATATAGAACATAGAAAATATAGTGCAATATTTGAGATATTTTTATGGCTGTGACCTTATTATCCCATTGGAGATAAATACTATCCTTACTCCATTTCTTTGGTAGAGAGTAGCTGAGACACACAGATTTATAAAACCTAAATCTGATTTTTAAGCTAATGATCCATATTTCTGGTTAAATGCCTACATTGGTATCCCTATACTTTTCTTTGAAAAATAGTATTTTATTTCCCTTTTTCTTACATTTCAGCCAAGTTCTCACATTTTCCTTTTTATTAAGTGTGAATGGATTCCAGCCTACTCACCCTGGTAAAGAAGGCATATTTTTCAAGCTTGTAGCAACTGTTTCTCTAATTACATTTTAATGGGGTGCACATTGTGGTGGGTTTTTTGCTTCAGCAGAATTTTAACCCTCACAGTCAGTTGATCTTGAATTGGTATATTGTTATTTGTAAACTCCAAAGGCCTGTGTGCACACACATGCACATACATGCCCACCCTCCACACATAAAGCCATAGGAGAGCTAAGGAGAAAGAAAAGGCGATGTTTGGGCAGTGAGTGTCCTGACTCAAGAAAGTCAAATCATTCAAAAGGCAGCAGTTTCCTCAGGCTCCACTCCTCTTCCTGGAAATTCAGGAGCAGAATAGCAGGTGTGTGCACGCATACACACACACACACACTCACACACACTCACACACCTGCACCTGGGAATCCTAGACACTCCGTAGCCTACAGCAACATTCCCCAGTACATGAATTCAAAAGGCTCCATAAGAACACCACACACACTGCACGTTTTAGTTTCATTGTTGTTTTGGTGGTGGTGGTAGTGGTGGGGGTTGGTTTCTGTTGGACCCCAGGTGCAGACACTCAAATTAATCACGTTCAGTTCTTTGCTCTCAGTCACCAGTAATACTGATAAGACCCCTTGAATTTATGTATTTATTCCCTTTTGGCTCCATTTTTTTCACCCCACATAGATAGCCACAATACTGGGTGTAATATATGTCCTTCATTTCTAAAGGTGCCTTAACAGGACCTTTGGTAAGTTTATGCTATCATTTTGTTAACTTGTAAATGAACCAAAACATCTATTTCTTTCAGCTTTTAAGTGGTTCAAAGTGCAACTTGTGTTCCCACCTGTATTAAAAAGTCTCTTCCTCCAATACTATCACTGTTCGAAATGAATTAGTCCTGCTGGGTGATTTCTCCGTCCAGTCGTGCTCTGCCTACTACTCTCCCAGAATGAGTCCTGCAGTCCATCTTCCAGGACTTTACCAAAATACACTGAAAATTACAAAAATTATTTGCATAAATACTGATGCATGGGTGGAACCAGGAAGTTTCAAAGAGGCTTTTCTTAACAAACCATATTTGTCGAGACCTTTTTATCTGCGTGTTCTTCCATATCCGTCCCCTGCATAGTGTGGTTTGTAGAAAGCATACAGACAAGACTTATGTGTAATCTGTGCTAGGTGCTTGGGAAAACAGAAAAATGTACACTCTTGAATTCATTCTAGTAATCATATTAAGACTTAGGAATAAACCTATTAGAAAAAAATCAAAACAGTATTTAACTAAAAGCCAAATTTTCTAGAACTTAACTTTTTTCAACTTTAGCAAAATCATCAGGGTCGATGTGGTCAAACCAGTCTCCACTATAGACGTCTCCCCTCTTCTTCACTAAGCCGTCATTAACCCTAATTTACAGATGAGACTTACAAATCGAGGCTTAAGGAGGTACTCACCCATGGCCACACAGTTGTCAGGACTGGAATCTAGATTTTTGTAATTCCAAAGTTCATGCACTAAAATGGGTTCTCCAATAGTTTACTAGTATGGTTAAAACTTGGTTTGACATGATAAGCATGCTTACATTACTCTGCTGTCCTCATTTATGCAACACTCTTGGCCCATCCTGGGTGCCAGGTCCTGTACTAAACATTGGGGTGGAGGGATTAGATAGCAAAGTCTTCTCTAGCAAGCAGAAGGTCTGAGCAAAGCAAGCAGGGTGCTCACTTGTCCAAGCCGACATTCTTATTCAGGTGGTTTGGTAAATTGCACATAATGTTGTCACTCATGGGGGAAAAAAGAATAAAGAAGCCTAAAGAACAATGAACACAAAATGGAACCCCCACCCCATTTGCTTTATTGTAGCTTGAACTGCATTTTGTCCAGAATGAGTTCCCATTACTAGCTGAAAATTCACCCCTGATTGGTATCTCATATGTTAGACTCAATCTCATGACTTTGGATTGAACATGATATACTAGCGTGCATTTATTATCATGATTACCTAAAATTATTACTTGGATTTTAGCATCCGGTTCTTAAACTTAGAGACATAAAAATATGATATTAGAATATTTTTCTGACTAAAAGAGGAAGATTTCCTAAGATCCATGTAATAATTTATTTGTTCCACACTTGGAAAAGCTACTCTTTGATAAAGCAGAAATTGGAAGTTATTTCCTAGAATTCCGTGTAGGCACTCTAGAACTCACTGTTAGTGAAGACATAGTTTGAATTCAGAGCCTTGTCTGATGCCGCCAGTCAGATCATCCTATGTTATAAGCAGCATCCTAACAAAATAGACACAATATGGAAACTAATACTGGTCAAGAGGCTTACATGGGTCACCCGCAGGTCACTCAACCACATGAGCATTTTATGATTTGGTTCAGTGCTGCCCTGAGGTACACATTAACTTTAACTGAAGCGAATTGCTGAAGATTTCCTCAGGAATGAGTCCAAGCAATTTCCTTCTTTCTTCATTTGTAATGTGTTGACATTAATTAGTACCTAATTCCTGGAGTGTGTTCAGGCTTCAGCAACAGACAGAAAGGAATGATTTCTGATCAGATTATGTACACAGCCTCCTGGCATGGTTCCAGAGGATGGAGGTACAGCATGCAGGTCACATTCCTCATTAGGGTCCAAAGATCTTAAAAAGAGAACAAGAAATGCTTCTAGTTAATAGTAATAATCACTTTTCCTTAAGAAACTCAAAATACTTTGGGTTATTGTGTAAGATCCATGAAGAGAATAAAGGTAGAGTCATTTAATGACCATGCGTGATGTCTGAGCAAGCTCTTGTCAAAAGCAGGTCTGATTCCAGAATACTCTGGCTTTATGTTATTTTTAATTCATGTATTTCTTCACATATCCCTATGCCACATCCACACAAGCAGCTTCTATGTTTCAGTGTAAACAAGAATTCTGACGGGTAGTTTCATGACATCAGATAGGCTGTATTTTGGTTAAAGCATTGGGGAGACTGAAGGAGTAGTATGGGATATTTCTTGTAGATTGTATCTTCATCTAACAAAAGAAATCTCCTTGGTCAGAGAGCTGTGATAGTCCTGTGTCATTACAGAACTCTACTGGGAAATGTTATTAAAGGTTGCTCTCCTTATCTGGTATGTTAGGATCTTTATTTACAGAATATATTTGATTATTAGAAAGATGGAGATAATGAACAAATTAATAACTAGCCAACATCAGGGAAAACAACCAAACTGTGCTTTTAAAAAGTGAGTATGAATACTACACAGATCCTACATAATAATACAACAGTGAGCCGCTTGGAGTAGTAGAAATACACCCAGAAACACTGATAGAATCTGAGAGAAACAAGGAAAAACCAGCTGAGATTTATAACCGAGCCCCATTATGAAAATTAAAAATGCAAGTACAAAGGCAATACATATTTCAAAAAGCATGTACAAAGATACATAATAAAGACATTTATTTACTTTTTGGAGGAATGAAGGAAATAGTCATAGAAAATGGGGATGAAATAGAATAAAGAAATAGAGGACCTTTCCCAGGACCGGTAAATATAATGAGCTAGGGGATATGATCAGCTCAACTATGCACTAAATTAAAAAAAAAATTATGTGCCACGCTAATGTCCAAAGCAGGATAAACAGCTTAGACTTTTGACTCCCAATTTTAATCTCATTCTGGACTTTGTGATGACATTGTGAGGTCTGTTAACAAGGACTTCATGAACAATCTCCTTGCTATGTATGCCTATGATTATTATTGTTCATGATATATTCTAAGTAGACAAAGCCATTTTATTACAAAAATGTTATAAAGAAATATACAGGTCAAGAGGCTATCACTGCACTGTACACGTTGCCTTCTTAGATGTGATCTGAGCACACTGTCAATTAGTAACAGATGTAAGCTAGTCTTTCAGTAATGCGATTTTCTTGCGTTTCTTTCAGCCCCTTTAGTACATCATTTTTTAGAGAAGTATCAGCTAAACTTGATCCACATTCAGGCAAATGCAAAATTACTTATTACAGCCTATTCACTTCCCAGTCAAGATACTTAAATTCACTGATCAGAATATAGGTATTAAAGAAATGCACTGATATTTTGGTAAGACAGTAACTGAGCAAATATGCTCTTGTTATCTTCTCTTTAGCCCACACTCCCAGGTGTGAGTGCCCATATTCACATATAGTCTATAAGAATAGTCTAACACTATGAATAATTTGCCCAGAGGAAGAGGAAATTGTGATACTATCAAAGCAAGTCTTCACAACAATTATGAAAATAGTATGTCCTACAAATTAATTTTTAAAACAACTAACAGATATTTTAAGTATGAATTTTCATTGTGTGGGTTGGCTTTTTTTTACATGTTTTGCATGAAAGTTTTAATATTTAGAAGACTTCAGAGTTTATGGATCAAAACATAATGCTTGTGAATCCATAACCATGAAGACCTCCAGCATGGAGCGCCCTTTCAGGGAAATCTGAATATTGAAAATTTAGCAGATATGGTTTTTAAATAGTTGAGCCTTCCAAGGGGATAGGTAATCTATCATAATGAAACACTAACTTCACTTTAAAAGCATACATTTATGCTTGTATTTTTGTGACACCATTATGACTTTTACTCCTATATTGTTCTTTTGTGATCAAAGTGTGAAAATACCACAGAAATATGTGACAAAAACTTTTGTTCCAGTTAGTTTGGATTGTAAAACTATTTGCCATTAAGTTTTTAATACAACATAAGAAGAAGGCTATTACCTGTCATTGTCAAAGAAATGTAGGCTGTAGTGCACACAATTAAAGATAACTTCTAATTACATGAGACTGGATTTGCTTTCTCCACAGTCCATTTCAAATGAAATGAATCAAGGAATTCATCCACTTGTTGTTTTAAATGTCCTTAAACTTGTGGCTTATTCCTGAGCAAGATAGATGGCATGACTGGGACAATGTGTGGATCAACCTAGTGACCTGCACAAAGTGAAAGATAGTCCCGGCATTACCTCCTCCCAGAAGTTGCAAGTTATTTTAGAGTGAGTGGATAAAACTCTGGGCCTTTCTCTTCCTTCTAATGCAATTTAGCATATTCAAATTCTTTCATTTAAATTACTGACTCATCCCTTTAAATCTTTATTCATAAGGAAACCCTAATTGTGCAATCAATCAAAAAATATTTATTAAGCACCTGCAATAAAGCAACCATTGTTCTAGTCTCTAAAGGTGTGTTTCTTAAAGTGTGGTCCCCAGATCACCCGCAACAGAGTTAGTAGAAGTAATACAGATATACTGATAACCACTCCTCATCCCAGAAAAAATAAATCAGAATCTTATGGGGTGGGACTTGGGAATTTGAATTGTTAAAAGTACTTTAAATTATTTTGAAAACCCCAATAAAAAAATGTAGTCCCTGCCATCAATGCCTAATAGAAAGATGCAAATGCAGATAGGAAACAGCAGATCCAGACTTATAGTCAATAAAATCTGAACAATGGTTTCTGTCACTTTTGGGAAAAATCATTTGATCAGTGATGCTCTATTCTTATCTTCTCCTGACATGGCAAACACTGAAACCTCATGTGTTGCTATAAAATGTTATCATCTCCACAGTAAGTAGAATTTTCTTGCCAATCCACACTGGACATGTAGCGTGAGCACAAAATACATCTTTGTTGTTTGAAGCCACTGAGATTTTGGGACTGTTTGTTACTACAGCATAACTAGTTTATCCTGACTGATGAAGGCACAACTTTATCCTATAAAGAGGATTGTTATCATACATCCTTTATTTCAAAAACACACAGAAGTAAAAGAGGAGATCCAGAACAATTGGTCATTCTAAGGAGAAGAGAACTTTTACAGAACAATATTATAAATAACAACACTTAACTCTTTCCATGTTAGACTCCGTGTTAAGAGTTTTCCATGTGGCGATCTTGCCAAACAGAGACAATAGCAAGAGCCACGGCTCTGAGACCACAATGAGCTTGGAGTGTTTGTGGAACAGAAAAAGAGGCTGATGTAGCTAACACGAATGTTGGAGGATAGCGGACAGTGGTAAGGATGACAGGTAAAAGCCAGATCAGAGAATTTGTTAGAATCAGATTTCTTAAGCTTTGTGGGCCACGGTAAACACTTTAGATTTACTCTGGAAGCCATTGGTAAGTTTTAAGCATGAAAACTATATATGATACACATTTCCAAAAGATTGCCCTGACTACCTGGGGGACGGTGTGGAGCACAAATCATCAAATAGAGTTAAAAAATGAATTCCCATTGAATACCCTGTGCTTAACTTTCATCTTTGTCCATTTTATTTGTAAGCCCTACACAATTACATAATTCAGATTCTATCAGAATATTATTTCTCCAAAGCTGATATAATAAAAAATGTTTGCCTTTGTTGTGGAATCCCAACAATAGTTTTTTGCTTCATTTTACGAACCTTTGTAAAGTCTTATTATTTGACAGACAGTGTGGTGCAAGTATAATCAGGACAACATATCAAGACCCTGTGAGGAGTCTCCCCGGGTTTCCCAAGCCCCTACTTCTGAAGACCATTTCACTGTGGTTCCAGTGAACCCTTACTTTGTTGTCAGCCCCATTAATCCTCTTCATTTACAGACTCGGCTCTAAATTCCTCAGCTTTCTTGGTTTCTTGTCCCTGCATCCCCATTCTGTTTAATACAGTTGATCAGAACTTGACTTCAAAGATTTATCCTTCTGGAACTGTCAGAGATTTGATCCTGTAGGACTTGAGTCTCTTTTTGTCACTGTCCATGAGGTATGTGTGTGTGGGGGTGGGTGGGGTAGAGTGGGAGCTGTGAGAATTGGGAGGAAACAATCATTTCCCCAAGTTAGACTGAAATCCTCAATAAGCTCAGCTGGGTTGTGGCATCAGAGGAACAGGAAAAAATATGGTTTCTAGATTCCATTCCATTGCAGTGAGTCACCTGGCCAGCATGTTTCTCCATTTATGGGAGATGAAATAGTTAGAGACAAGGTGCAACATAACCTTCAGATTCCAGGAAACCAAAGTTGCCCCCCGACATAGCTGGAGATAGGTTGAGGCACTGCTATTAACAGCCTATCAAAACCAACTTGGGAACTCATCCTCTTCATTTATTATTTATAAATATATACAGGCAGTCCTTGCTTTGCACTGTTCCAATATGCATATTTCAGTAACCGTGATTTATTTAAATAACTGTATGTTAGACACTGTCCCTGGAAACCTAGTTAACATTTCCATTACCACAGTATACTAGCTGTGAATAATGCATAAAGTATGAATTTCACTGCTAGTTTTTCAATCCACCAATCACTGCTTAAATAACAGATGATATCCTGATCAATGACCAATCATATCACTTCTTTTAAAGGTTGTCATTGATTGATCATGGCATATGTCACTCATTCACACACAGTTGACAGCAAAGCATATAGTGTGTTGCCTCCTTGTGTCCCAGTGATAAATCCACATGAAATTTTACAAAAATAGGTAATTGAAAGAAGGAATTGGCCAACAAACATGAAAGTATAGCGAAGAAGTGAAAAGTAGTAACACTAGAAATGAAATTTGACTCAAACATTCAAGGAGTTATAGAAAGAATAGTTGATGGTGGAAATATTGACACTGCTGCTAGTAGAGGGACTTAGGCGTACAGTCAGTCTCGTATGGTTGTTTCACAGTCCTGAACTACTGTGCAAGGAGAGAATCACCTATGCTGAGAAATCAGCACGCATCAACTCTGTTCAGTGGACGTCATAGCTCTTCTGGGTTTTATGTATTTTGTCTTAGAAACTTGTTTTATTCCTTTCTGCTGTTCCATCATGCTGTTAAGTCATTTCGAATGCAACCATTTCATGGAGATAACCTTGCTAGAATGGAGAGCCTGGATATAATGGTCATTCAGTTCTTCCCCAAATTTTCCCTTTTTAGCTGAGAACTGTTTAACAGTCATTTCTTAACAATAGCAGTAAGACTGGAAACTAACTCTCAAAAATGAGGAGATTAAGAAAATAAGATTTCATTTCTGCAATGTATTGCCTATATCTATTTAGAAGGATCATGTAGAAGAACATTAAAATGAAGTGGAAGGTTTCTAGGAATATCTTACTGTGGGAAAAGGAGATAAAACACTGTGCAATGTGATTCCATTTTTGTAAAATACACATATATGTGTATGTGTATACATACACACATATATGTATGAATACATGTACAGAAATAATCATAATGAGGGTTACAATCAAAATGTCAAGGATGGCTATCACTGGGTGGAAGGAAGATAGGAAATTTTTTTGTTGCTGTGTTTTCTGATTTGTCTACAATGGATATGTAATAGGTGTGTAGAAAGGCTGTTGCAAAAAATTTTACTCTTTTTATCTTTATTTTTATTTAATATTCTAGTTTAAAAATGAGCAGTGAAGTAGACATTAGGTTGTGTTTTTTAACTTTTTCAACCTTTCCCACTTGCTTTCCTTCCTGTCAGAGACTCAGAATTATTTCCTAATGAGTCAGGCAGTCTTGGTACTGACTCTCTGAAACATATATATTCAGAAAGGCACATAGGAGTTTACAGGCACTACAGGAGTCACCGAACTCAAAAGCTCAGATTTCTTTGCCTATAACTTGTGTTCGAGGTCCCTGGCAATGCCAGACGCAGGGTCTGCTGATGGACCGACAAAACCATCTGTGCTGTGTAAATGGCATGGCCTGCATCTGATTAGTTGAAAATAGTTGACAAAACCCAAGTGGTTAAATAAATCAGGAAAATGGTTACAAAGGTACAGATGTTTACCATCTTCCTAGACAGTCATGTAAACATAATCTATCAGGAAAACAATGCCTGCTGGACTATTCGTTGCATTCACACACTTGAATAATTTTTTTAGAAAACTATTTACTAAGCATTTATTACATGCCAAGTCCTATGCTTAGTGCTTAATCTCATTTTCTTATTTAATCCTCACAAAATCCTTATAAACAGAGTACTACTATTTTCACTTTACAGACTTTATAGAAAACTGCAGCTCACAGATGTTAAGTAATTCATCCAGGGTCAAACACCAAAACAATTATAATAAATAAGAAACATTTAATATTCTGTAATAAACAAGAATACATGGCTATATTTCAGGTTTATATGTCTACTTATTTAGAACTATACTTGGTTAAAAAAAATACCTTTCATCTGCAAACAATGAACAAAACATGACATGATAACTAGTAGAACAATGACTATGTATGAAAATGTTTTCTAGAAAACCTCTTGTAAGTGTATTTATTTCATTAACTTCTTACATAATTGCCAATTGCATACAAGAAAGAAACATTTTATTTAAAGCATGACAATTTTAGCACTGCTTTTAAAAGCAAAAGCAGCTTTGGATAAAATTTAACAGATATCATGAGAAAAAATAAGGGGAAATTAAAGTAACATTTTGTTTTAGTAAGGAAGGAAAATCGTTTGATCAGACAAAAATAAATTTTAACTAGAAACCATAAGAGAATGACAAAACTAACAACATTCCTTTTAGACAATTCAGTGTATCTCCCACCTCCTCATATAGACAAAATTCTATCAAGGTTAATGATTCTTACTAAAGATATTACTCCTAAATTTCTGTAACTGTCACTTCTGCTCTAATATTTGTTTCTTGATGCAGAAGCTCAAAACCCTTTTCTTCCACCTTGGCCTTCCATCTCTGACCTTTTGAGTCTTCCTGAAATCAAATTGCCAAATCCTTATTCTCCTTGCAGAGCTTCTCCTAATTCTCCTAATGTAATTTAGACTGACAGGGCTGAGCTACAGTTTTCAATAAATATCTGCAGATGAAAAGGGCGGCCCGAGGGGGCACTCCATGCTAGTTCCCAAGTGGACAGAGCCAGACTAGTGAGAGCCCGTCCGCATCCCTGGGTGTTGGCACCCCGATTGCTACCCATTTGCAACTTTAACTGTTCCTCGTCTCCAGTGCTGGGTGCTCAGGCTTCCTGACCATAGGGAGGCAGATTGTTTTTATTATTAACAGCAGCTAGGATTTATTTATAGAGTGCTTACTGTGTGCCAGGCACTTTGCAAGGGACTTTATTGGACTTAACTAATTAAATGATATATCTATGTGCTTTCTGCATTTGGGGCAATTCAGTGTCTAAATAGTGACTATGAACGAAAGCAGTACTTTGTTCTCATCTCATCCTCATTCTTTAAGCAATAAACTTTTATTTAACACCTACTATGCATTAGGAATTAGAGTAGATCTCACCTTTGTGGAATAACAATTCTTGGGAGCAGAAACATACAAATAAATACTGTAATGTAATATATATTAAAATGATTCAAATGCTATAAAATTCACTTTTTAAGATGTACAGCTCAGTAATTTTTAAGTGTATTCACAATGTGCAACCATCTAATTCTAGAACATTTTCATCACCCCAAAAAGAAACCCTATACCCATTAGCGGGCACTCCCCATTCCCATGCCCTCCCCCTACCTAGCGCCTGGAAACCGCTAATGTAGTTTCTGTTCCTATGGATTTACTTGTTCTGGAAATTTCAAATAAATGGAATCATCATGAACAATAACAACAGAAAGAAATATGGAGAAAATAATTACATTTAAGAAATGGTGGCTATTTTAATCTGCCTAAGTAAATTTGTTAAAAGAATCTTCTACCTTCTCTAGCCCACTTCATTATTACAGTTCTTTAAGAAGGTGGTGTAGAGGAGAATTTCTATCATCTTGAGTTTCCTTGGTATAGAGCCGTCTAGAAAGATTGGAATCACATATAGACATTAATTACTCTCGCATTCAGTCCAGTATTTAACACCCTGCCAGGCAAGGCTTCAGTATGTCTGCTTATGTCAGTTTTCCAACAAGTAAATCAAGAACATATCAATAATATTATATTATAATTAGCTCTAATCATCATTTTAGATTTATTGATAAATGCAATAAAAGAACGCAAGCTATTTCTGAACTATCGCTAGTCCACACAACTCAAAAAATTTCAATTCCTTTCAAGCTTCCAGAGCAGTTTATTAAAAGTATATTGAGATTTAACAATAAACTGCTGTATTTTACAATTAATTATCTAAATCAGTATTTTTTCTTTTTGAACAACCAAAAAAAATTCAACTATAAGTTGCATGTTGAGACTCATATGATGGCAAATACCATCTAGAGACCCCAATATCAAGTAACTGTTCATTGAAACAGGCTCATGTATCTCACAAATTAAATTAATAATAAGCAAACACGATAAATTTGAAACTATAAAATAAATTTATATTAATAAAATTGCCCCTTTATCTGATTAACCTACGTAATTTTTGCAGAGTCAGTGCCTGGTGAGGAATGGATATAATGTGATTCTGGGGAAATCTTAAATGTAGACAGGTAAGGGGATATATTCTCTTCTTCTAAGTCTTCATTTATTCATCCTCACATGTTAGTTGGAGAATGAGTTCTTCATTTTAATATATTTGTATCTCCATCCTCATCATGATTCGGGAATCCATTCTTGATGAAGCCACTGATGCTAAAATCAATGAGTGAAAGTTATTGGGAAACAGGATATTCACATTATTTATGAAAGAATCACCTCATAGGTTACTTACTAATTTACAAAGGAGAAACAATGCCTTTATTAAAGAGAGATCTTTCATAAACTACCTTCACCAAGTGACTAAGTTCAGTTATGCCTCCAGAGGTGAAAAAGTGACAAGTATAGAACACCACCTATGTAGTATTCTTGGCGAAAAAATTCTGGAATCTAATCATAAGGAAGCAGTCAATAAAATCCAATCTATGAGACATTCAAAGACAACTAAAGACTCTTCAAAATGTTCCTGTCATAAAAGACAAAAAAGAGGTTCAAAATTAAAGAAAATATATCACAACTAAATGAAAAAAATTAACTTTGATTATATTTTAAAAGAAAAAGCTATGAAAAACATTTGAAAGGAATTGAAAAATTTTAATATGCACTCTATATTAGATATTATTGCATATCACACCACTTTTTAAATTCTTGCGAGTAAAAAGGGCATTGTAATAAAAGGAAAATGTCTTTATTCTTAGGTGATAAATACTAAAGCACATAGAGGGGGAGTGACCTGATGTTACAGTTTACTTTCAAATGCCTCAAGGCAAAAAAGGAAACTGGAGAGGATATGAATATTCATGTAGCCAGACAGATAATCCATAAGAGCACACAAATCTTATAAAATATTAATACTTTGTGAATTTAGGTGAAGAGCATGTGGACGTTCATTGTGGTATTCTTTCAACATTTCCAAAGGCTTAGAATTTTTCAGAACGGAAGGTTGCGGGAAACAAAAGACAGAGACTGGTGTCACTGAACAAGAGTGTAAATAATTCTGGCCTCAGAGTCACTTACCACATCAAGGGGATGTTTGCCCACAATGCTCACCAAATGAGGCTGATTAGCAAATTAACAGTGTTAGCGAGTCAGGAAAGCCCAAGTTAGACTATAGAATGGCGGCACCCTAGTCAGTCTCAGCAAACTTCAGTTTAGAACTCCATTGCCTTAACCTCGCTAAAAAAATGCCTGAACAACAATGTTAACCTCTCTCTCCAAACACAAGAAAGAGCTTTACAACACATGGCATTTAGCACTGAAGGAATTAGGAATCACTTGCTAAGATTTGTCACGTTTATTTACTCACTGTAAGAAAAATATTTGCCTTTTTAACAAGATTCTTTGAATTCACATGACAGCATAACTGATCCAGCAAATCTGGTTGTGGGAAGTAGAGGGGGAAAGGAAATAGACATTTTGGAATCCTAAATCCTGGCCTTCAGGAAGTGTAGACCTTTGGCTTTCTATCCTCAAAGTTCTACCTTCAAGGCTGAAGAAAAGGTTTTGAATATTGAAGAAGTTTTAACTGCCCAGCGTTCAGTGTAAAGGAGCGTTTATGTTTACAGCAGGGCTTTGCTTTTCAATTCTAACCTGCTGTGGTAGTGCCAGCTCTAACTCTAAGTGTCCCTGGCTCACTGGCAACATTTTAGCCACCTGTTGGTATCCAAAGGGTCTGGAGGCACAGCAGAAACCCAATGGCATAGACATTCACCTCAATTGTCGTTTGTAAGGCTGAGATAAACAGGGCAGCCGCTGAACAACATAAGTGGACCTTTCTTCCTCTCACAGGAGAAACAAATTTTAAAATACGAAGATGAAGGACTGCTGGAGATCAGACACCAAAGAACTGAACTAACTCTCTTAACAGCAGGTGGTGTCAGTGGGGCTTGTCTTCTGAAAAATATCAGATCCTTTTAGGACCATGTAAAACACTTCTGGTTCCTATGGTGACATAGATAATACTTTGTCAATCACTGTGCTATCTAGATCTACATTAAGGAGTTAGCACCTTGAAATGCTTGAAGGTTAAATTAGTTTTTCCTCTGAATTGCTTGGTGTCTACAGTAGTTGTGATAATTGGAGTAGATATACTTCAGTTTCTGAGAAATACGGACCAGTATTTCTTGCCTTTCGGAAGGCTAGAGAAAAAGAGGCCATAAACTGTGAGTCCCTTCACAACAGCCCCAGACACTAATCAAAGTACATGTCTCCAGAGTGGAAGAGACTAAGTAATTCATTAGTCTTCAGGTTGTGCTCAGGCCCTCACTGAAGGATGCCGTTCACTGCAGTATTTCCTGATCTCAAGGGTAGCAGTTTATTTGTCTGATCCTTCCTTAATTAGTTTCTTAGGAAAGGGAATTTTCTAATAAAATTTTGTAGAAACGTTTCCACGAGTCCAAGGCAGGCATAAACTGTGCCATTGACCAATAACAAAGGCTGTTTTTTGTGGTGTTAGATGAACCATTAACCACACATTTTGTGACTGGGAGAATGGAGAAGATGGACCTTCTGTTCTTTCTCTTTCACTGGTGTTTGCACGTCTTAATTCTAACAGTAAATAGAGTTTTGACAAGTTGTGAAATTTAAAAAATTGAATTTCCAGGTAGACAGAATTTCAGTTTTGTCAGACCCATTCCTTCAAATGCCTAAACTGGTCACACTACGGTCTTCTGTGTATCACACCTGGTAGCTGTGCAGGCTTGGCGGTTGCACTGGGAAAGACACACCGTCATCCTCACGAAGAACCCTTCCTCCCTGGTCTAACCCACGCTCTTCAATGCGGTGCCACTGCTCCAGAGGCTTTGATTGGAGCACAGGTGTTGTCCACATGCTTCAACTTGTACAAACTTACTGTGTGACTTCTGTGCTACTCTCCAGGAGTTATTTTCAATGAGTTTGTGAATATCCTGTTATCAGAACAGTAATTATTCATCAGAATAAGGAACATATTTTTATGAAGCATTTCATACACTATATGACCTACACTGAAAAAAATCATTTTAGTACACTATAATGTGTATATATATATATATATGATATTAAAATTATCAGAAAAATGAAGTATTCCTACCACTGATAAAACTCCAAAAAAAAAAGAGAAACCAGTGTTTGTTTGAATAACATCGTATCTTTAGTGCACATAGCATTTGTGGTTTTACTTTATAAAAGATCATAAACACATTTGTTCATTTTCATTACATGAAGTTGACACTGTGTTTTGCCTATTTTAAGACCATAATTATAGCAATAATAGCTAATATAACCTGAGCCTGCCATACCTTTATTAACTCATATTGTGTCAAGCTCAGCAAGTAGAATCCATTACTGTTCAATTTTACAAATGAAGGAATTAAAATCTGGTGAGGTAACAAATCAAGGACAACAGGAAGGCTATTCTGACTTACTGTGATTCCTGGGACCTTGACTGATCATATACCACAGCCACCCTTGTCCCTAAATTTCATATTATTGTCTCACATATCATGCAAGTTTGCAAGTATATTATTAGCCTTCTTGGAGCACCATAACAAAATAGCATAGACTGAGTAGTTTAAACAACAGAATGCCCAAGATCAAAGTGCCGTCAAGGTAGTTTCATTCTGAGGTCTCTTCTCATGGCCTACAGGTGGCTGCCATCCTGCTATCTGCCCACATAACCTCTTTTCTGCGCACCTGCAGAGAGGGAACTCTCTGCTGTCTCTTCTTATAAAGACGCTCATTTTATTGAGTCCTATCCTATCTGGTCAGGACCCCACCCTTATGACCTCATGTTACTTTCTTTCCAGTATAGTGACACTGTAAGTTAGGGCTCCACCATATGAATCGGGTAGTCATGGAGCAGTCATGGATGGAGAGATACAGTCAGTCCTTAACAACAGGTGATAATGTATTTCCAAAAGAAAATTACTCCAGGTTCATTAAAATTTTTATGAATAGATAATGTCTCAACTCCCAAAATTTCTCCTTAAAAAAGAACTACAATATCACAAATACTGCAGACTTCATATGGACAAAAGGATTAAAGAACTGAGATTCTTCGTAGGAAAAAAATGCATTAATCTAATCATGTTATAATCTAGGCACAAGTATATTTAGAGATCAGCAAATTCCAAATGATGGAGATAAATTATCAGTTGTAGTATTTTCCAGAAATGTAGTTTGTACTTCTTTTTTAATTAAGCCTAATCATTTAATGATTTATATGGAAAAAATAAGGGACTAGCAGTAAGCATGTATATTATATGCAGTTCTTGATTCAATAGACAGGAAGATATCTAGAAACAAAGTTCTGAGGCCTCCATAAAAACATGTGCTATTAGAATTTCAATTGTCTGACATGGTACAGACCCTGCTCCACTCATTAGGATATTTTTCACCAGTACAATGAAGCACGCCACAGTATTTGAAATCACAGCCTGTGACATTGCTGTTACACAGCCTTCTGCTCCCACAGTGGTGAATCAAGATAAATGCTATGGATTTTCTCAGATTTATTCTTTCACCAGATTGGTCAGGCAGAGACACTTCGATGCATCTATGCAGCTATGTTAGGACCTCTTAGGCATCTATTATATCTATTAGCAAGTGCCAAATTTGAGTATTTCGTGAGAAACATTTTGTCTGGATGAACTAGTAGCAGCATCCTGCTCTCATAGAATATCAGTGTGAGGGATGACAAGCTGGCTAACAGTACAAGTCATTTATCAAGTACATAATTAAATAGATGAAATACAGATGATAGATAGACAGACCTTTCTACTAGTCTACCAAATTTCCAATTCAATGGCAATTACAAAAGATAACATTTTATTTTGTGCCAAAGGGAGAATGGGCTTAGCTCTGAATTTATTTCCTTTTGGGTTCACATTTTTCTTTTTCCCTTTTTCGCTACTTCTTATCTCACTATGGTCCCTGGAAACCAGAGCAGAGTTAAGGGATGGGGACAGGGGCCAGTCATTCACATGCCTCTAGCCTGCTAATCCTTTCCCAGTCAGACTGACAAACCATTTTTCCCTTTGGGATTAATATATTGGAATCAAATGAATTGCCAGAAAAGGTTTTTGTGCTTTATTCTGATTTAATTCCAATTTATTTGGCTTGACCTTTGTTTGTCTTGCCAACTTTCTATGCTTACCGTGGCATCTCTCCTGATTGACAACAGGACTCCATAGGTGTGTCAGCCTGCAAGTCAGTTAAGGTAAACATGGCCACCTGCCTCCCTGTTAGGACTTGCTCCCTGACCACGAGCTCACATCATCCAGTGCCAACCAGACAAAATTCCAAATGTGCCTTTCTTCTGGGAAGATCACAGTCCCTCTTCCCACTCCCTTCTGCTGGCTCTTTGGGATCAGAGAGCTGGCTTCTTCAGCTTTGTACCTATAGTACCTTTTCCTTTGGAC
This sequence comes from Phataginus tricuspis, assembly GCA_029783875.1. Classification (NCBI taxonomy): domain Eukaryota; kingdom Metazoa; phylum Chordata; class Mammalia; order Pholidota; family Manidae; genus Phataginus; species Phataginus tricuspis. The sequence goes on along the minus strand of JAQQAC010009165.1, from coordinate 13,491,397 downwards.
AGGAATGTTGTCTCTCACTAAACCATTGACACTGAATGAGATGCTATGAATGATATTACTTTTATTTTCTTAAAAAAAAAAAAACATTGCCCATAAAATTGATATTCCCAAATACCCTAGAACTTACTACACAGTTTATTAATGGATATAAGACTTAATAGTTCCTGCCTTAGAGAAAACTGTGAATAAGCATATTACTATAACACATGGCAAGTAGAATATGAAAGGTATAAAAGTTCCCAGTGTAATGGAGCACAGAACGAAAGGAGAAATTAATTATGAATGGGAGAGTTACCATTAGGATGAGAAAGACAGTGTGTGAGCCAGTTCTCTGTAACGATAGGTTGACAATTGAAGGGGAAGGGATGGGAGTAAGCAAGAACTTACAGTGCAAACAACAGAAAATGGACAAGGCGTGGAAGATGGACTTTTCAAAAGGCATTCGTGAAACAATAAAGAATTAAATTTTGCCTACAGAAACCAAAGTTTCCTGTAGGCCAGATGGATTAGGCAGAAGTGCTATACTAAGATTTTTCACTTTATTCTGTACACTAGTGGTTCCCAAAAGCTGGCCACAGGCCAGTGCCAGTTTAAATCTATGTTTTCAATGGACTGGGGATAGAAAAGAAAAATAAAGGTAACTTGTGAGTGTTTTTTATGAAACAAAATGCATTCAATTCAAAGGCCTTTTCCTTTATTATGGGATTACGTCTTTCCTATATTTAGAATCAAATGCAATTGCTTTAATGAAGTTATGGTAAGAGTAGATATCAGTTTGGTAGGAGGTTCTAATGCTCTTACTTGGAAAGGTAAAAATTGGCAGCACTGTTTTGAGATCCCTAGTATATTTTTATTTCACAACTACATGAGATCCAAATTTTGGGGGCCACTTCCACAGGTAATGTGGACCCTTGGAAGAGAGGTAATATGGTGGAAATTGTTGGAAACATGCCTCTGAAAGTAGTAAACTAAAAGAGAAAAGAAAGGAAAGACATACACAAAAAAAGAAAGGAAGGAAGGAAGGCAGTAAATAAGATAGATAATGGCAGGATATAAGGAAAGTTGCAAAGATGTATTATATGTATAAGTACACAAAGTTGCAAATTTATAGCAAAGCAATCAGAACCTAATCTAGGACACTGACATAGATAATTGAAAGAAAGCAATGAATACAAGATACAGAATCTACAGTATTGGCAATCGAGTTTCTGTATGAAAAAAAAAAAGAACAGAAAACCCCAAAGAAGACTTAAGAGATTCCAGATGGTAGCATGAGAGGTGACATGGAGAAATCCCTCCCACAACCACAAATAGTACAAAAATATAGTTAATTAATACAACTAACCCTAAAACAGCAAGAAGAAAGAAGGCTGAACCAGACTGCATACAGACCGCACGAACAGAGCACACCTCACGAAACAGGGTAACGTACGAAAGCCTTAATTCGGCAGGACTCAAGCCCTTCCCCCACCCCAGCTCACCGGCAGGAGGAAGAGAAACAGAGAGGGGAGGGGGTGGAAGCCTGGGACTGCTGAACATCCAGACTTGGAGATATGCTTTGTGAACAGAACTCTGTATTGTGTGGTGCTCTGGACGTTGGGAAGCTGGGACGGGTGGAGGGCCTGGGACACTGACATTTCGGCCGTTTGTGAAGGACAGGATCCACACCAGGTTGCTCTGTGTCAGAGGAAGGGTGGGAGATCTGAGAGGCTTCCTGGCAGCGAGAGGGCTGCTGAAGGGGCAGGGTTTGCACAGAGCTTGCTGCACAAGAGAAGGGAGAGCTGGACAAGGTTGTCTGGGTGTGCTCAGCCCAGCTACTTGGGAACTTTGAGGAGCTTCAGGTGCTCCATCCCCCTGGCTTTCTACTCAGCTCTGAAGACCCCCACTGTGACACACAGCCTGCCGAGCCTTCCTCCTGGCCTGCCAGCACCTGCTCGCAAACCAGCAGTCACTGTGCTGGCATCAGGCCAGCCAGAGGGATGCCCTGTCTACAACACCTAGAGACGCAAAGCACAGAGGCTTACACATGTGTGCTTGGCCCACTGGCTCAGACACTGGAGATAGGAACCACAGACAGGAATCAGGAAACAGATCTTTCCTCCCCCTCACGCACCAGCTCCACTCCCCTATGACCCCCAACCTGACTCTAGGGGATCAGCAGCTCCAGAGACTAGAGTTTCTGGGCACTAGTGGAAATATGAAAACTTCATAGAAATATGAAACTTCAAAAGAACATGGTTCAAACCAAAATCTCACAAACCCCAGAAAAAGGGCCAAATGACACTGAACTCACCAATCTTCCTGAAAGAGAGTTCAAAATAAAAATTATAAACATGCTTATGGAGGTACAGAAAAATATTGAAGAACTCAGGAACGAATTTAAGTTGGAGATTCAATCATTAAGAAATTCCATATGTGAAATGAAACACACAATGGAGGGATTTAAAAGCAGATTAGACCTAGTAGAAGAGACAGTAAATGGAATATAAATTGGAGAAGAAGAATACAAAGAAGCTGATGCACAGAGAGAAAAAGAATCTCTAAGAATGAAAGAATATGGAGAGAACTGTGTGGCCAATCCAAACGGAACAATATTCGCATTATAGGAGTACCAGAAAAGAAGACAGAGAAAAAGGGATACAAAGTGTCTTTGAGGAGGTAATTGCTGAAAAATTCCCCAATCTGGGGAAGTAGATAGTCTCTCAGGCCATGGAGATGCACAGATCTCCCAACACAAGGGAACCAAGGAAGACAACATCAAGACATATAGTAATTAAAATGGCAAAGATCAAGGATGAAGACAGACTTTTAAAAGCAGCTAGAGAGAGAAAAAAGACCACATACAAAGGAAAACCCATCAAGCTATCATCAGACTTCTCAACAGAAACCTTGCAGGCCAGAAGGGAGTGGCATGATATATTTAATACAATGAAGCAGAAGTGCCTTGAAGCAAGAATACTCTACCCGGCAGGGTTATCATTTAAATTTGAAGGATGGATTAAACAATTTTCAGATAAGCAAAAGCTGCGAGAATTTACCTCCCACAAACCCCTCTACAGTGAATTTTGGAGGGACTCCTATAGATGGAAGTATTCCTAAGGCTAAATAGATGTCACCCAAGGGCTACACAAAGAGTACAGAATATGATTCATAACATACAAAGAATGAAGGAGGAAGAAAAAGGAGGAAAAAGAAAAGAAGCTTTAGGCCGTGTTTTTAATAGCATACGAAGTGAGTTAAATTAGACTGTTAGATAGTAAGGGAATTGCCTTTGAATCTATGGTAACCACAAATCTAAAGCATGCAATGGCAATAAGTACATACCTATCCATAATCACCCTAAATGTAAATGGTCTGAATGTACCAATCAAAAGACATAGAGTTACTGAGGGGATAAAAAAACAAGACCCATCTATATGCTGCCTACAAGAGACTCACTTCAAACCCAAAGACATACACAGACTGAAAATAAAGGGATAGAAAAAGATATTTCATGTAACTAATAGTGAGAAAAAAGCAGGAGTTGCGGTACTTGTATCAGACAAAATAGACTTCAAAATGAAAAAAATCACAAGAGACAAAGGATATTACATAATGATAAAAGGGTCTCTCCAACAAGAGGATATAACTATTATAAATATCTATGCACCCAACACAGGATCACCTACGTATGTGAAACAAATACTAACAGAATTAAAGGGGGAAATAGAATGCAATGCATTCATTCTAGGAGACTTCAACACACCACTGACTCCAAAGAACAGGCCAACCACACAGAAAATAAATAAAGAGGCAGAAGCACTGAACAACATATTAGAACAGATGAACCTAACAGACATCTAGAGAACAATCCATCCAAAAGCAACAGGATACACATTCTTCTCAAGTGCACATGGAACATTTTCAAGAATAGATCATATACTAGGCCACAAAAAGAACCTCAGTAAATTCAAAAAGATTGTAATTGTACTAACCAGCTTCTCAGATCACAAAGGTATGAAATTAGAAATAAATAACACAAAGAACATTAAAAAGCCCACAAACACATTGAGGCTTAATAACATGCTCCTAAATAACCAATGGATCAATGACAAAATAAAAACAGAGATCAAGCAATATATGGTGACAAATGACAATAATTCAGCACTGCTAATATGTGGGATGCAGCGAAGGCCATGTTAAGAGGGAAATATATTGCAATACAGGCCTACCTCAGGAAAGAAAAACAATCCCAAATGAACAGTCTAAACTCACAATTAATGAAACTAGAAAAGGAAGAATGAATGAGGCCCAAAGCCAGTAGGAGGGACATAATAAAGATTGAAGCAGAAATAAATAAAATTGAGAAGAATAAAACAATACAAAGAATCAATGAAAGCAGGAGCTAGTTCTTTGAGAAAATAAACAAAATAGATAAACCCTTAGCCAGACTTATCAAGAAAAAAAGAGAGTCTACACACATAAACAGAATCAGAAATGAGAAAAGAAAAATCACTACAGACACCACAGAAATACAAAGAATTATAAGAGAATACTTTGAAAAATTATATGGTAACAAATAAGATAACATAGAATGGACTGCTTTCTAGAAAAATACAACCTTCCAAGGCTAACCCAGAAATAAACAGAAAATCTGAATAGACAAATTATCAGAAAGAAAATTGAATTGGTAATCAAAAACTACCTAAGAACAAAATACATGGACCATATGGCTTCACTGCTGAATTTTATCAAACATTTAGTGAAGACCTAATACCCATCCTCATTAAAGTTTTTCCAAAAAGTAGTAGAGAAGGGACTACTCCGAAACTCATTCTACAAGACCAACATCACTACAAGACCAACAATACCAAAAACAGGCAAAGACAACACAAAAATAGAAAATTACAGAACAATATCCCTGATGAACATAGATGCAAAAATACTCAACAAAATATTAGCAAACCAAATTCAAAAATACATCAAAAAGATCATCCATCATAATCAAGTGGGATTCATCTCAGGGATGCAAGGATGGTACAACATTCGAAAATCCATCAACATCATCCACTACATCAACAAAAAGAAGAACAAAAACCACAAAATCATCTTCATAGATGCTGAAAAAGCATTTGACAAAATTCAACATCCATTCATGATAAAAACTCTCAACAAAATGGGTACAGAGGGCAAGTACCTCAATATCATAAAGGTCATATATGACAAACCCACAGCCAACATTATACTTAACAGCGAGAAGCTGAAAGCTTTTCCTTTAAGATCAGGAACAAGACAAGGATGTTGACTCTCCCCACTTTTATTCAACATAGTTCTGGAGGTCCTAGCCATAACAATCAGACAATACAAAGAAATAAAAAGCATCAGATTGGCAAGGAAGAAGTCAAACTGTCCCTGTTTGCAGATGACATGATATTGTACATAAAAAACCCCAAAGAAGAGCTTCCGGGAATATGGCGTCTTGAACGGACTAGCAGAAAAATTCCTCCCAACATTATATTTATTCACGAAAATACAGCAAATACAACTATCCCTAAAAGAGAGACCAGAATACACAGGAAAGTGCACAGCGTACAGCTACACCTGTGAGAACTTGGCAGCCGGTGAGGCGGACGGGCGGCGATCCGGTGGGACCGAGCGCTCTCCCCCCCAGAGCTCCAGCGGCCAGACACGCCGGACAGAGGACTCAGCATCCGGCGAGGCGGGACGGAAACACGATCCAGCGAGACGAGAGCGCCCCTGCACCCCAGCACTCCGGCGGGAGTCTCGGCAAGGCGGGTAAGGTACGGAGCCGCGAGCAGACCGAGCGCTCCTCTCCCCCAGCGCTCCGGCGGGAGGAGAGGATTCAGAGCCGGGAGCCAGGGGAAGTCTGTGCCCGGAGCGCCCCTCCACCCCAGCACTCCGGCGGGAGTTCCGGCAAGGCGGGTAAGGTACGGAGCCGCGAGCGGACCGAGCGCCCCTCTCCCCCAGCGCTCCGGCGGGAGGAGAGGATTCAGAGCCAGGAGGGAGTGGAGATCTGCGGTGTAGCGGAGATTGGAGGGACAGAGGGCACAGGGTCCCAGCCGGGAACGTGCAAGTTGCCCGCGGCAGGCTCCGGGAAGGAAAAAGAAAGGAGAAAAAGGGGAAGAAAAGCGCGCGCTCTACCCCAGCGGTCTTAAAGAGACAGGAGCTCAGTAGAGGGGCCGGATAGCCCCGCGAACTGAGCCCAGCACGCTGGGAGTCCTGGGGAGCTTTGGACCCCGTAGCTGGCGACTGGGAAAGAGTGCCCGCCATTGAGACCCTCACGGAGATCAACAGCTTCCCATTGTTTCCAACCCAGCTAGAACTATAGTGGCGCTGGAATAGTGGAGCAACAGCGCCACCTACAGCACTCGCGCAGAACCCACGCCCGGTGGCTTTTTTTTGTTTTTGTTTTTGTTTGTTTTTTTTGTTTTTTGTTTTGTTTTGTTTTGTTTTGTTTTTTCTCCCCTTTCTTTTCCTTTTTTTCTTTCCCTCTCTTTCAACAGCCTCCCATCCATTCTCACCCGGCCACAGATTTAAAGGGCCGTGTGGAGCGACGTGGACGCGGCTCTGGAATAGCGGAGCAATAGCGCCACCTACAGCATTCGCACAGAAACCACCCCGGTGGGCTTTTTGGTGTTTTGTTTTTTTTTGTTGTTGTTTTCTTTTGTCTTGTTTTGTTTTGTTTTGTTGTTGTTCTTGCTGTTTTCTTTTAGGTGTTGCTGCCTTTTCTTTTTCTTTCTTTTCTTTTCCCTTCTCTCTCTCTCCTTATACTTTTATATTATTAGTAGAAATCTCTT
>JAQQAC010009165.1:13454511-13479600 GCA_029783875.1 Phataginus tricuspis | reverse complement strand
AGAGAAATGCAAATTAAAACCACCATGAGATATCACCTCACACCAGTTAGGATGGCCACCGTCCAAAGGGGAACCCTCCTACACTGCTGGAGGGAATGTAAACTAGTTCAACCATTGTGGAAAGCAGTATGGAGGTTCCTCAAAAAACTCAAAATAGAAATACCATTTTACCCAGGAATTCCACTTCTAGGAATTTACCCTAAGAATGCAGCAGTGCAGTTTGAAAAAGACATATGCACCCCTATGTTTATTGCAGCACTATTTACAATAGCCAAGAAATGGAAGCAATCTAACTGTCCATCAGTAGATGAATGGATAAAGATGTGGTACATATACACAATGGAATATTATTCAGCCATAAGAAGAAAACAAATCCTTCCATTTGCAACAACATGGATGGAGCTAGAGGGTATTATGCTCAGTGAAATAAGCCAGCTGGAGAAAGACAAGTATCAAATGATTTCACTCATCCGTGGAGTATAAGAACAAAGGAAAAACTGAAGGAACGAAACAGCAGCAGACTCACAGAACCCAGGAATGGACTAACAGTTACCAAAGGGAAAGGGACTGGGGAAGATGAGTGGGAAGGGAGGGATAAGAGGGAAAAAGGGGCATTGCGATTAGCACATGTAATGCAGTGGCAGGGGACACGGGAAAGGCAGTATTTATAGAGAAGACAAGTAATGATTCTATAGCATCTTGCTATGCTGATGGGCAGTGACTGTAGTGGGGTATGTGTGAAGGACTTGATAATAGGGGGTCTCTAACCATAATTTTGTTCAAGACATTGTACATTATCGATACCAAAATTTTATTAAAAGCCCTAAGAAATTAGATCTTGGCAAAAAAAAAAAAAAAGAAGAAGAAGAAAGAACTAGCAAAGATTTGGAGAAGACCTGGAGTTGTGACATTGGGCTATGTGTGATTGGGTCTTGAGAAACTGCCAAAGCCTAGGGAAGTATACCTGGGAGTCTTCTGCATAAAGGTAAGAGCTGAGAAAGAATAGTCAAAGAAGTGGGGGTGGAAGAAGCAGCTCTTGAGTGAAAACACCTCCAGTACTGATGCTCCCTTATTTGTTTAGCTCCTCTGATGAGAGAGACCAAGAATGACATTTATCTTTCTTGGATGTAGCCTCATCAGTGAATTTTGATATTTTCTATCATCATTTCCTTATTGGTTAACCTCTAATCTTATCTTGAAAAATCTCATGGTTTCTCAAGATCCTCTCTCTATTAGTGCCCCATATTTCAAGTTCAGCATCACATCAAGTTGGGATTAGCTGAGAGGTTATGAAATTATCATTTGAGCCTAACAGATTCAAGTCTTTCCATCAAATATAAGGAAAGGGAAAGAAGGAACTAGAATGACACTTTGGCATTGTAAGAATTTGTGTTAACACTGACAAAACAAGGACACTCAAATGTTAAAGTTCTTTGGAAATAATTTTTGTCCTAGATATTAGGGTTGTGGCACAATTTATTTTCTGCATAGTAATAATAGCTAATGCCTATTGAGCATATACTATATAGCCAAGCATTTGACAAGCAAATCCTCAGTTCATCTTCAGAAAAAGCCTATCAGGTAGGTCATTTAAGAATAGCTTTTTGTCAGGTAATAAAAGCAATATCAAGAGAAGATAAATTATTTATCCAAAGTGATCTAAGAATAAAGTGACTGAACTGGGATTAGAAACCCAATTGTATGGACTAGGTTTCATTGGCGTATGACAGAGAACCCAGACAAAGTCAGTTTAAGGAAAAAGGGCATTTATGAGTTCCCATAACTAAAACAACCAAGAGCAGGACAAGGGCTAGCTCCCGAAGGAATTTAACAAATAACTCACACATTGTCATCCGCGTACTGCGTCCCTCTCTTCATTCCTACCCAGATGTCTCTGTGTTGGCTCCACTCCCAAACAGCCTCTCCTGTTGTGTTGTCAGAATGTCCTCAGCAGTTCCAGCCTGATAACCAGGCTTAACCTAGACCAGCAGGAAGAGGAAAAGCCTGTCTCTGGCCCAGCTGTCTGAGGCAAAGCCTCCTGAACCTTCCGTGGTGACAGGGTCACAAGTTTGTCCGTGCTGGCCTCACTGAAGTCAGCAATGTGATGCACTGAGCGGCCCCACCTGGGGCCAAGAGTACAGTAATCCAGGATGCTATTAACATGATCAGTAAATGGCTCTGACAATCCAACTTTCTTGCTGAAGAACTTGAGGTTTTAACCACTATACTTTTCCAGCTAAACAATGAAGATCCTTAAAAAACAGAGATGAGGCTTGTACATTGAAAGGAGGAAATTGTTTTTGGAGCATCCTGCATGATTTCTTTAAAAGTTGTTATTTAAAACGACTAACACCTTGACTGGGAGAAATGGCATATGGGGATGAACTAGACTATTTCTGCTGTGGTAGCAGCAGAAATGAACACTCTCCTTTTGGGGACCAGGAAGGAGAAGGGGAGACATTGTACATTTGTCCTGCACCATTCTTGAGGTGACTGAGAAAGAGATGCAGGCCTCAGTCTCTCCCTTTTAAGCCAAGTGTTTACACCAGGGTCCAAGTACAAATTCTTGTCCATCTGGAAGATTTTTTCCCATTTTCCCCCTAATACCCTGGATTTAGGTTGAGGTAGTGTAGCACTAGTACCCACTGCTCCGTTTATTCTTTCAGAGCCTGTTGAGGACTCCACTAAAGTACCAATCTCATTTCTGCAGCAGGTTCCTCCCTTTGAGAAAAGGACAAAAGAGAGAAGCTCTGATCCTATTTATGATTGTCTCTTTCTATTTTTCCTGGAATATTAACTTCCTGGTACCCTCTTCATCTCAGAATCTTTTCTTTCCTTTAATTTCAGCTGACTCTCTGACATATTATAGTAAGGAATGAATGAAGTATATGAATGCTTGTTATTTCTTGGGTAAGTTGATGAAATGGTTTTTAATGCATTAAATCCCAGTTTTTTGTGCCTAAAAGGAAAGAGAAAACACTCTATTAGGCCATCCCCTAGCAGTAAGAATTCAGCTAAAAGTCTATTACTTCCTTTTCTTTAAAACCCCAACATCCTAGCCAATACAGTATTGCCAGACAAATGAAATAGTTCACTTCTGTCCTTTCTGTTGCAGTGAATGTAGAAAAGAAGAGTCTATATACTTCAGTGGGGTGAATTTTAGAATTGAAATGCCTGTGCTCGTTTATAGTTTCAACACCTTATTCAATACTTTGTTTACACTCAAAAATCCTATAGGAATAGTGAATATATACCTTTGCATTTACAGAACAAAATAATGTTCTTATTGAAATTTAAGCATAAGACAAATGGTGAACTATATCCAAAGAGAGAACTGGGTTGTGCTTTCTCTTTTTTCCAGAAGGCCATCAGATACAATTGAAGCAGTTTTATACAACATTCCTTTCCTGGGGGCCTTTTGTTCTCCCAGGCTTCACTTTTCTCTTCCCAGTTGCTTTTTGATACTGAAAAAGTGAACTGAAATTTCTCAGAGGAAAAGAAAAAGAGAATAGTGATAGCATGGACTCCTGTTCTTCACTTTCACTGTTTTACTCTAAGACAGCAGGGACAAACAGGGAGGTTGGGTCCCCAGCCTGGCTTCATCCAGGTCCCATCACAGACTTCACCCCAGCAGGACTGACCAGCTCTGCCCTGAGGCATACCCTCCCACTTTTCCCTGCTCTGTCACCTTTTGGGACACTAATGCATATGCCACAACTTTCAGATTTAGTGAATGAATGGGTAGAGCATCAGAACAAATGGGATGACCGATCAGGAGAGGGCAAGATAAATATGTAGGCAGAGTCAACAGGCCTTAAGTCTCCTGTAAAACTGGGGGTACTGGACACAGACAGAAACAGAGACAGAAAGCAAACATTTCTCCCTTGATGAATTTATTCAAAATTTGAATTTTTGCAATCAGAATATCTTTAAGATGCTATTTTAATTTCAGTATGCATATAATTTTTTAATGCTATTTGGAAAAATTACTCTTTAGTATTATATATGAGAGGCTATAGTAATCTTTTTAGAGCTTAGGTCCTCTAAGTCAGGCTCTTTGATTAGCTCTCCAAAGCTAACTGGCAGCTACTGTCTTGACAATATACAGGAAGCTGCAATTTTATTTTTATCTTACGGACTTTTGGGAAGGAAGGGTGTGTAAACCAATTGGAACCAGAGTTCCCTGACAAGCAGCTTTTCAAACTTCCTGGAACCCCATACTATATCATCCAAAAGGTTGGGATCCCTTTCCTTGCTTCCAAAAATAATGCCTACAGCAGGATTCCTCAGAGTGGAACATGAGTCACTGGCCTCAGAATCACCCAGGGTTCTTATTTTTAAAGGCCTGACCCTCCAACCACTCCATCTGATGGCTGCAGTTTGGAGCTGGTTATGTGCAAGTTTACTGCCAGGTCCTGACTAAATTTTGAAAACCACCATGTAGGTAGGTATGTTCATTCATATATATATACATGTTTGGTATAATGATTTAACATACAAGGAAAATACTAAAGGCATGGGTTCAAAAAAGTCTGTGATGCAATGTTTAACTGTTCCAGAAACATCTCTCATGTAGGTAAAACATTAAGCAGAGATCATTATAATTAATCTCAAAAAAGCTACTTAAATCCATCAACAATTTTCCTTCCACTCACCCACCTATCCCACTGTTTTGTTCCCATCAGCACACATAATAAATCTCACATAAAGTTGGCATTATTGCTTTAACGGGCCACAGTTCATACTGGTTATGAAATGAATAGCATTTTAAAAATTAATGATAGAAGAATGTAGAAGACAGAATGATAATTATATTAAAGTGAAATAGAATTTTCCTATAGAGGACTAAATTATAATGATGATAATTCATAATAATGAACTATGGAGTCCAAGTCTGGAAGTAAAAATGTAATTTTTGAATATCTGGCTCTCTTTATACTGACCATAAAATTTTCAAAAGTCATTCCCTCCCCCTACACAGACATTTTCTATGTTTCCTTCAGAATCCAGCCAGCTAAGAATATCAATATATACCAGAGAGCTTATTTCAGAAGCAGTTCAAAGGCAGGGCAAAGTTAACAGTAGAATCCTTTATGGGAGCTAACCTTATATGAGAGAATCTAATAAAGGCTGCCATATATTTAAGGAAAAAAATGCAAACCAAAACATTTTCAATGACACTGCACAGAAAGAGCAAAAACCTACCATGACAGAAACAATGTGTATTGATTAGACGTCACTGTGGAAATGTTGAGAAGTTGAGGATGATTTTGATGACAGTGACCGTGCTGTCCTGTGGGTTCAGACACTTGTGTGCTGCCGGGCGTGTGCCTACTTCCTCCCCTGTGAACAAGTCTCACACTCACTGACGGTTGCTGCCATATTTTCTTGTTATCCAATTCACTTCTTCCCACTAAACAGAATGATCCCAGGCAAATGAACAGATCTTTGCAAGTTTTGTAAAACTACAATCTGACAAATGCACCATATAGATGAGCTCTTGCTCAGGGGAAAATATTGGTGAGCTATCTCAAACTTGTCAAAATGTGACTTGTAACGTTCTTTCTACTATAAAATAAATCACACATTTGATTTTGATAACCTAAGTTCTTTATGTATATGAGATTTACTTTGTATGAAGAGCTTACTGACATGATAGTGCCAGGGCACTTTAGCCTCATGGGTGGCATCCCTGATCAGAGCATCATTTGGCTCTTTTCATTCATTTACCTTATATTGTGACAGTTGGTATAAATCTATGTGACAAACACTGCCTGGTGAACCAGAAACCCTGATTTCACAACTTTATATCCCATTGAATTAGATTGATGAACAGAAAAGGAATGGTAAACAGAAAAAATAAAGAGAATAATTACAACTTATAAAAGGTATTATGAAATAAATAAACAAGAGTCTACAATAAAAAAATGAAGCTGTGAAGGGCAGGGGAGGTCCTACTTTGCACAGCATGATTTGGAAAGGCATCTCAGAGTTTGTGATATTTAACTGAAACCTAAAGGACAATGAGAAAACAGCCGTGTGAAGAAAGAGCAGAATAGGTTTCAGACTGGAGACAGAGCAGGTGGAAGGAGCCTGCCGCAGGAATGAGCATGGGGTCTTTGGAGAATTATATGATGCCTATTGTTCTGAAGTATAGTAGCAAGAGAGAGACACAAGAGATGGTTAAAGAAAGAGTTAGGGGCCTGATTCAGAGCCTGGAAACCCATGGTAAGGAACTTGGTACATATTCTAGTGGCATGGAAAGGGGAGTTGCAAGTAACAGAAGGCATTTGTACATTTTTAAATGTTCAGGCAGAGTAAGAGCCACTTTATCAAAAGCTCTTGTACTCCTTCAAAATACAAAGAGAACAAAGCTCATCTTCACTGCCACATGCCCCCTCTCTTGTTTGTAACTCCGGTTCCCTGACCTGGAACCTGGTCCTGCCTACCAGGTCCGGAGCACACACCTAACTGGAGGTCAAGGGAACACTCGCCACACTCAGTGTCATGCCCCCACAGCCTGTTCTTAAGTTATTCTCTCTGTTTGTTATTTCTTCCAGGTTACACCTACCTCTATTTTTCTCTTCATTTCGGTCATTGTTCATAACATGATCACAATGTATACTGCCTGCTTCTTGATTTTCACATATTTACTCTGTTTCCATGAACAGACTTAAGTCCCACGAGGGCAGGGACCAAATCTGACTCTGGCACCATTATATCCTCATTGCCCTGCAAAGTGCCTGGCAGTGTTGAGTAAAAGAAAAAATGTATGAGTTTTTGTTTCCGCTGTGACAATGTTAACAGCAATTTGGCATATGTTGAAAATTTAACATCCATCACCGCTGAGCCTTGATATAAGGACAGATTTTTCATTTGCTGTGTACTGCCAAACTCCTAGAGTGACATAGACACTATGCATGTGGCTTCAGCATACAAGTAGCCCAGTCTTTCTTTCCCTGACCTAAGTTTCTGGAACTTTGCACTCCCTGGTATAGGTAGAGTAAACTCTGCTAAATCAAGTCTCAAACTCTCCACAAATCCTGTGCTAATGGCAACCATGGCTGCTGTTTCAAAACCAACTGTGGATGGGAATACGGGAAAGGAATTGGAAAACAAACAAATTTTCTAACCAAAACATGGAAGACAGATGGTGGGGAAGATACAACAAAGCACATATATATTCCATTCAAATAAAGCAATGACCCATTTTCTAGATCAATATTTTCTTATATTCCTCAAAACTAAAACAACTAAGGAGATAAGTAAGAGGGCACTGCTCTCCAAAGCACCTAACGTCTCAGACTTTTAGGATAGAGTAAGAAAAAGAGGGACAGTTCATGTCAACCAGTCACTCCACAAATTTTAATCAATTATTAATGTCACTGATCTTTTCCCATGAAAATAATGAAAATTTCACAGATTTATCTATTTCACCAAACTAATTTATATTTTAAATAATTTTTAATGAACAGGTAAAATGAACATATATTTTTGGCCTGTACACTGGGTAAAATATTCTCAATAAGCATTAAAAATATATGTTGTCTGGTCATATTCTGTCTCATACACAATCAGTAGTCAAGAAATATGATGTAATAAATAAGGAAATGTTTTAACATTTCATAATATAAAACTAATAATCTAAATATTTTTAAATAAGCCAGACTATTTTATACATATATGTTATTAATATTTTATTAATATTCTGTGAATGTGTAGGACTTGCTCTACATGTGTTTCATTGCAAACAGAGCATACAGGTATGCTTACTCCCACAAATACTTTGGAAATATTTTTGTTAATTTTTATAACAATTTTGTATCACATTGACCAAAAAAGTGAACACAATTTACACATACAAGTGAACCAAATTTATCTACATATAATGAAGCATCATGTTACACAGTATGATCTAAAGAAAGCAAGCCATTTCATATTCAGATAGATCTGTTCAGAAGATATGATGAGTGAAAACAACCAAAATGACTTCAAGCTATCATCTTTCTAGGGAATTACACTAATTTAAGTACATTTGTCTTTGCAGCTTGCAATGTTCTCCTTTTGGAACTTGCACTCATGGACGATTTTCAAATAATGTTTATTTCAGAATTCATCACCGCTATGAATTAAAATACAAAGAAACAAACAGGTCAAGGTGCATAGACATTAACGAGTTCTTGCTCAGGTTTAGCACTAAATAGATGACTGGCCATAATTAGCTGGAGTTCAAGAATTCTGAGATATAAAAAGTCCCTTACAGGATTAGGCTGAAACTTGACATGGAAGGACTTCTTAAAATTACATGAAGCATAGGAGGGCCTGACAGAAAACTTTCCTTTGTAATTTAGTAGGGGAAAACCTGAGAGTAAAATGTCATATGCCTTTTGCAAGCCCTTTTGAAGTATCTTAACTAGCTGGTAATAATTTGATTTGGACAATATTAACTGGTAAATAAGGTATGGGGAAAAATTCACCTAAGGATGTTGTTTTACATGATAAAATAACATTTGAAAACTGAGTCACAGCTCAAGGGGCAAAGAGAAGATAATGAACTCAGAATGATGATGTGTTTTCTCCTAAAATAATTGGGCCCAATTCTTCAAACTGAATAATGAACCAGGAACAATGTTGTGATGAGAGTTACTTTTTTTAAGGATGTTTGTCTTAAAATACTCTCTGACTTACATAAAAGATGTAAATAATTACAAAGAACTGTTTCCCAGAACCACTGTAGAGTAACTTGTTGACTGGATGCCCATTCACTCTCAGATACTTCAGTGGGTGTGTCTGCAAACAAGGGCATTCTTCCAGTAGATAATCACATGACCATGTCACTCAGGTTGACATCGACATGCACTGCTATCTCATCCTCATAGCCCATTCCTGTTTTTCCAATTATCTTAATAATTCTTTTATATTAAAAGAACTACACAATACATTTACTTGTCATGTCCTTTTAATATCCTTCACTCTGGAACTGTTCCTCAGTCTCACATTGACTTTCATGATCTTGGCATTTTTCATATTATTTTATCAAATAATTATTATTTGATAATATTTTTCTTATATTATTTTATAAAAATTTTTCAATTGCTTTTTTTTTTTTCAAGTTTTCTCCTCCTGGTTAGATTCAGATGTACATGTTTGGTAGGAATACCACAAAAATGATGCTGTGACTTTTTCTCTTTGTAATTAGTAATTAATTTTGTGAGGAGGTTCTTTTCAACTCGGTGAAAATCCCATTTCTCATAATATTTTCAACATATTCTTTTATTTATTTATATAAAAAGAGTCGAGATTGGATTAAAGATGGCGGTGTGAGAGGTGAGACACAGGCTTCCTCCTAAAACAGTATATAACACAAAAATATAATTAATAGAACTAATCCTGAAAGAGCAACAGGAAAGAGGACAGAGCCAGACTGCATACACCTGGAGAAAAGAGCAGACCTCACAGAACAAGGTAACATACAAGAACAGTGGCCTGGTGGGACCCAAGCCCTTCCCTGACCCCAGCTCACAGGCGGGAGGAAGAGAAACCAAACAGGGAGGGTGTGGAGGCCTGGGACTACTGAATACCTAACTCCAGAGATCTGCTCTGGGAGCACAAAACCACAATTCATGGTGCTTGCATGATACTCTCATGATTACAGGGTTGGAAAGTTAAGACAGGCAGAATTCCTGGAGAGACTGAGATTCCAGATGCTTGTGGAAAACAGGGATCCATATCCGGCTGCTCTGGGACAAAAGAAAGGCAGGCAGTCTGAGAGACTGTCTAACAAGGAAGCCCTTAGCAAGAGGGCTGCTAAAGGGACAAGGATTGCACAGAGCTTATTGCTTAGGAGAGAGGACAGGTAGAAAAAGTTGTCCAGGTGCACTCTGTCCAGCAGGTTGGGAGCGTTGCCATATAGACTCTCATATTTAAGGAGGAAAAACAAGTACTTCTCCTTAGATGATCTTCAGGTGCTCCAGCTCCCTGGCTGGCTACACAGCTCCAATGACCCCCACTGTGATATGCAGCCTACTGCGCCTTTCTCCCAGCCAGCCCCACCTGGCTCACAAACCAGCAAACCCTACCCTGGCATTAGCCCAGCCAGAGGGAAGATCTGTCTACAGCCACTACAAACAGGAAACAGCCCTTTCCTCCCCCCAAGCACCAATACAACTCCCCTGCAACCCCTGACATGCTTAAGGGGCTGAGCAGCTCCAGGGAGTAGAGCCTCTGGGCACTAGAGGGTGCCATATACAAATATGAAATGCCAAAGAAACCTGGTTAAGAGTAAAATTATTAATACCACTCCTGAGAAAGATTTAAATGACATCAACCTCATGACTCTTCCTGAAAGGGAGTTCAAAATAACAATCATTAACATGTTCATGGACGTACAGAAAGATATTCAAGAACTCAGGAATGAATTCCGGTCGAAGATCCAATCGTTGAAGAGCACAATGGAGGGTATTAAAAGCAGATTGGATAAAGTGTAGGAGACGATAAATGAAATAGAAACTAGAGAAGAAGAATACAAAGAAGCTGAGGCACAGAGAGAAAAAAGGATCTCTAAGAATGAAAGAATATTGAGAGAACTGTGTGACCAATCCAAACGGAACAATATTTGCATTATAGGGGTACCAGAAAAGAAGACAGAGAAAAAGGGTTAGAAAGTGTCTTTGAGGAGGTAATTGCTGAAAACTTCCCCAATCTGGGGAAGGAGATAGTCTCTCAGGCCATGGAGGTGAACAGATCTCCCAGCACAGGGGACACAAGGAAGACAACATTAAGACATATAATAAATAAAATGGCAGATATCAAGGATAAAGAGAGACTTTTAAAAGCAGCAAGAGAGAGAAAAAGATCACATACAAAGGAAAACCCATCAAGCTATCATCAGACTTCTCAACAGAAACCTTGCAGGCCAGAAGGGAGTGGCATGATGAATTTAATACAATGAAGCAGAAGGGCCTTGAACCAAGAATGCTCTACCCAGAAAGGTTATCATTTCAATTTGAAGGAGGGATTAAACAATTATCAGATAAACAAAAGCTGAGAGAATTTACCTCCCACAAACCACCTCTACAGTGCATTTTGGAGGGACTCCTATAGATGGAAATATTCCAAAGGCTAAATATATGACACCCAAGGGCTAGACAAAGAGTACAGAATATGATTCATAACATACAATGAATGGAGGAGGAACAAAAGAAGGAAAAAAAGAAAGAACCTTTAGGTTTTGTTCGTAATAGCATACGAAGTGAGTTAAATTAGATGGTTAGACAGTAATGGAAATACCCTTGAACTTTTGGAAACCATGAATCTGAAGCCTGTAGTGGCAATAAGTACATACCTATCGATAATCACCCTAAATGTAAATGGTCTGAATGCACCAATCAAAAGACATAGAGTTACTGAATGGATAAAAAATTAAGACCCAACTATATGTTGCCTACAAGAGACTCACTTCAAACCCAAAAACAAACACAGAGAGAAAGTAAAGGGATAGAAAAAGATATTTCATGCAACTAATAGGAAAAAGCAGGAGTTGCAGTACTTGTATCAGACAAAATAGACTTCAAAACAAAGAAAGTCATGAGAGACAAAGAAGTACATTACATAATGATAAGGGGTCTCTCCAACAAGAGGATGTAACTATTATAAATATCTCTGCACCCAACACAGGATCACCTACATATGTGAAACAAATACTAACAGAATTAAAGGGGGAAATAGAATGCAATGCATTCATTTTAAGAGAATTCAACAAACCACTGATTCCAAAGGACAGATCAACCACACAGAAAATAAATAAAGAGATAGAGGCACTGAACAACATAATAGAACAGATGAACCCAACACACATCTACAGAACACTCCATCCAAAAGCAACAGGATACACATTCTTCTCAAGTGGACATGGAACATTTACACGAATAGATCATATACTAGGCCACAAAAAGAACCTCAGTAAATTCAAAAAGATTATAATTGTACGAACCACCTTCTCAGATCACAAAGGTATGGAACTAGAAATAAATTACACAAAGAAAAAGAAAAATCCCACAAACACATAGAGCCTTAATAACATGCTGCTAAATAATGAATGGATCAATGAACAAATAAAAAGAGAGATCAAGCAATATATGGAGACAAATGACAATAATTCAACACCATAAAATCTGTGGGAGGCAGCGATGGCCATGATAAGAGGGAAACATATTGCAATACAGGCCTACCTCAGGAAAGAAAAACAATCCCAAATGAACAGTCTAAACTCACAATTAATGAAACTAGAAAAGGAATAACAAATGAGCCCTAAAGTCAATAGAAGGAGGGACATAATAAAGATTAAAGCAGAAATAAATAAAATTGAGAAGAATAAAACAATAGAAAGAATCAATGAAAGCAGGAGCTGGTTCTTCTAGAAAATAAACCAAATAGATAAACCACTCGTCAGACTTATCAAGAAAAAAAGAGAGTCTACACACATAAACAGAATCAGAAATGAGAAAGGGAAAATCACTACGGACACCACAGAAATACAAAGAATTATGAGAGGATGCTATTAAAAATTATATGGTAACAAACTGGACAACCTAGAAGAAATGGACAGTTTTCTACAAAAATACAACCTTCCAAGCCTAACCCAGAAAGAAACAGAAAATCTGAATAGACCAATTACCAGAAAAGAAATTGAACTGGTAATCAAAAACTACCTACGAACAAAAATCCTGGCCAGATGGTTTCACTGCTGAATTTTATCAAACATTTAGTGAAGACCTAATACCCATCCTCCTTAAAGTTTTCCAAAAAGTAGAAGAGGAGGGAATACTCCCAAACCCATTGTACAAGACAAACATCACTCCAATACCAAAACTAGGCAAAGACACCATAAAAAAGAAAATTACAGACGAATATCCCTGATGAACATAGATGCAAAAATACTCAACAAAATATTAGCAAAATTCAAAAATACATCAAAAAGATCATCCATCATAATCAAGTGGGATTCATCCCAGGGATGCAAGGATGGTACAACATTCGAAAATCCATCAACATCCTCCACCACATCAACAAAAAGAAGAACAAAAACCACAAGATCATCTCCATAGATGCTGAAAAAGCATTCAACAAAATTCAACATCCATTCATGATAAAAACTCTCAACAAAATGGGTATAGAGGGCAAGTACCTCAACATCATAAAGCCCATATATGACAAACCCACAGCCAACATTATACTTAACAGCGAGAAGCTGAAAGCTTTTCCTTTAAGATCAGGAACAAGACAAGGATGCCAACTCTCCCCACTTTTATTCAACATAGTTCTGGAGGTACTGGCCACGACAATCAGACAACACAAGGAAATAAAAAGCATCAGATTGGCAAGAAACTGTACCTGTTGCAGATGACATGATATTTTATATAAAAAACCCTAAAGAATCCATTCCAAAACTACTAGATCTAATATCTGAATTCAGCAAAGTTGCAGGATACAAAATTAATACACAGAAATCTGTTGCATTCCTATACATTAACCTTGAACTAACAGAAAGAGAAATCAGGAAAACAATTCCATTCACAATCGCATCAAAAAGAATAAAATACCTAGGAATAAACCTAACCAACAAGGTGAAATACCTGTACCCTGAAAACTACAAGACACTCTTAAGAGAAATTAAAGAGGACACTAATAAATGGAAATTCATCCCATGCTCTTGGCTAGGAAGAATTAATATTGTCAAAATGGCCATCCTGCCTAAAGCAATCTACAGATTCAATGCAATCCCTATCAAAATACCTATAGCATTCTTCAATGAACTAGAGCAGATTGTTCTAAAATTCATATGGAATGACAAAAGACGCCAAATAGCCAAAGCTATCCTGAGAAGGAAGAATAAAGCAGGGGGAATTATGCTCCCTGACCTCTTGCTGTACTACAAAGCCAGAGTAATAAAAACAATTTGGTACTGGCACAAGAACAGACCCATAGACGAGTGAACTGAATAGAGAGCCCAGATATAAACCCAAGCATATATGGTCAATTAATATACAATAAAGGAGCCATGGATATACAATGGGGAAGTGACAGACTCTGGTGTTGGCAAAACTGGGCGGCTACATGTAAGAGAATGAAACTGGATTACTGTCTAACCCATACACAAAAGTAAACTCAAAATGATCAAAGACCTGAATGTAAGTCATGAAACCAAAAAACTCTTAGAAAAAAACATAGGCAAAAATCTCTTGGACATAAACATGAGCAACTTCTTCATGAGCATATCTCCCTGGGCAAGGAAACCCAAAGCAAATATGAACAAGTGGGACTATATCAAACTAAAAAGCTTCTTTACAGCAAAGGACACCATCAGTAGAATAAATAGACATCCTACAGTATGGGAGAACATATTCATAGATGACATATCTGATAAGGGGTTGACATCCAAAATATATAAAGAGTTCACGCACCTCAACAAACAAAAAGCAAATAAACCAATTAAAAATAGGCAGAGGAGCTGAACAGACACTTCTCTAAAGAAGAAATTCAGAAGTCCAACAGTAACATGAAAAGATGCTCCACATCACTAATCATCAGAGAAATGCAAATTAAAACCACCATGAGATATCACCTCACACCAGTGAGGATGGCCAACATCCAAAACACAAACAACAACAAATGTTGGCAAGGATGTGGAGAAAGGGGAACCCTCCTACACTGCTGGTGGGAATGCAAATTAGTTCAACCATTGTGGAAAGCAGTATGGAGGTTCCTCAAAAAACTCAAAATAGAAATACCATTTGACCCAGGAATTCCACTCCTAGGAATTTACCCTAAGAATGCAGCAGCCCAGTTTCAAAAAGACATATGTACCCCTATGTTTATCGCAGCACTATTTACAATAGCCAAGAAATGGAAGCAACCTAAGTGTCCATCAGTAGATGAATGGATAAAGAAGATGTGGTACATATACACAATGGAATGTTATTCAGCCATAAGAAGAAAACAAAACCTACCATTTGCAACAACATCGAAGGAGCTAGAGGGTAGTATGCTCAGTGAAATACGCCAGGTGGAGAAAGATAAGTATCAAATGATCTCACTCATCTGTGGAGCATAAGAACAAAGAAAAAACTGAAGGAACAAACAGCAGACTCATAGAACCCAAGAATGTACTGACAGTTACCAGAGGGAAAGGGACTGGGGAGGATGGCTGGGAAGGGATATAGCATCTTACTACACTGATGGACAGTGACTGTAATGGGGTATGTGTGGGGGACTTGATAATAGGGGGTTTAGTAAACATAATGTTGTTCAAGTGATTGTACATTAATGATACCAAAGGAATAAAAAAAAGGATATACAGTAAGGCTCATACAGAGCCCTATGGTTTGCTGACTCATGTTTCTGAAATTTGGTTCTTTGTTATTCATGCCATTGCGATTTTCCCCCTCATTTTAAAATGTGAAACTGAAGTGATTTACTTCTAACTTGAATGATTAAATATCCTCTGCAGGTAAATTAACTTTTTTCAATATGAAACAAATTAATCTCAGAGTTATTTTCTCCAGAATCATCCTCTTTCTCATTTCCAAATCTAACCAGTTTCTAGGTCCAGGCCAATCTGTGTTCTGAATAACTTTTGAATCTGTATCCTCCCTTGGAGTACTCAGTGTGGGCACTCATCCTCTCTCACTTGACCAGGCACTCTCCATTCCATCTTTTATATTAATACCAGAGCAACCTTTTATAACCATAGATCTAGTTATGACAATTCTCTAAAAACAGTAGTTTCCCTATAACAAGGTGTCATCTATGAATGTACGTGTATGAAATGGTTACAAAAATTATTAAGTTAAATTATTAAATTAAGACTGTAGCACAGTCTGCTACAGTCAGAAGGTCATAGCTTTATGATACAGAGGGAAAATCATCAAGTTTGTATTTTTCCAAATTAGTTTTTTTCAACTTTGACTATGTTTGGAAGTTTTCTGACTTTCCAAAAAGCAGAAGTAATCAGTAATTCTGTTTCCTCTGGTTCAATACAGTAAGAATGGAAATGGTAGAGTGCTCTAATTGGAAAGACAGTCATCTAGAGCTATGGAACTATGAAATAAAGAGGGAAGCTCTGTTCTGGGTAATGAGTAACTTGAGGTAGACATTTTATAAATTATGTGGGGGACCAGCAAAACCTCCCTAATAATACAGTTGATAAAAGCTGTTCTTAGAGTTAAATTAATGTACCCTCAAGCTTTAGAACTTCTACAAAAGATATCAATCAAAAAACAGACATTTCAGCATGCACCAACAAACTTCAGAATAGCCAAAACATAGAATGTTTAAAAACAAATGGATAAAAATTAAGACATAAGAGAGAGTTTTCCTTAATCATACCTAGCTAGAGCTTTTGCCAGTTCTCTAGTAAAAATAAAAGTAAAAACCAGCTCCATATGTACCATATATGTATATATGTAGTTTATATGTAGTATACACATATATGTACTATGTATAGTTAAACTACATACATAATAAACTGCACAGAGTTTGCATTTCACAATATCTTCAGTTAGGTTTAATTAACCATTGTTATGTTCATAAATTACATATAAAAAGGCCATTTTAGTTATTGTTTTGGGTAGATGATTAGGTAGTCCCCCACCTCCTGGAAATTATGTGAAAAATTCTGGAGCCCAGAGTGAACAGACCAGATAAGCTGATTTCCTACTGAATCTGGCACCACCCATTCTTTGTTAACACCAAGTTCATTTAAATCTCTGTGCCTCTGCTCATACTGTACCTTATGCCAGGAAAATTTTAACCACTCAAAAGTCACATCATCACTGAGTACATCCTAAACTATCCAGTCTAGTTTTATTTTTTCACTCCCTTCCCTCCCATTATTCTTTGTATATTTCTCTGTTGTGTTAGTCACAATGCACTATAAATATTGGCTTACTAGATTAGACTGGGAGGATTTTGAGAAATATTCTGGATATTAGCAGTTACTTCCATACCTTAGGCTAAATAAATTTTGGTTCTTTATTTCCTTCCAGTAAATAAGACTTCTTCCTCAAAAAGACATCTCTTCCATGTTATGTGTTAAGAGTGGTTAGATTTTTGGAAGAGCACATCCACAGAAAGTATGGAATTTACCCTGAGAAACTGATGGGCAAAATATGAAAACAATAGCAGAAGAAGAGCAAAAAATGAATCTATGGACACTAAATGTCTCTTTAGGTAGAAAGAAGCTTGTACCAGACACCTGTGTACTTTCATTTCCTCTGGCATGCTTCCCTAATGCAGCCATACTTGTGGTAACCAATTTCACCCAAGCTTTGGGTATATCCATGCATATGCACTTGAGAGCACCATGGACTTGGGTCACATACCATTCATCTCTCTTCCTGCCATAGGACTTCTCTGATGTTGTGGCATGAGATGCTCATAGGAATCTCTTCTGTACTTAGACATGTTCAACCTTGAAGTGCAAAGCATACCCATAGTACTACCCTTGAGCTATTAAAGATTGGGAATTGATGGATAAATGTAGACCCACTTTATCTCCAGGTGGACAATTCTAGGACATATTTCAAAAGGTTCTTCAAAAGATCTCATGAGATTGAACGCCTTTGCCAGTCTTAATAATGCATACTGGTCTTGGAATTTCTTTATTCTCTATTCACTCCCAGTGTGCCTCACACCTGATGTCTACACTCACATTCCCAAAGAAAACTACCTACACTTAAGCTTTTGTCTTAGGCACTGCTTTCAAGGAAACCCAGGCTAAGATGGAAATCAAACCCTGCAGTTAGCATCTATTTAGAAAGGAACATAAATGAGAACACTATATGTCAAAAGTGGTGGAAGATGGCCAAAGACCTCTGAAAAAAAAACTATAACCTTAAAAACATATACAAGATAACAAGATAGAATGAAAATAAATGAACTAAACTTTGACTTCAAAAAGGTTTGGGAAAAAGAACAACCAAGCAAACCCATAGAAAGTGCCAAAAAAAGAGATTAGCAGAGATAAAATCAGAAATTAATACAAAGGAAAACAGAAAAGTAGACACAACTGAAAGAAGTCCTAAATTAGTAGCAAAATTCAAGAATTTAAAGGAGGTCTTTGAAAAGACCAATAAACTAAATAAACTTCTAACAAATTTAATTAAGTCTGATCAAACTCATTAAAGCTGAAAACTAAAGTTTTAAAAACAAAGCCACAACTTTTAATGCATTTCATTTTCTACAAAGAGAAGAATAGGTAGGCATGTCCCCCATACCACCAAGAGTCAAAAGACTGCAGTGTAGGGCCTTTTGGGTACGGTTCAGTATAAGGCATGATGTATACAGGTGATTAATATTTCCTTTGAGGTTTTATTTTAAGAATAGGGTTCTTTACGTGACTGTATTGATTCGGATCTCAGCGTTCTTTATCCACATAGGTTCGTTTACACTCTGGAGGTCTGTCTTCTGTCCTGGTTACAGAAGGTGACTGGAAGAAAAAAGAAACAGCGTAAAGGTTAAGTTAAAGAATAAACTAGGCTTTTTTCTCAGGCAAAGTAGATTTTATAATGGCATGACCCCTGTCCCATGTCCCTGCTCTAGCTCACCTTCACAAAAATATGTGTCTCTCAAAACTCATCAAATTTATTGCATTGAAATTGTACCTTACTCAAATTATTTTTTTTAAATAAAAATAAAATTAGGATGAAGAGTACCTACTCTGTGGAATTTTTGTAATATATGAGGTAAAGCACTTAATGCATTTATTATAATAACCAGCTCATAATAAATATTACATGTTTGCCATTTGTACCATCATCCTTATCATTGATATGATTAAGACTCATCAATAAGTCTCTTGTATGTAATGAGAAGCTGAGTAGGTTCCCATCTCTCCTGGATGATGGTACTGTGTGCGTAATTATTGAGTCTCTTTACAATTTTCTAATTTCAAAAAAACTAGAAAAAAAGTTGCTGAAAAAAGAAGACAAAACAGTGCTGGGGATTCTTTCATCAGACCTTACCAAGAACAAAACTAAAAAATGCTTCGTATTTTACATTGTATCATCTCTGAGCCTTCTTACAACCCACTAGTTGACAAGAACACAGATACCGCACATCAGAGTGATCTGAATACACTTCCTACTCTCCAAAACTTAAGCAACCCGTCAGGAGATGTGACAGATCCCACCAGAATCACACCTAGATTTTAAAACTCATGAACATTACAGCCAGGCCTGGGAAAACTAAAGATTAAAAAGATTAAGAAGTAGTTAATTAGCCTACTTAAGAACAACATAATTTATAGATGTTTATTCAATATTTAAGGGTTGTTGTTTTTTCTTCTTTTTCGTGTTATATGGATGTTAGGTCTGTTTATTTGCTTGTATTAATTAATTAATTAATTAATTAAGCCACAAGAATATGCAAGACACTTTCTGGGCAATTTTCCAAGCCCAGTTTGCAAATATCAAAAATGAACTATAGGATCAGAGATGCTCTGAACATAGACAGAAGCCTTGAACACAGGACTTGGGGAACAACATTTAGAAACTGAGTGTGAAAGTACAGTGTGCATGAGTAAGCATATGCTTTAAAGTATATTTGTGTGAAGGTAAACATTTATTACAAGGATACCTGTGGCTGACTGAGTTGAGGAAAGAAAATTAGGAGGCAAGAACACTTAGAATCTGGAGAAAATAGATACTTTTGGACAACCCTGCATTCTTAGCTGACTTTTCTCCTACTCAGTCAGGCAGGCACTTCTTTCAGAGCAGGATATTGTTCAGGGATGTCCTGTTTATCTAATAAGAGTACAAATGAGCCCTATGCCTTCCTTTAGTGCTTGATTCATCTGTTTGCCTTTTGAAGGCTTTCAGTCTGGAATCCATCCAAGGTATTTTACATAATTATCAGGTCCCTCAGCTGATGTATGAGTACCCATAAAAACAAAGAATTATTGCAGCTCAGAGTGAGCATTAGCAGAATCTTCCAGGGCGGTGTCGGTATTGAAAGTCAGGAAAATATTCCTGGATTTGATACATGAGTGCGACCTCTCCAGAAGGAGAATCCTAAAATCTTTGCCAATTGAATCACTTAAAACCAGACTGGAACTGGCCCTGGGGACTATACACAAAGTCAGAAAAGAAGCCAGACAATTCCAACCAAATAAGCCTTTTATTCTACGGTTCCTGTAGTCCTTTGGAATTGTGTTCTTTCAGGAAACAGAAGACCACAAGTAACTACAGAAAAGCCTGTAACATTTGCAATGCAGAGGTCTGATTCTCTCAATATAATGAAATTCAGTAATGCTTCTCTTCTCTGGAGGTCCTTTGTTTGTATAGGAACAAAAGCTTTTAACCAAAATTGGAACATATGGACTGAAATTATTTCTAACTATGGCACCAACTGTTTAAAATCTAGGCAATATGGCCACCATAGCTGCTAACTCTGGTTACACAGATGGAAGTCAAAGAAAAACACAGCAAAATAAATCTGGTTGTCACCAAGTCCACGTAGGAATACTCCAGTACTTCAGGCATATGATACTCTTCAGGCTTCTTCCATGATCTTCTCCATTATTTTAGACCTAATTCTAACAGTCTACTGTTACCTACTATACAATAGGAAATGTGTCTGTGGTCTTTGTTCCCTTTTCCTGGCCCAGAGCTCCTAAAACCCTTGTAATTTCCTGAGTGATAGGGCTAATAGTAGCATCTTCTTTACAATATTTGCTCTTTGTTCCTGGTTCCTGACACAGAACTTCTAAAATCCTCAGAATTTCCTGAGTAAAAGAGAAAGGAGCATCTTTTGTTATTCATAACAAGCCTCTTTTTCCATCATACCTGAGTTTATGCTAATGAGGTGACTCTTAGCAGACCCCTAGCTGGCTTCAGGATTGGGGCTGGCTGCCTGAAGAATCAACCCTGTGATCAGAGAGGTGGAATTTTCAAACCCACTCTGGGGAGGGAAGAACGGAAATTGAATTAGTCACCAATAGTCAATGATTTAGTCAGCCATTCCTATGTAATGAGATCTCCATGAAATCCCTGAACAAAAGGGTTCTGGGAGCTTCCAGATTTGTGAACTCACTGAGATGCTGGAAGGGTGGCTTTCCCAGAGAGGCATAGAAGCTCTGGGCTCCTTCTCCTCTACCTTACCTATGCATCACTTCCACTCGGCTCTTCTCAATTATATCCTTTATAATAAACCAGTACACATAAATTAAGTATATCCCTGAGTTCTGTGAGCCAGCGTAGCAAATTATTGAATCTGAGGAGGGGGTCATAGGAACTCCAGATTGATAGCCAGTGGGTCAGAAGTACTGGTGGCCCAGACTTGCAATTGGTGGCTGAAGTGTGGGTAGTCTTGTGGGACTGAGACCTTAACCTGAGGGGTCTGCACTAGTTCCCAAATAACATCAGAGTTAAATTGTAGCTGGTGTCTGGAGAATTAGAAAAAAAATCGGTTGATGTGGGGGGAAAAAAACATGCCCTTGGTGTCATAAGTGCTTTTTGTAAGAAACAGATAATAGTATCTACTAATAATGAGTCTTGGGGACTCATTACCTCAGTAATTATCAGAGGCAACAGAATGGGGATAGGAAGAAAGAGTTTCATAGAGGCAGGAACACGCCCAACAGAGAGAAGTGACCAATCACAGATTGATATGGGAAGGATAGTAGAACTATCAACAACCCCAAAAGCTTATGGTCTCCTCATTGTCCTTAAATGATGTCTACTATAGTTAGGGGCAAAAATAATCTACCTGACACAAGAATCCTGAAGAGTCTTCTAGAACTTGGGACAAGCATTGTGATTAAGTACGCAGACTCTGAGACACACAGCCAGGTCTGAATTCTGGTCAGTGCCACCTGGCACCTACCTGTGCCTCAGGCCTCAGTTTTCTCAACTGTGGAAGGGGAACAATAGTTGTATCTTCCTCACAAGATTCCTGTCATAGTTACATTATTTAATACATGCAACATGCTTTGAACAGTAACTAGAACCTTGTAGGCAGCTTGAAAAGGTTAAAGGTTAGCTGTGATAATTATGTATGTACATATAAACTGAAGAGTCTGGATCACAATAATAATTATTCCACAACTTTGCAGAGTGCTTCAGAAGATCTTTGAGAGGTAGGCAGGGCACACATCATCATTATAGCCTCCTCCTCACTTCACAGACTAAAGAAAGCAAAGCTTGAACCTTAATTAGCACCTTATCCACATCATGAAAGCAAAGTGGTTAAGATTTAAAAGTGTTAAAGTCAGGTGGTTCCTAATCCATTTTTGAGAAGTGTCCATTTTTAAAAAGTAATTGAACTGAGAGAGTTTTTGTTGCTGTTCCTTAGAATCTATCTGGAAAACATCACATATGTCAATTTTATCTCCTAATGATACCAGATAAAGTAGATGGCTCATGTAGAACCCATCTTTACTATAAACTTTATTCTTGATTATGTTTTCTTTTCTGAAGTTTAAAAAAATACTTTCCACTTTTCCATCACCTCTCTTACACAAGCCTCACTACCCAGAAATTCAAACAAAATTCTGAACTCAAAGATACTCCACAGGGAGAGCAATTAATAAGTGACCATTAGCTATATTATTTAAATAAAACACTCAAAGGAAATTGAGAAACACCAAGGATCTATACTAGAACTTGCCTTCTAGTCTTCTTTCAAATTAGTCATCTAAATATACGATCTGCACAGATTTGTAACGGATTTGTCCCAACTAGTAAATATAAATACATAAAGTCTAGTAAATGGCAGCATCAAGAACATTCTCAGTAACTGTCACTAGCTTCCAGACACACAGGAATCCTAAACACATTTCACAAGATAAGGCTTTAAATAATCTGGCTCCTTGTGGGGAACTACCTTTGGATCTCAGCTGCTCCGCAAAGATGGCCGCTGAGAGCTCTTTGAATTTCTGCTGCGTCACAGCGTCCAACGACGAGTGTTCTCACTTAGGTCTGCTGTTTACGTGAGAGACAACTGCGCATGCGCACAACTCTGTGCGTGATTGGACGTTTGAAAATCACCTTATTAGCATAAGGTGCAACCAATCAGAAGAGACCACACCCTATATATTCCGTGTTCGGAGCTGCAACCAACGAGTTCCTGACTGCTTTGACTGAGCTCGCTGTTTCTTCTGATTGTCTCCGTGGACGGCGGAGGCTGCGGAACGGGCGGACAGTTGGCTCTTACCTTCCTTGCTTCGCCTTGTCAAGGCGCGCCTCTCCCTCCTTTCCTTTCCCTCCGCTGGCTTGGAGGGTCGCTGAAAGAGCTAATAGTCCTGATGGTGAGCAGAACCAGTGGGGGAGAGGCTAGAAACCCTGACAGCTTCTAACCTAGTGGTTAAGTACATTTAGTAGGAGCTGAGTTCAAGTTCTAAATACATCATTTCTTAGCTGCATGACTTTCAGTTAAATCCTTAAACTCCCTAAGTCTCAGTTGCTCCTTTTTATTAAAAAGACGTCCAGAGGTTAAGTTACATATTCAAGGTTACATAGCTAGGAAGTGCTGGATTAAAGCACGGCTAATGGTGATTGCTAACATTGAGAACTGTCCATATTCCAAGCATTGTGGTGATGTTTTACCTGCATTATATCCTTTAGCCTTCAAAATAATCTATGAGTTAGGTTGTTCTTTTAACCCCATTTTATAAGTAAGTGATTTAAAACTAGGCGAGGTTAAATTTCCCAAGGTACATTGCTAGCTATAGCAAAATCTATGGTCCTAGAGTAGTGCCTGGTAATTTAGTAAGCTTCCAAATAATGTCAGTTATTATTAGACCTTTTAGTATTATTAGGGCACCCCATACTATCCAGGTTACTCTGGACAAGTGACATAGTATTTCTGGCCTTCCCAACAAAATTTGAATAATGATAATGTCTGACCTGCCTATCTTTCAGGCTTACTATCATGACCAAATTAGAAACATGTTTGACAGCGCCTTATACATTCAAGAACATGTAGTTGCCAACTTACTTTAATGGCTTTAGTAGCAATTATTAATGTTTTCAGATCAAAAGCATTCAGCACTCAACACAGTGGTAAAGAAAGAAGGAGAATAAAGATATAGATCTCTTATCCCAAGGAGACTAACATGGAATGTAGATAATACAGTCACAGATCTCAAGAAGGCATTTACCTGTTCACATGGAAGCAGGGAATTAGGTCACAGTTTATAGAATACCCAGGTCATATTTTCTGTTTTGAAGGCTTTACCAAGATGATTGCATCTGCTGCCTTTCTTCCCACAACTTCTGATAATATCTGGCTATTGATGGCACCTTCTTGATTTCTAATGGTATTGTAGGCTTATTATTTAAAGGTACATAAATATACATATGGTATGTTAGATGAGAGAGATTAAGAGAAATATCTTCCCTGTCATTTAAATTGAAATGTTCTAGGGGTAACAGATGGCTCCGTCTACAATTTTCTATCAAATATACACCACATTAATTTCCTCATTCCCATAAAAAAGAGTCAAGCAGGTATGCTATATAACTGAAGTATCAAGACTTGGGTATCTACTTAAAATTATAAATGCAACCACAAAAAAAATGGAAAAACAAACTTCAAATACAATTCAGGAGGTGGGAGGGAAAGAGGGTGACTAAACTGTGTGGTTACGCTAGATTCTTCATTTTTTATAATAAGAAATTAAATGATCTTGTCCAAAGTAAAAAATCAAGAAATAGGGTATTTTTTTTTTTACCAAAACAGAAACTGATACTATCTGTAGCCTTTATACAATTACAGCTTAAGATTGAGGGAGTAAATAGTAGCATTTGAAAATAGAATGTTCCTTCTTATATTTATTCTATACTATTTGAATTTTTCCAGACTGTTTAGTAAAAAGTTTTTACTTTGGATTATTTAAACTGTGAATCCTTTTAATGATTTTAACAATTAAGTTCAAACTTGGAATATGTATCAGGCCCTTCATGATCTGGAATAACTATCAGGCACTTCATGATCTGGAATATCTACCAAGCCCTTCGTAATCTGGAATATCTACCAGGCCCTTCGTGATCTGGAATATCTATCAGGCCCTTCATGATCTGGAATATCTAT